>PVIU01001259.1:0-226695 GCA_004026605.1 Ondatra zibethicus
GTCCAATTTTAGCCTCAGCTAAAGCCAGCAGCTCGTTCCCAAAGCCTTGCAAACGTTAAAAGGGAACAAAAGGCTGCCCACCTGGCCAGCATGGATGAGACGAAGGAATGCCGTTTCTTCTAGGTTCTGTTGAAAGAGCTGGCTTCCCAGTTCCTCACACCATGGATTTAATCACAGAGCCAAAAGAGTTCATTCAATTTCCTCCTTCTTCTAGAATAGTAATTCTCACCTAGGGACAATTCTGCTCTCACCACCACCAGGGGACATTTGAAAATGGCTACAAATGTTCGAGGTTGTGATGATGGGATTGGAACAACTGGCATCTAGTGGGTGCTGCACAAGAGCTTGCAGTGTGGAGCACAGCTCCACACCACAGACAAATATCCCCAGTGCCCGAAGCTGAGAATCCCTACATGGGACAGGGGTTTCTCGCCCTCACTGACTCACCTGGGAGATTTGAGGTTACGTGCCCTGTGTCCCTCAGAGGAAGTAACACTGTTTGGGGTCAAAACTTTTTGCTTACAGGACCCCATGCAAAATGAAAAGGCAGGTATTTTTGCTAAAAACTTAACAATGTGGCGCTCTAGGCGACAATACAAGTGTCATACTCAGGAAGTTAGTGGGGATTGAAGATGCCCCAGGCATCGAGCATATCCAGAATTTTCTGAATAGGCTTAGATTGCATTCAGGTTGATATCATTGCTATCACGTTATTCTAGAAAACCAGTTCTCAACCTCTGGGCCAAAACCCAAAACAGAGGTCACCTAAGACCATCGAAAACACAAAAACACAGATTTTACATTATGATTCATAACAGTAGCAAAATTACAGTTATTAACTAGCAATGAAATAATTTTATGAAAATAATTTTACGGTTGAGGTCACCCTAACCTGAGGAACCATATTAAATGGTCATAGCTGAAAGGAGACACACTGGATGAAGGGGAAGACGAATAAAGTAATCCCACACTAGCTCTGAATAGGATATATTAAAGGGTTCTTTATTTAAGGGGGGACTCAACACAGATCACAATGGGGAACAGGAACAGTATCCAACATTCAGTGTTAGAGCCAAGAGAGAGAGCAAGCAGGTGGGCCTGCCCCTTTTTGATTCCCAAGGCCATGCCCAACCTAGTCCAGACTCTCAAAGGCCATTGGCTGAAGGAGGTTCCCCATCACACAGCAGTAGGAAGGTTGAGAGCCACTCTTCTAGAATAATCAGCATATGTCATGTGAGGCTCACCTAGGACACAGATCCTCCCCTCTAAGTGATGCTAAGTGAGCCTGGTTGACTGGAGCATTGGAGTGCTATCCGCTGTCATCTGTCAAAGTCACATGTGCACAGAACATTTTGGCTTCCCATCTGTTCGCTTCACACCAGTCCTATAGCTCAGAGATCGGCAGAGTCGTCAGCTCAGAAGGATAAGTGACTGGGCAGGTCTTGCCCATGCTGAGGTCTCCAATAGCTGTAGATTTCCAGGTAGGATTATTTTCTACCTCTGTAGGCCCTACCTTGCCTTTGCACCAAGGCTTCTAAATACTGCTGGCATGTGGCATGTGGCATAGAAGCCAGTGGCATGAGAAGAAACTTTTAAAATAAACATCTATTTATTTAAATGCATACAAGGGAAAAGCAATTGCTTGGTTTATATCACCATAGCAATGAAGGTTAAAAACAATCTTAAAATTGAGTTGATTTAAGGAAAAATATCAATAGTAGCACAAGTGACACAGGGGTATAATGACACACGTTATAAACTACAATGTCATGAAAGGGCTTTGTCACAGTAGATGAAGCACTAAAATTATTGTCACTTGTGTGTTCCACCCTTGGAACTTGATCTAGACTATTTCTCCAATTTTTGCTTGGCAAAAAAAAACCAAACAAACCAGAATCTTGGCACATTGCTGAGATCTGAGCCATAGACAATATTAGACCATAGACATGTAGTGACTATGTATGGCCAATAGAAAAGCAAAATATGTAAAATGAACCCTTACTTCTGCCTGAGTTTTATTCATTGTATTTACTAAAGTCTGAAGTGAACTCCCAGCTTTTCAAGAAAACATGATTAGGGACCTTACGGCTTTAACCCATCCGTTTTCATCCAGGATGTACCAAAGTTTAGTCTTTGCCATTCAAGTAGTGGGATTCTTTGCAGCACTTAAACACACTAAAGGCCAGATTCTCACTAGCATATAAAGATAAATGTGAGAAAGATTCCAGGAGAGTAACATAGGATTACACACAAGGAAGAAAAAGGGAAAAAAGCATTTCTAAAAAGTCCAGACCACTGGAGAATGTAACCGAGTTCATTTCTATTAGTTTATTTGTAATGTCTCATTTGTGTGTGTGTGTGTGTGTGTGTGTGTGTGTGTGTGTGTGTGTGTGTGTGATGGAGGGAGGCACACCAAAGGTACCAAATGGGAAAAGAGGTTCAGATTTGACACTTTTAAGCATGACAAAATACTTGCATTCTGGCTATAGAGTTAAGAATCAAAACACTAACCTGTGAGAGCTGGTCACCCTCAGAAGTGTCCTTACCCCACTGCAAGTAGCCAACGTCACTGCGGGCCAGGACTCCATGTAATGTTTCCCCAGACTTTCCTTTCTCATAGCCATTGAAGACATTTGGACTTGCTCTCCCAGTCAAAATCATATTGATAACGGCCTAGATTGAACAGTTTGTTAATATTTACATTTTAGGTAGCAAGGACATGGAGCCTGTTTTCTTTCAAAAGTATTACAGAAATGGTCTGGGAGGCAGCTCTGGGGCAGGGAGCTTGCCTATCAGGCCTACGGGCCTAGATTCAACCCTCAACACAAAAAGATAAAACAATTGTTTTAAATGCCCATTTTTTTTACTATAAAGAATGCAGCTATGCAAGCATAATTCTGGAAAAGCATATGTGTGATATGAAATTGGTAGAATTAAAAACACAGTTTTTGGGTTATTTTTTTTTTTTTTGGTTTTTTCTCCCACCCACGTACTGACTTTTCTTCCTTTATATTTGTTTTAAATGTGCTTTCCATTGTTATGACTTAGGAAGCATGAAGCTAAAATGTACACCGTTTGTTTTGTCAGGTACTAGGGATACCTGGTGAGTCTCGTTGAGGTATCATGTTTCTGAGACCTCTGGCTTTTGTGGGGACTCTATGAAGGACTGTGGAAACCAGAGAGTAGGCTCTGACTGCTTTATCTCATCTTTCAAAGACAGCATGCCCAGGTTTTGCTCAAGGAGAACATGAACTTACTTAGGAAAGAAGCCTGGTTCAGAGTCTACAAAAGCGATGCAAAGTCTTCCCCGCCTACCTGCCTGCACAGGATGCTCCCAGCACGAGACTGCAAGAGATGAGTGGTGCTGATGTCCAGGTCCTTCTGAAGCCTGCAGGATGAAGGGAGCGGTCAGCATCTGGTCCGAAACAGTGGTCATACCAGGGAGTACAGCAGTAACAAGGCCACTGTCCCTTGCTCATGCCCTTCATGGTTCTACTTCCCAGAGAACTAGGACCAGGGCTTCAGGGGTGATGGGGAAGCTATCGTTTGGATGGTGAAGTGAGGAGTCAGTGGTAAGGAAGGAGGAAGAAGACATATACATGTCATATAATAGAACCCCTGTGTGTGTGTTCTAGATGGATGCTGGGCTCGCTGGAGAAGAGGCTTATCCTGTATAACAGATGCTAGGCTTACAGCAGTGACACATGATCACACCAGAGAGTGCAGGACTGAACAGACTCATCAAGTGGAAACCAGAGTGACTGTGACTTCATTTTTTGCCCTAAAGATCAGAGACCAGAGACTGGTCCTACCCTTGACCATGTAAGGTGGCCTGTGGCTCTTATAAGTGGGAAGAAGCATAGTCCTGAGATGGAAACAGTATGTCTTCTTGAGTTGATTTATTCCTGAGACTGAAGGGCATGCCCTCTGTAAACGATACTGAAAGATTTGGGGATATCATGTAACTGAGGATAGTGCTCTTCAGAGTACAGCAGAAGAGAAGGTGGTATAGATTTGAGCATTTTACATCTTAATAGCAGCTAAGCACGGTGCCACAGTGCTATAATCCCACCCGTGTGGGAGGCTCACACAGAAGGATGGCAAATGTGAGTTCAACTTAGACAATTTTGCAAGAACATGCCTCAAAAAAATAAAAACGAAACATTTTTAAGTGGCTGGGCATTGTAGATCAGCAGTAGAGTTTGCTTAGTATTTGTGAGACCGTGTGTTCTAATCTCAGCGTGCACGCATGCACGTAGACACACACACACACACACACACACACACACAGTTTATGTCGATGTATTTATTTAAATACATGGTTTAAGTTGTTAATCTTGGGGTTGAACCTTAGGCCTCATACACGCCATTCAAGTGCTCTAGCACTGAGCTACATCCATAGTCTTCTTTTGATAAAACCATGACACACCTATGGAAGGCAGAGGACAATTTGTGAGAATCCATTCTCTCTCACACTGTGGGTTCTGTGGCTCAAACTGAGGTCCAAAGGCTTGGTGAAACTGTCTTTTACCAGCTGACCCATCTTGTCAGCTCCCTAGCTCCACTTCACTCCTTGTTTTGAATTTAAAGCACACGAAGTTGCCCATTCTGGCCTTATGCTCATCCTGTAATCCAGGATGACCCCTTGATATCCCTTTGACTCAGGCTCCTGAGTGGCCAGGTTTACAGGCCTGTGAAGGCATGTCTATTACATCTTTATCATAGTAAATGGCTTAAAGAATTTGCTTATTTATTAATATTGAAGATATGAAAGGGAAGAATAGTAATGTTTAGAAACAGGTCTGTGCTTAAATACACGTTGATTTAAATGAGCTTTCTAACCAAATGTCATTGTCGTTAAAGACAAGTTTCAGGAACGCTGGCACAGGTTTTGTAATTCTTCCCTCCTAGGAGCCCCTACCCCTTGTCTGACTCTCAAAATCTTGCCTTTATTTTAGAGTCTGGAAGAGCGCCTTCCTCTTCCCTACAACTTTCTGTGCTTACTGTAGGAGCCTGCCTCCTCTGGAATCCACCAGGAATCATTATCTCCATGCCACTTTGGGATGTCAGGTGCTGCCTGGGTTTTGTCCACTATTTTGGGGTATATCTGCTGTCTTCCCCAGGGTGGAAGCCACAGAAGATGAGTGCCCCATCGTCTCTTAGCTATACTTCCCATTGTGCTAAGAACAAAACTTTGTATTGCATAGACAAAAGTTAGACTTCTGAGGGGATAATATGTGGACAAAAAAAATTCATAAAAGACACCTTGCCTAGTCATATGGACTAATCAACTAAAGAGAAGACATGCAGGCAGAAGAACAACCATTGCATAAAATATGGAATGAGAATATTTTCCTACCAAGTTCACACCTATGTGGCCCCATTCCTGTAGGCAATGCCCGCGTGGACGTTTGTGAAATTTACCTCTCAAACGTTCTGGAGAAGACTAGGCTGTAGAGGAAGAGGATGACACCGTGGCTGCCTTCACCTTGGAACTGTGGAAAATGAGACCAACGCCTTTGCTTAAAAACACCGCTGATAGAGGGGTAGAGGGCACACATGTGGGTATGACATCAAGGTCTTAGGTCTAACAAAAGCCCGCCCCCTTCCTAGTTACTGGAAGAGTGGAGGCTCTCTTCTTCCCAGGCACTTCCTTCTCCACTTGAAGGCCACCAATGGGCCAACATTCTTAGTCTTCAACTTAGCCTTTCTTTCTTCTGCTTCTACTTAGTGATTCTCTTTAAATCATGGCTGTGGTGTACGGTCTGTTCCCTCGCAGGACCCTTGGTGCTACACTGAGCTGATCTGGTTTGCTGAACATATCTTTTCTAGCTACCCCATTGAATTCCAAAGGAGCAGGAGACTCAGAGAAAGAGCTTTGGCATTGACAGGTGCTCAAAGACACTTTTATTTGTTAGGTTCTTTTAAAATTTTTGTTTGTTTCTTTGTTTGTTTGTTTTGTTGAGACAGGGGAGTATGTCTAGCTGTTCTAGAACTCACTCTGTAGACCAGGCTGGCCTCAAACTCACAGAGATCTGTCTGTCTCTGCCTCCCTGAGTGCTGGGATTAAAGGTGTGTGCCATCACCCAGCTTTCTTTTAGTTTTATCTGAAACTTTCAGCAAATACTGCATCCCTCTCACCGCAGGATTTGTTGCAAAGGTTAAATGGAATATTGTACAGTATAAATCTTGGTTCTTGGAATATTTTGGATCCATAGACTCTGTCCCTTTTTTAAGGCTGCTCTGCTTAGAACTTTCAAATGATAATTCGTGACTGCATGGATCATATCTAAACCACCTGATCAAATCCAAGCCTCTCAGGGGCTAGTCTAATCTTAGGTTTTTCTCAGTATTACTACAAAGCAGCCCTTTGCTGGCCTCCCAGGTGTCCAGAGCTAGAGCTTCCTTTGAAGGTACAGCAGCAGGAAGGCTTTTACCAGGGCACGTTATTTTTCTTCATGGAATAATGTATCTACATGTATACCTGTAACCTGTTACAGCACAGAACCCCCAGGCCTGAGAACAGTTACTGGTGGCATAGACGGCAGACAGGAACTCAAATGGGTGTTCCTCAGGCTGTATGAGAAATGGGCAGTGAGGGGCCTGAGGCTAACTGGAAAGTTGTTGTGTATTAGTTACCTAAATGCTGCTACAACAATACCACAGCCTTGGAGGCTGGAAACAACACTCATGGTCCAAGCCCAGCATGGTTCTTAATGGGCACGACTGAAGAGACTACCAACCTGGGTTCTACAGGAGCATGACTTTCTCTAGCTTTAAGAATCTGTCCTCATCTCTTCTTCACAGCCCACCACCTAGTCTTTTTACTATCCTTACAGCTCTCTAGAGTTCCTACCTCCTTCTTTCCATGTGTAATGACATGGTGGTTAATTAGGCACACCAGTACAATCCAGAGTCATCCCCCCATCCCAAGATCCCGAGTCACACCTGCCAGGTCCCTTTTACCAGGTATGACTCTCCATCATCCCATCAGCTAATCTGTTGGGAGATCAGCAGCTTGTCAGTTAACTGAAGAGGTAAAAGGACGTAAGCTAAGTGTTACGGTCTTTTCTGGGATGAATTCTGGTTGCCCGATTCTGATGTGAAATTTCCCCGTTGTTATTTGACATGCACAGATTGAGATGTGAACAGGTGTTAACACTACACAGGCTTGCACTCAGCTCAGATGAGACGGCATTGACTTCCTAGGGTGGTGATCACACTTTAGCAGAAAATCGCATGTCCTAAAATAATAGGAATCTGTGTCCTAACAGCTCTGGGAAGTGGAAGTTTGAGTCCAAGGTTCAGAGTAGGGCAGCATTTTCTCTGAAGGCCCTGGGACAGGGTCCATCCAAAATCTCTGTACATTTCTTGCTGAAGCCATTAGCATATGTTGGCTTGCGGGCCCATTACTCAGACGTTTCTCTGCCTTCGCTGTGTCTCATGCACTCTTCCCATGAATCAGTTTGCACGTTTTCCCTCTTATAAAGTATCAGCTGTTGGAACCCAGGTCCCCCTGATCCAGTCCGACCTCTTCTGATCTTGACCACATCTTTAAATGACTTCATTTTCAAACAGGGTCACATTCCTAGGAGCGCCAATCTGTGTGTTTGCAGGGCAGGAGGAGGGGGTCTAGGGTCTCAGCATTTCTCTTGATGGAGGAGGCGGGGTGGTGGAGGGGGCTGTCAGTTGCTCAGCTGACAGCAGTAGTCCTCTTGCACACAAGCAGCCCTCAAATCCCTATGTTGAAATCCCTGTCTAAATAAAACGGGATGCAGGACAGACGCAACTGATAGTAAGTAGGATTTGATGAAGGTCTGTTGATTGCAGTGTGCAGCCTTACCTACGGGCTATTCTCCCCCTCACTCAGGAATTAGTGCCTGCTCCTCCTTAGTGGGGCTGTGGTAATAGCCAGCGTGGGTTGGCTGACTGGGTGATGCCCCTGCCTCTCCATCTGCACTGGATCGTCCTCATGGGCTTAAGGCATGTCCTACTCATGCCTGTCCGGTTCTTTTTTATTTTAACAAAAAAGAAAAAACCAAGGTCTTACTGTGTAGCACAGGCTAGCCTTGAACTTACAATCCTTCTGTTGTGGCCTCCCTTGCCTGTCCAATTCTTAGTTTTTACGGGGAAACATGTTTGTAGCCTCAGCTCAAATCCTCTGATGGAAACCCTGTCTACACTAGTGTAACCAAGATCGTCTACAGGATGTGTGTAAGTCCTGATGCCTCAGTTCCCCGCCTCCACTGCCTTTGCAATGAGTTTTATAAATCTCAGTTCCACCCATGCACTCTGCAGCTCACGGCCCCGTGGTTAACCTGCTAATTCTCCTCTGCATACACTCTAGGTTTCTAATTCTTCTGAGAATCATGCTTCGTTTTTTTTTCCTCGACTGAAGTCTTTCAAAAACACCTTCCTCTTTTCTGCCATCATTATCCACTACTTTGTCCCCTCTTCACCCAGGGTGGAGAAGAAGCAGTGCTGTGGTGGACAATGTGACGGTGCTATTAGAAGCACTGCCTTCGCGAGGCCTTAAGTCACTTACTTGAAGTCAGTGTGACCCGTCTTCCAGTCAGCTTAGTTTTCCTCCATTTTAGCTTGTTAGTCATTAGATGAGGTAAACCTGCATTAACGTTTTCCTCCTCTCTCAAGCAATCCTGGAATACGGCCTGAAAGGTGTTAGTTTCTGGGATTGATTAGCTGAAGAGAAGGAGGCATCAGTGAGTGGCCTCTGTGTGATCTGGCCGCTTTCCAGGCTGGGAGGAGGGAAAGGCAGGCTTGTGTGTTCCCTGTCCTGCCTGTCCTTAGCCCTCCAAATTACCTGGTTTTCCTAACAAGCACCATTAGGAATATGCTTTCTGAAAGAAGGAAGATCTCTGTAAGATCAGTTCTGCATAAAGGGATTACCTCAACGTTTAAACACTTACACATTGTAAATGATCATAGATGAATTTCTCAGCAGCTTCTCTCTCTGAAAATTCAAACAGCTGGAGCTACAGTTCAGGAATTGAAGAGAAAAATGAAAAGGGAGATGAAAGGTTTCTCTACGAGATATCATTTCACTGTTATTACCTAAAGGGTGGGGGTTGTTTCAATACAAAATTACATCACCAAAAACTGACATCAAACACAAGGTCACAGAAAACACACATGGCAAAGCCAGGTGGCAACGCCATCCCTGTTACATCCCTCAATTTTAAGTCACTATGGTACCTCAAATAATAAAACTGTGAGCAGGTATTTTTTTCCCCGATAAAGTTTAACTATCTTTATGATAACGGATAGAGAAATGCAGCTAATGCTGATTTCAGATATGGATTTTTTTTCACTTTTTGGTGGTGTGTGTCAAACCCAGAGCTGAGGAGCACATTTTTACCACTAAGATAAAATGCAGTATATTCTTGGCTCAAGTGAACTTTAGGAGAAATTCACCATCTTTAGGAGAAATTCACCATTTTGGCTACCAGTCACTTACAGCCCTTGGTGATTGCATCTCTGAAGGTCCCTTTGGCTAATTCAGGTGCTCTGAGGGGACTGGGCTCCCATGACCATGTGCACACTGAAGCTTCATTGGCTCTTTGGCTCACGCACGGGCTGGAGTGCACTTACCCTCTCAGTGAAACTGTCGCAAGAGCAGTCAAGAATCGAAGTACTATGGACGTCTCTGGTGACAAAACAGATGATGGTCTTCTGAGCTGCCCCTGCAGTCCACAGGATGCCAGCCAGCGTGGCAGCGAGGGCTTGCTCCTGCTCACGCTGGCTCAGGTTACACAAACTGCAATGCAGGCAGCCAGAGATAAAAAACAATGGAATCAGCAACCTGGCCTCTGGCTCCCCTCTCAGCCTGCCATGTGAGGGTGTTGCAGGATAGCCCGACCTCTCTGTGTGGACCATACCTGCAGTCTTCAGGGCAACAAGGTAGCTCCCTCAGGAACACCAGCCTGTCTCATCCTAGCGCTCCCCTGTTGGCTGTCTCTGAACTCCAAAACGGGTCACCCTGAACATGTTGCCAACTGACACAGTCATTTTTCAAGTCCAATCCCAAATTATCCTTGCAACTTTGCCTCCCACATGTTCACTTGTAAAGCCTCTTCGCAGATGGAACCCCAAGGACCCCCTGAACATTCCATTCCTGTGCCCCTCCCTTTCCACCTGGTCACGTCTTAAAGCCCCCCTCCTACCCCCCCGGCCGCATCAGCTCAACCTGAGCTCACTAAGTACCTTGCACACATTACCTCATTTAATGCACGAAGGTGCTCTGTGGCAATACCAGATCTCTTCCCATTTTAGAGGTGAGGGAGTAAGATACAGAGTTGAGTCATTCAGGCCACCTGGGTCCTGAGTCTGTGATCTTTCCTATCCCACCAGTGCCCTGAGGACCTCCAGCTTCTCTGGGGAGTGGGAACAATCTTTCTTCTGCTTATTTTTTTTTTCCAGATGGAAATAGAAAACACTATCCTTAGTGAGATAACCCAAACCCCAAAAGATGATTATGGTATGCACTCACTCATTAGTGAACCCTAGCCATAAACAAAGGAAATTAAGCTTATAGCTCACAAGCCTAGAGAAGCCAAATAGCAAGGTGAACCCAAAGGAAAACATTTATAGATCATCCTGGAAATTGGAAGCAAACAAGATCGCTGGGCAAAAGTTGGAAGCACGGGAGTGGGGATAGGGGTGGAGGTAGGGGTGGGGGTGAGGGTGGGCGAAGGGGAGAGGGAGAGGGAGAAGGGAGAAAGGAAGGACTGGGGAGAGCTTGGGGGAGTGGGAGGGTAGAGATGGAGGAAGGGCAGATGTTGGAGCAGGGAAGAAGATATCTACATTAAGGGAGTCATTTTAGGATTGGCAAGAGACTTGGCTCTAGAGGGGATCCCAGGTGTCCACGGGGATGTCCCCAGCTAGGTACTTGGGCAGCAGAGGAGAGGGTGCTTGAACTAGCCTTGTCCCATAGTCACATTGATGAATATCTTGATCATTACCATAGAAATTTCGTCCTATGGATGGAGATAGAGACAGAGACCCACATTCACATCAGAGCAATGGACTGAGCTCCCAAGGTCCAGTTGAAGAGCAGAAAGTGGGAGAAGATGAGCAAGGAAGTCAGGACTGCGAGGGGCTGGTCCACCCACTGAGACAGTGTGCCTGAGCTAATGGGAGCTCATCAAATCCAGCTGGGCCAGGACTGAATGAGCATGTGATCAAACCCGAATCTCTGAATGTGGCTGCCAATGGGGGCTGACTGAGAAGCCAATGATAATGGCACTCGGACCTATCTCTTCTGCATGTATTAGCTTTTTGGGAACCTAGTCTATATGGATGCACACCTTCCTAGGCCGCGATAGAGGGGGGAGGGCCTTGGGCTTCCCACAGGGCAGGGTACCCTGCCCCCTCTTAAGGAAGCAGGGGGAGGGAGGAGGAGCAGTGGGGGAGCGGGAAGGGACCGGGAGAAGGGGAGGAAGTGTAAATTTTTGAATGAAAAATAAAAGAATATAAAAAAAAGATTTGGTTCACAAAGAACCATGGACAGAGGCTAGCAGTTACTTGTATTGTTTGTCTAGCTCTTTGATGGGACAGAATAACTGCAAAGCTTGTGCAGATAGAATGACAGAAAGATGATGTGCTTACAGGGAGGAGAGGCAACTTGTGACAGAGAAGGTCTAGGAAGGCCACACGGAGCAGGGCTCTCAGAGCAGTGACTTATTTCCATGTATTCAATGTTCTGGCCCAGATCAACGGCTAGGCTGTACGCTTATGTAGTACACAGGTGTGTGTTTTAGTTCAGATCTCTTGCACTCTCACGTGATGGGTGTGTGCCCCATCTACTTTGGGTCCTGCTCCTGTGACTCCTACTTTTCAGCTCTTCTAATGGCTTGGAGTCACTTAGCCAGAAATGTGATGTACTTTCTTTCCCTTTGAAGGGCCCAAGCCAATGACTGTCTGGAATGGTTAGTACGGAAGCCCCGCCTCTTAACTGAAGGCAGGCATACTGAAGACTGGCTTGTGTCCCCTAGCTCTGCCTTGCAGCTCACTGAGACATCTGGGGACCCCCTCCCTCCTTAGGTGCCTCTCTTTCCTTGTCCTGCTTCCTCACCCTCTTATATCGGTCTCCAGAGGGCACCCCCTTAATAAATCCCTTGCATAAAGAATTTACATCCTGGGCTCTGTTTCTATTGAATGTATTTATTAATGATCTTAGAATGTGTTACACCCTGAGCTCTTACTTTGGGTGATATACCTTATCTTGCTAGAGGATACATAAATGTCTTTGGCTGATTTTTAGTCCTTTAATATCTAACATAGGGATCATGAGAGAGGTTTCTTAGTTTCTAAGTTTGAGCTGAATCTGTAACAAAAAGGCAAGCAGAAAACAGGGTTCCATGGCATCAGGTTAAGAAAGAATATTGCCCCTCCAATTGTCGGCTTCTTCATGGCCGCTTGAGTCTCTCTAGGGATGTTAGGCTGGGCCTTCCCACCTAATGTGGAAAAATGAGCACCCCTGAAACCTGGTGTTTCGCTTTCCTTGGCAGGTGACCTGCAGTAGAACATGGAGTCTGTCAAGCTTATTCTGTAGGTGAACACTGAATGTGACCTCAGGAGAAGCCCTCCTGGGGTAATCCCACCCCTCTGGGAGAACCTGAGCCATTTCTGTCTTACAGGGACAGACATGGTTCCTGAAGCCACCTGAGAGTTTCATTGTGACTGTTTAGCAAATGAAGGTTCTAGGTCCATTAGGCCACCTTTTATGTGCTAACCATGGTTCTCTTACCTGTGAAGGCTGCAGTGTTTTTCCTCTCTGGAAAAGAGTAAGTGTTTGATGATGGAACCTTGCACGGCCATCTGAATGCTCTGGGCACCTCCCTGAAGTGGGCAAAAAGGCCAGTGAGGTAGGAAGGTTGCAGCTGGTTACCATCCCGGTGGGACCTCGGGGCCAGCATCACAAGGAGTAAATCTTGGAACTGGATGCTGTCACTGTTTGTGGTTGGTTCTCTGCAGCCTTCCCTTCCTGCTGGCCCTTGGGGCTTAGCAAAGGGACACACTCCTCTATATCACCATCTCTGTGGGCTATGGCTGGATGCCATCACCAAGCTAGAATCTATAGTGACTGGCTTCCTGCTGTCAGCCTAATGCCTGGGGTCAAGATCTGCTCCTTCCTGTCGTCTTGCACCTTGCTTCATACCACACTTTCACATCGGAGGGAGGCAGGAAACCAGTGGGCTAGCTCCTGAAGTTTAGGTGTGACTAGTGACTTCTGACATGAATTACTGATATTTCAATCAAGCCAGAAAGAATTTGTAGAGTTCCTTCTGCCTTGTGAATCTTTCTGGGGGCTTGAACAATATTTGGTAACATTAAAAAGTCTTTTATCATTCAGAGCTACACATTCATTTCCACATTTGATTATAATGACACATGCATCCATAGAGAAGCATAGACTAGCAAGATGAGATTAGGAACTGGAAATGACTGAGCCAGCTGTCACCTTTTCTACTTGTAAAGCAAAAGCCAGGTCAGAGAAGGGACGGTGAAACTTGAAATGCGCCTTCCTCCAGTCACTGCCCAGGACGTGGACGGTATTTCCAAAGAGACTTCTTTGCAACCTCTGAAAAGAGGATAGAAAGAACAGTGAAGTAAACGAGTCAGCCAAAGGTAATTTGTCCTAGACCCAACCCTCTTGGTGAAGTCGCGCAGCCTTGTTCTCGTCTATGTTCAGATTTGCCTCAGACCTGAGTTCCGGTTTTCAGTGTCTAAAGTCCCGGGCAAAACTTTCACAACAGGTTTTCTTAGGAGAGTCCCAGAAATTCAGTGTATCTGTGTCTCTGTGTCTCATTGCCAGCCAGCTCCACTGTGTGCTCCAACACAGACCATGCTCTTTCCTTGTGCCTCTTGCCCCATTATCTGACTCTACAATGCTGATTTCTCCCATTGCTGAGGTTTCTCCCTTGATCCAGGGGAGGAGATGAAGCAGACAGGACCCCATATTCCTGCCCTTAGTTTAGTAGCGATTTCAATGACAGTCATCAAGAAATCCTGGATATTTTCCTGGATACTTTGTAGTACACTGAGATCTGTGAGGGACTTTCCAGAGAGAGAGCGAGTGAGAGAGAGAGATAGAGATAGAGATAGAGATAGATAGATAGATAGATAGATAGATAGATAGATAGATAGATAGAGAAACTTGTCATTTGGTTCCTGGGTTCAGAAGGTGTAATCCTGCTGTTATCTGTTCAATCCCATATTTGTGGGGAAAAGACATACCAGAGCAGAACAGGGGAATGCTGGAGCCTGGCTATTTTTCCTGTTTCCCCTCCTACTCTGGCAGGACCTCCAGCATGCCAAATAGTGCCATTCGATTTCAGGAAAGGTCTTTCACCACAATAAATTCTCCCAGAAAGCCCTCATAGGCATATTTCAAGGTCTACCTCAGTCTCTCAGGTGATTCTAAATCGAGTCATATTGATTATGAAAATTAACTATCTCACCATTCATAGTCAAAAGCTTAACAGTCGCAGCATATACTTAATATGGCTTGAGATTTGGCTACGTTAGTAGTCTAATACTCCGAAACTATGCACAATCTACAATATGTGACATTCCATAGGATGGTAAAAGTGCCATGAAATAAAAAAGGGAGGAGAGAATATTGAAACCGAATTACTCAGAAAAGCTTTGTGGCAGAGGCCGGATTTGAACTAGGCTGGTAAATGCTTGCATGAAGAATTTTATGTTTTCCAAGCATGGGACTAAGTTTGGAGCAATTTACAATTACTATATGATTTTAATTCTGGGAGGAGGTACCGTTACTTGGAAGGATCTGCAAATACCTGGGAGGCAAGCCTGTGAGAGATTATATTGATTGTGTTAATTGAGGCAAGAACAGCTCACTAAAAGTGGCTGGGATCCTGGGCTGTATAAAGAGGAGAACCGTAAGTGTTCTCATTTCTGCTTCCCGGTTTGGGGCAGGTCATGACCTGCTGCTTCAAGCCAGGATGTTTTGACTTCTCTGCTGTAGTGTGCTGCCCTTGTAAGTGTAAATAAACCCTTTCTTCTTGAGTTGCTTCTGTCAACTTTTTTTTTTTTAATCACAGTCCACGCTTCCTGGCTGTTTTGCTCTGTCACGATGTCCCCAACATGATAGAATGAAACCCTCTGATGCTAGAAGCCAAACTTAACAAAAGAAACTAAGACACTTAGCATCCTCCTTTTATCTAGCCTGGGGAGCTGGAGGCAGAGGGGGGAGGCGCTTGCCATAAGCTAGCAGAAACAACGGGGTTGCACCCATTCCTCTAAGATCTCTGCCACTTTGATTTGATGTGTTCCATCTTTATGTTTCCTTTTATTTTGGTGTCCAAATCACTGCTCAATTAATATTTTCACTAGATGAGGCTGCCTTTGTAATTTAGCTTGCTGTAAGAGAACACTTTTACTGCTTCCTCTAGTGAGAAGCAAAATCACATGTCATATGGCGTCAAAGAAATCAAATGGACGTTGAGCAGTGTTAAACAAATAGACTTTAGAGCCCAGCTGGTCCAGAACCATGGTACCTTTCTCTAGCTTTGCATGGAGCAGGTCCCTTGGGTTGGCAGAAGAATTAGGAGAAGCTGACATGCTCTTCCCCACGCCAGCCCAGAGGCTGCTTTCACAGCTGGAGTTGATTTCTGTCCATCTGTGTGTCCACCTTCAAGAAAAGGTTATGCTTTTCCTTGGGAGCCAGAGCCCAGCAATGTCTTCAAGAAAAGCTCTCTGAGCTGGTTCTCAGGGCAAGGACATGGCAAGGAAAAGCAGCAAAGATGCCCAACAGCTGTTCTTCGAAATACAAGACAAGGTGCACACTGTGGCAGAGGCCACTGGCCCACAGTGTGTGCAGGAAAAGCATCGCAAACCAATGAGAAGTATTCCCCAAGGCACAGAGTTTGTATAGGCCAGGAGAAAGACTTTGATAAGCCTGCCTGCATCCATCTTAGTCTTGAAAGACGTCTTATAATAAGGATAAACTAGGCTCATTTCTGTTTATGATTAAACCTATTTCTCAAGGATTGAGCTATGCCCCGCCTATAACCTTAGCTACAAATTGTTCTGCACTGCCTGTTGCAGGAACAGTGAGCATGTCTTTATTTCAAAAGGGTTATTATGACTACCTGTTGTTAAGACTGCCTTGTCATTGTTATGACCACCCATTGTTATGACCCCTTTGTCATGACAACCTTGTATGACTACCTTGCAACCATGTCTTTGTTTCGGGGGGTTGTTATGACCAACTTGTGCTTGTGTTCTACTTCTGTGAGCCCCACTTACTTTGGGTATTACTGCTAAATACCCCATTTGGAAACCCCCTACTCCTGAACTATAAAAACGCTTACCTCATCCAGATCCAATGCTGATCTCTTGAACCCCACCTTTAGAGAGAGACAGCCCATGCACAAGACTAAAAAAAGCTTGCTTTAAGCAGTTTGGCCATAATTTGGGTCAGTGCTCTTTCTCCTCAAACCCATGGGATTAACAGTTTCCAGCCCAAGGACTGAGAAGCTGCAACTGACCCTGACTTCATTGACCATAGAAGTATTCCTTTTTCCATATGAAAAGCGGGACAGCTGATCTCATTGAATATCATGCAGGATGTTGAAGGAGATGAATGGAAAGGGACTTTGGAAACCTTGAGTGCTGAGCAAATGCAGAATGTCACCATCCCCACGAAAGCGCTGCCTGCCAGTGTGCCTTTGTCTTTGCGGTGTGGAAGAAAGCCCCCAACACTGATGGGAAACTGGTAAGAAGAAGGGAGGAAAAAACATGAAAGATTAAGATGAAGAAGGCTCAAGATTCACATTCAGTTTAAAACTGTCTGCAAGCCCAGCCAGGTGTCCTGTTGCTGTTGCTGGCTGCCACTGTCAGCTTAGCTTGCCCTTCCAGTTGCACCTCTGGGGTGCTCAGGAGCAGGGAACTGGAGGCTTCCCAGCCAGTGTGACAAAGATACTTACTTATGTAATGCTCATTTTCATATCAGAGATAACTTACAATAAAATTAATCTGAAACCACACTTAAGGATATTTGTATGTTGTGCTGCCTGGGAACTAGATACAAATGGCTGTGAATGATGGCTGAAATGGTCATTATTACTCAACACAGAAAAGCACAGGGTATAGCGTTTCTATTTTCATTGGCTAGCTTTTTAGCATTTGTAACGTACACATCCAAACAGATGCTCAAGCATTCTCCCAACACCCAGGGTCTGAACTGGATATGGATTCAGTCAATCCATAGCCTGCCTGTTTGAATGTGTCTGTGTGGCACTTGTGTGAATGACGATCACTGTCATCGTCACAATCATCCTCTGCTAGTATGGGACATAGAGCCAGGAGAGAGAGGATTTTGTTACAATTACAAGACTATTTAGGAACCTATGGGCATGGAGTCACCAAGTGGTGTGTACTTGTATGGGGTCTCAGGGCAAGCAACGGTGACAGGGCAAAAATTCCTCTGTCTTGTGTTCTTGCTGAGACCCTTTTCGAGTTTAACTAGAATATGGTCTCCTTGCTGGAGGATCCCAAGGAAAATTACCCTTTCTGTCTAGGAACCCAAGGTCAGGATGCCCTAGCTGACTTAGTCTTTCTGTGTAGGACTCATAGCTTCTGCTGAACTGCTTCTTCTGCAAACAACCCTATCTCACCTCTGCAGCCGCCAAGCAAGATGCCAGGATGTGGGTTTTGCCTTCAAAATCCTGCACTCTGAACACTCGGGGTCACACCTAGGTAGATCCCCCAATACCTGGGTATGGTCCCGGCTGGCTGGAATAAGACTTTCAGTTGGCTATAAACTGTGTTTAAGTGGTCATCTCTGGCGGGCTACCCAGAACACAAGAGCGGGAGTCATAATTTATGATCTCTAGGTGGGAGGCAGTGGGGGCTCGAGCTACAGAAAAGAGCATTCTCACCTTGTTGACTTTGTCCTTTCCCTCCCAGCAGTCTCACCTTAGGAATCTCCGTTGCTCAAACCCAGCAGAAATCAGAGGAAAGGTTTCCCTATTGATAGGAGGTGTTCCATTTATAGAAACCCTACAGTTCAGGTTCATGGGCAGAAAGCTTGATGGAAAGGTTGTAGCCGATTTCACTAATGGGTCCTAAGATGCCTCAGAGGGCTATGCAGAAGCAGAAGATCAAGAATTCCCTGTCTATGAGCCAGATCTCATGCTGATGTACCAGCATCTGCCTTTTTACACACACACACACACACACACACACACACACACACACACACACACACACACCCCCCTGCTATTCCTCCAACAGAGCCCATCGCTGGTCTCTTGATAGCACTTTTTTACTGTGAGATTTGTGGGGAGTTTTGCAGCTATATCAGGGGTTTGTTTATTGGTTGCCAATAATAGGTCACCAGAATGTGTGTCAAGCTGGGTGTTTGAGTCTGGAAGTGGAAGAGGGTAGGGATCTGGGACCACTGGGATGGAGAACTATCGGGCAGGACTGGGTAAGAGCCCAGGGTTCGTGACTCTGTTTTATCAGGGGCTGTCAAGTCATCTCATCCACCAAGCGGTAGAAGTCAGGAAGGATAAAAGCTCTGGTCGAGACAAAAGGCAACAAAAGGTGAGGAACGGGAGGGGTGGAGGCTGGAGCGGGTGGTAGGTTGCTGCACCCCACCCCAGCTTCCTGGGGGATTCCCAGCAAAGATCCAGCCGGTGGCCTGTCAGAAAGCCTCACGCATTAAGAGCAGCAGAGCTACACAAAAGCGAGTGTTTTGACTCTGAGGCTCTGATAATTTGCCTGGCGGCTGCACTCCTGAAATGCTGATTAGAGCTGGTCAAGCCTCCAAGACTCCTCCCCAGAGCAGGCGCCGTCAGACTCCCAAAGCTCCCTGCTCAAGTCCCAAGGTGTGTTTAATAATGCTGCCGCTATTCAGAGGACACACGAGCATCTGGGCCACATAATGGGAATAAATCCAAATTCATTTTTTAAAGAAAAATCAATTCTCTCTACTTCTGGGACTTCCTTAACACTCCATCAACTCTGTTTCCACTGCATGGGTCTGAATCTTTTGTTTTACAGCCTTTTCCAAGGGGAGAGAACTGCCTTGGGGAGGGTGGGGAAAAGCTCCCCCTGGCCACTGTTTGTGTTTGCTAGTGAGACAAGCTTTCAGATCTGTGCTCTCCCGCCTCCCTAACACAAGGCTTCCAAACATCTGTGAGCGCTTTTTTTATTTTTAAAATGTGTGTGTGTGTTTTTAAAAATAGACAGTACTTTGTGTGGCTCAAAAGCCAGAGTACAAAATGTGTACTGTGAAAAAAAAAAAAAAGGATCCCTCCCATTTGTCTCCTTGCTCCCCTCTCCACTCTTTGTGGCCTAGGAAAGCCTTGCAGAATTTACTTCTTTATTTACAGGCAAATACCAATATAGAATCACAATTTTCTCTCTTTTCTTCCCACATAAGAAGTTGGTAAGTTTTTCAGACATGTAAATTTTAAAATGATACTCTACATAGAAATTTCTTACAGATGTCAACATTATTTTTATCTTCTCAAGTAACATGCATAAACAAGCCGAATGACCCTCATCCAGAATGCTCGGGATGTCATGGGTTTCAGATTTTGGAATATTATGTGTGCACACTCGTGTGTGTGTGTGTGTGTGTGTGTGGTAGAACACCTTGGAAACAGGGCTCAATTAGGAATATGAAGCTAGTTACAGTTTACGTAAGTCTTAAGTCCATGGCACAAAGGTAGTTGCTATGACATCCAGAGTGCCTGTGTTTTTTGCTGCAACATGAGGTCAGGTGTGGAACTTCCCTCTCGTCACGTCAGTACACAAAAGAGTTTTGGACTCCAGAGCATTTAGGTACCAGACAAGACATGAACAGGTGTATTGCTATAACTTCTGAACTTTATCACAGTGTGGGCGTCATAACTTCTGAGGCCTACATCATTCCCAGGATTACACACTACTATTCATTATTTAGCAAGAGAACACCTTACTGGAGACGTAAGACACAAGTTGAGACTCCATCTCAGGCTTCACAGCCAGAAATGAAGTAGAGTGTCTTGGGTCTGACGATAGCTCTGGTGCCTGCCTGATCTCCTGTGAGCCAGGGAGAGAAAGAAGGGTGGGAGAGAGACAGAGCTGCCTGTGAGGAAGGGCACCCAAACTTGGTGCCCAAGAAGCCCAATGAAGACTTTATATGATAGTTCTGTGTGGCATTTCCAGAAGAGGTTTCAGTCCCTGCTCGTTGCTCTCCAGTGGGCCCTGCCCAAACTGCAGCCTCAATGTATGTGATGGGTCTGACCACACAGCAAACGCTGCTGCTCTTTGCCGAGATGCTTAGGCTGGTTTTGGTTGTCTTTGCAACGGTCCAGGTGCACAAGCCTTTGAAGAAAGAGCTTCTTCTAACTCCAGTCCTCGGCCCTTGTGGTTCTCCAGTGTGGCACAGACATTTGGAGGATGGGGAGAGTGGGAGGCTCGTGTCATTATGATTTAAGGCTCCTATTGGAGGACGGACTAATCAGAGGGAGTTCTAATCCTTGCTGGTATTTCTTCCTCGCTTAACCTTACCTCACTCAACAGCCTTCAGTTGTGTCTTCTGACCATGGCACAAGCTCCTTCTCACAGCCAGGACCTTGCCTCCAGCCCTGGCTTGTTTATCCCTCTAGAGCGACTCTGTTTTTATTCCCTGGCTAGGCTTCTGCCAAGACTCTCATGCTCATGAGGGTCAAGACTTGAATTCAATAAACCGTCTCAGACCAGAAGCTGCCAGATCACCTTAGGGCCTCAAATGTCAAGTTCTTTTTTGTTTGTTTGTTTTGAGACAGGGACCCCGTATGTAGTGCTGGCTGTCCTGAGCTCACTCTGTAGACCAGGCTGGCCTCAGACTCACAGGCATCCTCCTGCCTCTGCCTCCTGAGTGCTGGTATTAAAGGTGTGCACCACCATGCCTGGTCTGTCAAGGTCTTTTGAAGTCTATATGTTAACAGCTCTCCAAAAGGTTTCCTTCTGAGATGAAAGCCTTGTTCTAAGATCCGATCTAGAAAGCTTCTCTGTCTGTCTCCTGCCTGTCCTTTTTACACATCTGTAACACACTCATCCATCTGTCAGATAAAGGGCCTGTTCTAGTGTATGCTAAACAACAAACCATTAGAGTGGAACTCTTGCCCTCCCTCAATATAAGTGAACACGTAAAGAGACCTAGAGTCTGTGAGGAAAACACAGTCACTACCGGTGTCCTTGACAAACACCATAAATAAGTCATGTTAATTATATACTCCTTTTACCAATAACAGCCATCTGTGGTCTCGCCTTCAGTAATACCCTCCCACGACAGGAGATCCAGTTCCCAGTGCTATTGGCTGGCGGAAGATCACATTTCATTTCATGTTTAATTGACACGCTCTACTTACTGTGGCCATCGCTGGGGAGATGGGCAAACCATTCAGTTTTGAAGAGATGGTGGAGAGTTTGGGGACAGGACAAAAACTACGGGATGGCACCTGTTCTTGTCCTTTGGGCCGAAGCATTCCGGGTCTGTCTTCAGTTTCCTCAGCAGATACATGGCTGCCATCAGGATTCTGTGTGAAATGACATCCGCCAGTAAAGCAAACAGCTAGTGAAGACCTAGCTTTTAAGTCTGTCAGTGTTGGAAAATGTTGTCTCACTTTTAAAGATGTCTAAAGCTGTGATAGACAGTCGCGAAGGGCTGGAAAGGCCCAGTGTCTGTGTCAAAGGGGTTTCTCCAGAGTTTTATGGGACTGAGAGTGAACTGTAACTATGGAAACATAATTAATGCTACCAAGACCTTGACTTGAAATTACATTTAGAGAAGAATGCAAATGTCACCACGTCTTGTTTTGGGATGACAGCATTCTGTAAGTGCTGAATGAGTTATCTGCCTAGGCCAGGCTAGCCTTGTTATCTCGTCAACTGGACAATCAAAGAATTGGGTACTACCCACCCTTAATTCTTTCTGATTCATTTGTCCCCTCAAGGGACTGTGATACTTAAAACACTCATTTCTGTCTTTAAAAAAAAAATCTATTTTTACATTTCTTGACTGATGCTTGTGGCATTTCTGGGTTAGTTAACATCAACCCTTAATTGACTCATTCTTATACCAGTGTTATGAAAACAGCTTCCCAGCCATGAAGGGTACTGCCTTCTTAGTGTTTCAGTTCTCCTAGAGGTGAGGATGCTTTCTTATCTCATGAACACAGCATCTGATTCACAGAAGCTGATGGGCTGAGATGAATTTTGTAACCCAAATGGAAAATCATCACATTCATACCAATGGGCTTTCCCATCCTGTGTCAAACCATAAGTTGGCATTTATTTACACCTTCCCTTCGAAAGCCATCTTATCTTTTGAGTGTCCTATCTCCCCAGTGGTAACTATCAAAATTTAATATTTCCAGAACTAAAGTAGAAACATTATCTTCCTGATTCTAATTTAGACTAGGGCTAAGGGGGCTTTAGAAAAAAAAATAAGGCTTTGCTTACAAGTTCCTCACAAGAAGGGAAGTGCTTTAGCCATGCAGTTAAAATACTGACAATTCAATTGCTTAATAACCTGTATTAGTGCCAGGAAAAAAATCACCTTAATGGTTTGTGCTGCCTTGGTTCAGAGATTGAAGTATATCCTGAAATTCAAGGTCATTACCTTATGTTTTTAGGCTATATGGATTACAAACATCTTTCATTTTACATTGTATGAGAAACTGGAAAATGCCCTTCCAACACCCGAATATAATATTATGCCCCTTGTTTAAAAACGGCAAGGGAAAACAACTTTTCAGAAGCCAATAAAGGTAATTATGATTAAAGCTACTTTTCTTTAGGGACATGACCACACTCAGTTGCTACAGTGTAGCTTTGTTTTACAAGTGTAGGAACTTTCTATTCTTATACCACTTTTTCTAAATAATAGCAATATGGTGTGCTTACTGATGAAAAATAGTCTTTAAAAGTAGGGAGAGGCCCGGCGGTGGGAGCAACACCTTTAATTCCAATACTCGAAAGGCAGAGGCAGGCAGATCTCTGTGAGTTAGAGGCCAGCCTGGTCTACAGAGAGAGTTCCAGGACATACTCCAAAGCTAAACAGAGAAACCTGTCTCAACAAACAAACAAATGGGAAAAAAAAGTAGGGAGAGAAATTTATGAAGAAAACCTCTCCCATGGGCTTTTAACCTTCCTAATGTTTCCACATGTTCAATGCCAGAGCCTGTGTGACATTGTGTGCACTGGATACATGCAAATCATGCTGTTCAGTGTGATTATTTGAAGAAACAGCTAGAGAAACAACACACTGGCTTTGAGGAAGTAATTACCTGAGAGTCTGTGCTATTGGTTCTCAACCTATAAGTGAAAGAGAAAACAGCAGGTGAATCACTGAGTCCACTCAAACCTCGCATCCTCACACTTCCCCAGACCCCGCCTTGCTAGAGTCTGTCAGCAACAGATGTGCGGGAGGCATTTTAACTGTAAGTCTATGACGAAAACTTGTCACGCGGCAAACATAAAAGTCGATGGCTCACACACCTTGGACTCCTGTTTTGGAGGAGCGAGACAACAACAGTTCTTACCTATCATTCTTACCTGAAGATTCCCCTCCATCTGTCAAGAAATAAAATTTCCCTAGTAATCTCATTTAAATCCAGCCCGAGAGGACTCTGTTCCTGGACTGAGATCTCTGTATCCATTTAGATAAAGCGACGACTTGGAATAAGAAAGCTGTTGAGATGTGAGAAACAACCTTACTGTGGAGAGGAGAGGCGTCTGGAACGCAAAGCTCAGGCTACACAGTTGCTGCTCTGAGCAGATTCCATTAAACTTTCATTAGAGGTGGGGTACGTCTTTGTACTTTTGTCCACAGTATAGGTGCCATGAATGTTTAATCCAAAATAGGTTTATAAACTAAGGGATTTCAATTACCTGCATCAAATCATTGGAGATAATGTAACCGCTGAAACACTATGCGGGCGTAATGGGATTGTTCCTTGTGCTAGGCTGTCTCCTGGAGAGGGTTAGTGGAGCAGAGATGTGCTGACTCTGGGGCTGAAAACCATCCTGATCACATAAAGAAATGTTTGTACAGCTCAACGATGACACCGGCTAACAAGAATTTAGCAGACAGAAATCTGGCACAAATGCAGAAGGGTGGGTGCCAAGGAGAAATCTAAAAGTCCCATCTTTCCCTGTTGGCTGAATGCATTGTACTTATAATAATTGACGTAATAAAAGTTATTAGTGGTCGTGACCATGTAGGTTTTCATGCCAGTTTGACTGCTGATGCAAAGACAGGGGATGAGTGACTACTGGGTGTTAAAACTGAACATCTTTAAGAGACCAGTTTCTCTGTAGATGTTTCTGGATATGAGTTCCATAAAATCCTAGGCATGCAAAGAAGTCACTTAGATTTACTGTAGCCAAAGTGGTCAGGCCTCAGAGGACTGGTGGCTTATATTACTGCAAAGACCTTGAAGCATAGCGAGGCACTAAATGTACAGGCAAATTGTACATTCCACAATGTACAATCCAACTGAGGAGCACTCCACCACTGTTTCTTAGACTAATTTTGGGCGATGCCAGGCATTTCATATTTACATGCCCTGTAAATGTCTGCCAGATTTAGCATTCTCTTGTAAACCTAAGAGGTATAAATAAATCCTTTCTTATTGCCTCTCTTAAACCATAAATTTTATTCCAAAAAGAAAAAAAGTCTTCTGCATTTCCCTCTTTATAATTTTACAGTTTTAATGGTGGTATCAGTGATTAATATTTATTAGGCAGCTCTACTACAGAAAAAGCAATAAGAGATTGCACAATTCTTGTTCTCAACTAATATAATAATGAGAAATGTTCTCAAAATTCCGATTTAGAAAGCAGTATTAAAAAAATAAATTCTAGATGTGCCATTTAAATTATTTAGAGACTCCAAAGCCAGGAAAGGAGAACAGCTGAGAAGGCCATTTTTCTTAAGTATCATTATTAACTCTGTGTTTGGGATTATGTTTTTGTTCTAACTTGTATAGAATGCTTTGAAGATAGATGCATAAATCCCAATGATTAGACAAGCTACCAATAAACATGAGGGGTACTTGCACATGCCAAGGTGAATAATATGTTCTCATTGTCTATCGTGGAGGAAACACATACACACACACAGGGGAAATGCTGTGAGGCAGCATAGAACATGAGCCAGAGAAAGGCAGGCTAGCTGCACAGCCTCCGGGTTTAAGCTACTTATCTCTGGGCCATAGCTTTACCTACTGTAAGTTGCCTTGGACAATTTATTTAATCTTTTTTGTACATTAGTTTTTCATTTGGACGATAGGAACAGATTGCTATCTTTATCTATTGAGAGGTCTAATCTATGAACATGGTATAACCTCTTGTTGAGACCATGTTTATCTTCCAAATGCTCTATTGACTTAATCCAAGAGTTGTTTAAATCAAGTGATGATGGCCATTTAAGCACACTCAGTATTCCTGAGCATCCCTTGCTCAGGCTCTCTTACACTTCTAGCCCCAACTTGGGGATAGTTTACACTCTCACGACTTTCCCAATCTTTCTTTTTCTTTTTCAGTTAGGTGTTGTAGAATACTACTTTAAGATGTGTTACCTTTGTTTGTGCTGCAGAACATTTGTTTAAGAATGCAAAGATGTGTTGCATTCTTTAATGTGGCATTTGTTTAACACTGTGAAGCTTTGTTACTTTGCCTGCCTAAAATACCTAATAAGGAGCTGAATGACAGGAGAGGGATAGGTGGGGCTATAAATAGAAAATAAAATAGAAAGAGAAAAAGAGAAGAGGGAGGAGCGAGAAAAGGAGAAGGAGTGGAGGCTCCCAGGGACCAGCCACCCAGTCACACAGAGTAAGACATAAAGAAAAGATATACAGAAATAGAAAAGGGTAAAAGCCCAGAGGCAAAAGGTAGATGGGATAAGTTAAGAAAAGCTGGCTAGAAACAAACTGTGCTAAGGCCAGACATTCATAAGAAAGAATAAGTCTCCATATATTTATTTGGGAACTAGATCGTGACCCCACCCAAAGAGTAAAAAGTGAAGGAAAACCCTACAGTTAGATGCTGGCACAGATTCCACAGGTGTAAAAGGCTGATTCTGGATACCAAGAAATAAAATGAGACTTAGGCACCTCCAGCAGAAGCCAGCAGTCTTTAGTGCATCTGGTCAAAAGTCATAGAGGGGAAGAAATGGATATAAAAGGCAGAGCGAAAAGAGAAGATGGAACTGTGAGATCCCAGACTGGGGCTGGAGGGCTGGGGTAATGAAAGACACAGGACTATGGTTCCTGTTATATTTTATACCTTTTCCTTCCCCCACAGCATCCAGTCGCCCAATGTTCCTGCCCAATTCTGCTTTTGATGCAATGAAGAAGTGTGGGTAGTTTGAATATGGAGTATGGAATTTCTACCAGGAGTGTGGATTTCAAGTGTGCAGGTGGGGTGTGTGAGAGTGTAACGGCATCCAGACTTGCTATGCTCCTTTGGAAAGCAATGGCTAATCTTATTCATCATTTACTTAGTTCAGCCTTCAAGTCTATAAGCCTTGGACTTTCACAAGCATTTTCATTGGCTTGTGAAATTACCCCCAGCTTTTTCTCTTGCTGCTTTCATGTAATATTTCACAAACGGAAAGACGGAAGCAGGATTTCAGAGGCTTTCTGTTTGCTTCTGAAAGTCTTGTTAGTGTTGTTTCTGGAAAAGTCTTCTTTAGGAGCAGGTTAAAGTCCGTAGGCATCATTATTCCTTTTCTCTGGACCTATCTTCTGACGTGGAATGTTCTGGATATATTCCTTCCTAAAACAATTTTGCTAGTTCACATTTTCTAGGAGATAGCTGAGGCA
Source organism: Ondatra zibethicus (assembly GCA_004026605.1). NCBI lineage: Eukaryota > Metazoa > Chordata > Mammalia > Rodentia > Cricetidae > Ondatra > Ondatra zibethicus. The sequence goes on from PVIU01001259.1 coordinate 26,853, forward strand.
TTTTCCTTTTGTTCTTTGCTGGGGTGGTGAGGAGAGGGAAGACCGGGTCAGGCCCAGGGTCAGATTTCTGCTCTTGTAACAATGTAACCCGAGAGAAGTTGCTTAGTGTCCTTACTTCCTTTCCCTTCTCCCTTTGTCTCAGGTAATAGAATCCTAATAATTATGACTCACCAGAAAACTTTTAATCTGTTTTCTCATCTTTTAAATGTTAAGATTCCCCTTTAAATTTTTTGTATTTGTGTTTTATTTATTTTTATTATTTAACTTTATTTTCTTAGTGGCAGTGAGAGTCTTAGGCAGGTCAGGAACTCCAAAGTCCTGAGAGCGTCAATGGACATTGGTCCTAATTCAGTCTATTGGCCACTGGCCTTTGACCACTCAGTAATGGCTGTGGGTCTCAGTCATTACCTAAAAGGCCTTTAAAGCTAGGGTAGCTATGGAAAATACATGTTTGGTTTTGCACCTGCTTTTAAAAGCTTGGGAGTGCCTGAATAACAAAGGAGACCCTTTCCACAGCTGGCAGTTTAGAACAGGCGAATCGCTGGCAAGATTGAGTCTGGATTACAAACTTGGAACTTTAAACTGAAACCTCTGGCCTCTGGGGAGTGAAAAGCGTTTATCTCCAAGGCTGATGGCTCAGTTCATCAGTAATGCCAAGGTGAGAACATCCCTAAGAAATAGAATCTAGATAACTTCTCAGCCGGTAATCATGCCCAAGCACCAGAAAGAGGTGTGCCTCCTCCCTTGGGGACAGACTTCTGCCCCTACCTCCCCTTATGAATGGCTTCATCTTGTTCCTTATTTGCAGCCTTTATGAAAAATATAAGGAAGATTTCTGAGTTCTGGGATCCAGTCTGTCAAATTACCAAGGTGTCTTGGGAACCATTGTTTTAGACATGGTTGGTCAAAATATGAGTGACCATTACAAATGGGTTGAAAATGTTTAAAGTCAAAAATGGAGACGGGACTTTAGTTCAGTGGTGAGGAGTCTGCTTGTGTAGCAGGTCCTTCTCTTTTCACTATTATCAAATACTAGTCAGAAGTGACTCAAAGGGGTATTTATTTTGAATCACAGTTCCATGGTAGAGAGGGCACGGTGGCTAACCTGGTTAGATCTTCTGTAGCAGAAACTTGTGGAGTGGATCGCTCACATCTTGGTAGATGGGATACAGGGTTCAAGGTGGGGAATGAGCCAGGCTATAAACCCTCCCACACTCACAGTGGTCTGTTATCTGTCAGCTAGGTCCAATGTCAAAAGGTTCCCCCATCTGCAAAACAGCACCACCAGCTGAGGACCAAGTGTTCAAACATATGCACCTGTCCAGGACAGTCCACTTTCAACCCTGGACTCAATGCAAGCTCTGCAAAAACAAAAAACAAACAACCAAAAAAATGTATCTAATACACTTAACTACTGCCATAGGTCAGTCTCGCCTGTCTTAGACATGCTCAGGGCACTTAATCAATGGTGAAGCCAAAATCACCTGATCCTAGCCTATCTTACACCAGTGTCGAATATCTCCTGTAGTTTATTGAAAACCAGGAGGGCCATCTGGATAAGCTTTCCTTTGGTGCCCCAAGTATCCAACAACCAATACTTACTACACAAGTCCCAAAGCTGCCTTTCTTACTGGGAGCCTTAACTTCTCTTTGTACAAATTACCATAGACATGATGGTTCAGGAATCTGGGCATGACTTAGCAGAAACCGGGCTAAGAGTCTCCCAAGCCAATGAGCCAGGCTGGATCTCTATCTTTGTTTAGAGCTGGTGGACTAATTCTGAACTTACAGAGTTGATAACAGAACTTAACTTACTTTTTGTTTTGTTTTGAAAGAGGGTCTCACTCTGTAGCTTTGACTGGCCTGGAACTTGCTATGTAGACCAGGCTGGTCTCAAACTCAGAAGAGATCTGCCTGCCTCTGCCTCCACAGTGCTGGGATTAAAGGCTGCCACACCTGGCTCAGAATTTATTTCTTTATAGTGATAGAATAGGTCCCTTCAAGACTACAGGAAGAGAAGGGTCTTTGTGTCCAAAGTCTCTGACCCTAGGAGAAATGATACATGTATCAAGGATCCACAGGGATGGATTTGTGATCTCACTGCTTGGGAGGCTGTGGTGGAGTTCCAGGCTAGCCTCAGCTAATAGTAGCTACATAGTAACACTCTGCTAAAAAGAAGAAGAAGAGGAAGAGGAAGAAGGAATAGCCAAACAAAACCCAACAGAGACAAACCTCCCCTCAAACCACGTTTCTTCCTGAAGGAATGAGAAGAGAGCGGGACAACTGTTACTTCAGAGCACACAGCATCCTGAGTGAGTGCTCATTTTTCTCCACCTCTGAACACCAAGTCATTAAACCTAAGGATCACGTGCTACAAGTGACGGTCTAGAAGTTCCTCGCTGGAGAGCTCCAGCAATGTGGCACAGCCTGTTCTTTTGGTTCCTTGATTGTGATAACAAAAGTCTGTTCTGTTTCCCTGACCTGCCGTGACAGACACGTGGGTGTTTACGCTGATAGACTGGAGACACAAAAGCTCTGCCTGATTCCTCCTGTTGCTGCTTTGTATCTGCTCATGTTTCATCTCTGGGCTGTTCTGTCTGGGTTTAGGGGCCACTCCAGCATCTCAGAGGTGATGAGGAAGCAACTCAGTCCCAGTTTGTTAAATCTTCTGGGCAGTCTTATGTAAGTCGCTTTCCTTTCTGGGCCCGAGTAAGTGAACAGAACACTGGGCTGGACAGCATGAGATAATCCCTATATAATATGCTCCAGGTGCCCAGACTCTAAATTCTACCAAATTTCTCAGTTGTGGCTAGCTCTCCCGAAGCCTCTTGACTTGGGGGCCAAGGCCTCTTCTGGCCCTGATCTGTTTGTGGTTACGTTTTGTAGCACTCTGTGCTTCTTTCATGGACATAAAAACATTCCGTTTTCTTTGGAAACAGAAAGCTCCTTCGGCAGCAACAGAGTTGTAATTCTGAGAGCCCAAAGCCTCAGGTATTGCTAACAAAATCAGAAAGGGGGGCAGAATAGGTGATGTGCTGGATAAGAAATAACATGTATCAAGGCTTCTCAAGGCTCCTTGCAGGTAGTGGGAGGCCACCTCTCCTCCCACCTCTTACCCCATCTGCTACGTGTGTCCAGCCTGCAGTAAGCACTTATGCGACCCTTGCTAGCAATGGGGACAAGACTGTAGGTAGCGTCCCCCCATCTGGCAGCTGTGACCCTAAGGCTGTGCCTATCCTAAGATGACAGATCAGGACTCCCCTGGCTCTTATAACTAAATGTAATCTGATCCCTCGCCTTCCCTACTGGGAAATAAGTTATAAATAACAAAGCAGAGAGCTCTTCCATCAGAGGCTATGGTTACTAGGAGACAGGCACGGCAGTCAGGTTCGCTGTTGCCAATGAACATCCCAATTGCACTGTGAGCTTGGTTCTTACCCTTGACCTTCCAGATAGTTCTTAAATAGAGATTCTTGCATAGCAAATGATTCCTTGGTGGCTTTTAAGGAGTGAAGACGGGTTCTAATCTGAACTGCTGTGAAGCTTTGGATGAACTGATTCACCTCTCTGGTCCTCAGTTTAATTCTATTTAAACATACAAGATGGATGGGTTACATTAATGACTGGCAAACTATAGCCCGCAGTCCAAATTTATTCTCCTATCTGTTTTGATACATCTTGTAATTTAGGAGTGATTTTTGTGTCTTAAGTTATTATTACTATTTTGGTTTCCTGAGACAAGGTTTCCCTGTGTATCCCAGGCTGGTTACCTTCTTCAGCCTCCTAAGTGCTGGAATGACAGGCACAGACCACATGCTTGCCTGATTTTTATGTGTTTATGTGATTGAAGAACTTAAAAAAGAACATTTATGACATGAAATATCACACTATTTCATAGTATATTATAGAGGCTATATTATAGAAGGTCTGATAACATAATTATGTATTGTTTGATAACATAAAACTTTATAACTGAAAATTGGTGTTTTAAATAAAGTTTTATTGGGACACAGACACCCTCTGAGTTTCTGTACTGTCAATGAACACTTTTGCACACAGTAGCAGGAATGAAGAGCGGCAACAGAGATGGCAGAGTCTGCAAAAGCTAACGTACTTTCTATTTAACCATCTAGAGACTCTGCAGACCTCAGGCCCCAGAGCTAGACAGCCTCTTAAATCCTTACAGTTCACTTTGCAAATTGCCTGATTCTCACAGCAACTCATTGTCTACCTTGAAAGAAATGCTACATGGCTCTTGGTGACCCGGCCTGGGACAGTGGTGGAGGGTGTCTGTTCCTTTGGCAGGTCCTGTAATCGGCTAGGTCATGTGTTGTTCAGGGAAAAGGCAGGATGCTGAATTCAGGCTGTCTTGTTCGGTATCAGTCCAAGCCTTGGACAGACTAAGGACGCCTGAGCTTTCCCTGAGAGTAAGGGGCTGCAGTTACTCCAGAATTAGGGTACACTTGTGTGGCAAGGAGATCCCCAAATATGCAACTGGAGCATATTGGAGGCTCAAGAATCCTTCCCATAAAAGCTCAAGTCACTGTATATCAGAGACATGGGGCAACTAATTACATAATGTATTGAGTATATTTGAAGTCTAAAAAAAAAGTCAATTAGGGAAAATTAAGTACTGCTTGTTTGGCAATAAAAAGTGTTATTTTTCATGTGTGATATTGGTATTGCAATATTTTTAAAAAGAGTTCTGGATTATTAAGATATTTATGAATAAAGTATATGATGTCTAGAATTTCCACGAACAATCCAATTTGTCTCCTGCTGTTAGCTCTGCATTCCAGAGCAAAGGGAAAAGGGGGATGGGTATGCACCTTAAGAGCGTGACGTGGAATTTGCACATGGCGTTTTGCTCATTTCCGTGGACCAGAATCCTGCCACCACTAGCGTCCAGAGAGGCTGGAAATCCAGCTTAGTGGACAGGTATCCACCTCAGCCATGCCTCAGCTGAAGGGAGTCATCAGCTGGATCTACAACAGGAAGTGTATGCACCGCACGGAATGAGAACTTTGGACTCTCTGGGCAGTGAAAAGATTTAGAAAGCCCCCAAATGTCTCACACAGAAACTTCTGAGTTCAAAGTAGCCATTTTAAAAAATTTCAGATACCTTATACTGATTAAAGAAAGGTGAGATGGGGCCCTCAGACAAAGCCAAGAAAGCAGGGGATGAAGGCAGAGATTAAAGAAGGGTAGGGAATAGAGGTTTGAGGTATGTCTTCACGACTCTTTGTTCATCTTGAGTGACTTTTTTGTAGAGCCCAAATATCACTGACCTGAGATTACCTGGGTAAGGCAGGCCTGACACCTCATGCTCAGCACTGTGGTGCAGAAATAAGTGTTCCTGGGGAAGCATGCGCCATTGTGTAGTACAGTTTCTTGGGGCATCATTATCTGTGCCAATTGTGACAGTGGATCGTCTTGTACGTTGTCGATAATTCAGTCATGGACTGACTCCTAACTATACAGAATATGGGTTGAAGAACCTTCTGGATGCATTTAACCAGACATAAATGAACACTGATAAGACCGAGGCTTCTCCTTCTTGCCAGAAAAGAAATGTTTGCACCTGCATTTGGAGAAGAGAAAACGGACTTGTGGGGAAGAGGCTGTAAGAAGACATTTGCATCTCAGATGCTAACAAAGCAGATTAGGACACTGGTCAGAAAGTACCTCAGTGCCAGGAGGGCTCTTCTCCTCCCTGACCCCACCCTGTCACGGATCTCAGCAACTTCGGAATCCAGAGGCAGCACTGCATTCTTTGGGAACAGTTCCTTTGCTGCGGCTGTGTAACTTTTTTTTTTTTTCCATAGAGATCTAAGGTTGGCTGTGAGCTGTGCTGATGTAGAACCTGGAATAACAGACTTAATTCTGAGGATTCAGAAGGACTTAAAAACTTGTAGAATGAAATGTGAGGGGCTTGAGGGAGGGAAATGGGAGAGGGGTGATAAGCCCATTCTCTGTTGCTTGGGACTGTTAGGAGCCACAAAAGGCTACTATGACTGCTATCTGTGTTCACACCCTGCAGACGCCAGGTGTGATGGGTGGTTTTGGTTGTCAACTTGACTACAGATGGAGGAGAACAGCTGTGGGGGATTTTTGCTTAACTTGAGGGAAGATCCACTTCTAATCTGGATCTTTGGGGTGTGAAGACATGCCTTTAATCCAGATCTTTGAGTTGGGAAGACACAGATTTAATCCACATCTTTTGAGGTGGGAAGAGCAACCTCTAATCTGGGCCATGCCTTCCACTGGAAGTGTATATGAGGACATGAAAGAAGACATCTTTTGCTCTTTGCCAGCTTGTTCTTGCCTCTCTAGCAAGACTTGTTAGAGCCTATTTCCTTGGGATTTCAGTGTATATGGAAGATCAGCTGAAGCATACAGCTCATGAACTGAACAATTACTAGATTATTTGACCTTCTGTAGATAGGCAGTCATTATTGGATTAGCTGAATTATAAGTCATTCTAATAAATTCCTTATCTATCTGTCTGTCTGTCTGTCTGTCTGTCTGTCTGTCTATCTATCTATCTATCTACCTATGTACTTACCCACCTAGAGATTCATTCTTTTATGTTCTGATGATACTCTAGAGAACCCCGACTAATACAGATTTTGGTACCAGAAGTGGTTCTGGAGTAACAGACGTATAAGGATGGATCCTTCAAGTACCTGGAATAACTGTCCAATTTGCCAACACCTACAGGTACCCAAGACTCTCCAGTTACTGAAGCCTCTCCTCGGAGCTCAGAGAGCACTGAAATCCATGGTGTAAACTATTTTACAAACTTAAGGAAATAAATGCACTTGCTTGTCCTTATCCGCCAATTGTGGGTGGCAAAGGATTTGGTGACTCTGTATACAAAACTTTTGACAATTTGTGGAAAAATAAGGAAACTGATGATGCTGATTGGTTGATCCTAGTGTCTTTGGATGCATTCATAAAGGAAAAGAATGAGCACTGTGATAAAATTAACCAACTTTTTCCATCTCAGAATATGGTAAAGGACAACAGGGAGCCTAGTGATGAAATTGACAGGACCTGGATGCGTATAAACAGTCTAAATGGTTCTAAGTGTGCCCTGGAAGAGAACCATCTCTCTAGCAGCTTCAAGTTTAAGTTGTGGAAGATCAAACCAACTTTCATTGTAAGGTTGGCTGAATTACAGCAAAAAAATCAAGGCTTGGTCTCAGAGAGTGTTGGCTGTTAACGTAAGTGCATTAATTAGTAAGGAATGGGATCCTGTAACTTGGGATGGGGATGTGCAGGAGGACACTATTAAAGTTGAGAACTTCTCATTCTCAAGGGTTCATTTCACCTGAAGAAGTAGTTGCTCCATCCTCAGCAGATGTACCCTCCCAATCCCCTCACCTAAAATATTGTCTCTTGCTCCTTTGATTGAGGAAATCAATCCTTCATTCTCTACTAAACCAGCAGTGATTTTATCGGAAGGAGATGCCAGGCAAAACAATACTGGTGTCTCTCAGAGCCCAGCAATAGTTGCCTCTAGAACTATAACCAGACTTTAGGTAAAACAGGCTCCTAGAGGAGAGATAGAAAGTGTAGTCTATGAAGAAGTGTGCTATACTACCAAAGAACTTAATGAGCTTGCCAATTCATTCAAGCAGAAGTCTGGGAAATATGGGTGGGAATGGGTTTTAAGGGTGTAAAACGATGATGGGAGGAACATAAACCTTCAGGCTGAGTTTATTGATATGAGCCCACAGAGCGGAGAAATTAGGCTTATTATGGAAGTTCTCACGGTTTTAAAAAAGGGTGTCAAAAGTTAGCTGAAGCATACATCAAAAGATGGTCTTCTGAATGGGACTTGGAGATACCTGGTACTTTAATGCTGCAGGAGCGCCTTCCGCTCCTTCAGCCAATAGCCTTTGAGATACCAGCCCACTGGGGCGTGGTCTCTTTCTCTTTAAAAGGCAGCGGCTGCCCTCCTCTTGCTCTCTTGCTCCAGCGACTAGACTCCTTTCCTGGCTGTCGTGTAGGACGGTGTTCTGTAAGTTTTTTCTCCTCAAATAAATAACCCTTTGCATCCAAACTGGTGTGGGATTGTTTCATGCTTTATTTAAGGTTCAGTGAAACTGCAATGCTAGAGTGGGCATGCTGTGTAAAGCCTAATCCTCCACAAAGGGAAGGCCCACAAGATGCACACGTCATGGATCCTATAAGACACAAACTGTGAAAGGGGCACCAGCGTATCTGAAAAGCTCTGTTGTCACCCTTCTGCTTATCCCAGTCCTTAGGGCTGGAGATGCTGCTGCTCAGTTGGATCAATTAAACGCAGTGGGTTTAACTTACTCTAAAAGAGCAGGGGCCAGGTGGCATCACCCAATTGCCAAAGGCAGGGTGATTGTCATTATCATAGTGGGCAGTGCAGACAAAGCGAGGTCCATAGCCTGACCAATAAAGGTCAGCACAGGCGAAGTGAATTTTACGGTGGCATGACTCACCTGGACCTGTGGTATTGGCTAATCAATCATGGTTAGTAGATGAGAAGGCTATTGAATTTTTTTTATCTGTATGAGCAGAAAAATTCTCAAACTTCATGAAAAAAGGCACACTGGATTATGGCAAAATAAAATTTTAGCTCATGAACCAATTTCCAGACCTGAGCCAGTTTACAGACCCAGAATCCCTTGAATGAAGGGTGGCTAGATTCCCCTGAGGAAGGGCCTTGATGAAACACCTGAGAGTTTTACTGTTAGCGGTTCTCCAGTCTTTCTCCACAGGAGTCTAAGGCTTCTACAAGGGCAACTGTACACTGGGGGAAAGGAAATAATCAGACTTTCCAGAGTGTGTTGGATACTGGTTCTGAACTCTGGGAGATCCGAGGAAACACTGTGGCCCTCCAGTAAAGTAGAGGCTTATGGAGGTCAGTGATTAATGGGGTTTTGTCTGAAGTTCAACTCACAGTAGGGCCAGTGGAACCTCAAACTCATTCTGTGGTACTCTCTGGTCCCAGAATGCATATCTATCCTAGAAGATGGTGTAGAAAGTGGTTCCCTGTCCTGGGGAATGAGAGGGCTACTTTGGTTGAAAAGGCCAAATGGGAGTTATGCCTGCCAAAGAAAATAGTGAATCAAAACCAATATTGCTTCCCTAGAGGAACTGCAGAAACTATTGCCACCATCAAGAACTTGAAAGATGCAGGGCTGGTGGTTCCCAAAAGATCTCCCTTTAGCTCTCCAATCTGGCCACTGCAGAAGACGGATGGATCACGGATAATGACAGCTGACTGTTGAAAACTCAGTCAAGCAGTGACTCCAATTGCAGCTGCTATACCAGATGTGATCTCCTTACTTGAGCAGATTAACACATCTCCTGGTAAATGCTACGCAGCTATTGATCTAGCCAATGCCTTTTTCTTGGTACCTATCCATGAGGACCACTGGCAGCAATTTGCTTTTGGTTGGGAAGGCGAGCAATACTGTTACAGTTGTACTTCTGCAGCCCTGCGTCATGACATAGTTAGAAGGGGTCTGGATCGTCTGTCTCTTCCACAGAATGTGTCATGTTGATTGGAGCAAGTGAGCAGGAGCAGCAATCCCTACGGACTCATTGGTAATACCTATGCACCTGTGAGGATGGAAATAAATCTTAGCAAAATTCACGGGCCTTCTACCTCAGTGACATTCTTAGGAGTCCAGTGGCGTTGGTCATGCAGAGACATTTCTTCTAATGTGAAGGATAAGTTGATGTGCCTGGCCCCTCCCACCACCTAGAAAGAAGCACAACATTTAGTGGGCCTATTTGGATTCTGGGGACAGCACATTCCTGGCTCAGGTGTGTTACTCCAGTCTATATACCAAGTGACTCAGAAAGCTGCTAGTTCCGTGCGGGACATGGACAGGAGAAGGCTCTTCAACAGGTCCTGGCTGCTGTGCAGGCCGCTCTACAAGCTTATGATGCAGCAGACATGATGGCACTTGAGATGGTCGTCACAGATAGGGATGTTGTCTGGAGCCTTTGGGAGGCCTCTATAGGTGAATCACAGAAGAGAGCTTTGGGATTTTGGAGCAAGGCTCCACCATCACCTGCAGACAGCTCTTCTCTATTGAAAGATAACTCTTGCTCTGCTATTGGGCTATAGGGGAAACCAAACATTTGACCATGGGCCATCAAGTTACCAAGAGATCTGAGCTACCCATCGTGAGCTGGGTGTTATCTGACCCAACGATCATGGTGCACAGCAGCAATATATTTTCAAATGGAGGTGCTATACACATGATCCAATTGAGCAGGTCCTGAAGGCACAAAGAAGTTACATGAAGTTGTTCAAATGCCTATATTTTCATCTCCCATTGCAATGCTGCCAAGGGTGTGCCCTGGGATCAGTTCACTAAGGAAGAGAAGACTAGGGCCTGGTTTCCTGATGGTTTTGTGCATTATACATGAGCCACCCAGAAGTGGACCCCTGCAGCATTATAACCCTTTTCTGGGACTACCCTGAAAGATACCAGTGAAGGGAACTCTTCACAGTGGGCAGAACGTCAGACAGTGAATATGGTCATATTTTTTGCTTGGAAAGAGAAGCAGCCAGATATGTGATTATTTACTGATTCATTGGTTGTAGCCAATGTATTGATTGGATGGTCATTGACTTGGCTAGAGCACAATTGGAAAATTGGTGATCCTAGGGTTGCTGTTGCTGTAAAGAGACAACATTACCACACCAACTCTTAGAAAGGAAAACAATTTGGGCTGACTTACAGTTAAGAGGTTTAGTTCATTATCATTATGGCAACATGGAGGCACACAGGCAGACATGGTGCTGGAGAGGTAGCTGAGAGCTCTATATCTATATCAGCAGGCAACAGGAAGAGAGAGTGACACTGGGCCCAGATTGGGTTTCTGAAACCCCAAAGCCCACTTCCCAGTCTTCCCAGTGACATGCTTCCTCCAACAAGATCACACCTACTCCAACAAGGCCATATCTCCTAATAATGCCACTCCCTATTGGCCTATGGGGGTCATTTTCAATTAAATAACTACATTCCACACCCTCGTCCCCATAGGCTTGTAATCATGTCATAATACAGAAATGCGTTCAGTCCTCATCGTCTGTCACAGTGTCAGCACTGTTAAAAGTCCAAAGTTTCTTCTGAGATTCATGCAATCTCTTAACCAATTCCCCCATAAAAATCAAAATAAAAAAGCATATCATATATTTCCAATATATAGTGTCATTCTAAAAGGGAGGAAAGGGGGGCATAGTGAGGAAATACTAAACCAAAGCAAGACAAAAACCAACAGGGCAAACTCCAAACTCTGTGCCTCCCTGTCTGATGTCAAAATGATGTTTAGATCTCTAACTCCTTTTAGCTTTGTTGACTCTAACACACTTCTTTCTCATGGGCTGGTTCCACTCCCTGTTAGCAGCTTTCTTTGGCAGGTATTCCATGACTCTGGTAGCTCCAACATCTTGGGGTATCCAATGCAACCCAGGCTTTGCCTCTACAGTGTCATGCAATGGCCTCTCTAGGTCTCCATGGAGCAGCATCCCTGCCACATACCTAGCCTCAGCCATTATCCTTAGGAGGATAATGGAGGGAGATTCCATAACTCCTTTCTTGTATCTTTGACTCTAATGCCAAAACCATGTGGTTGAAGCTACCAAGTTCTGCTGCTTTCTGGGACTGGAATGTGGTCCTTTTATTCAAATACATTTTCACCAGCTTTCTGTTTTTGATAGTTTCCTTTACTACCTAAGCTTGGCTGTTCTGGAACTCACTGTGTACACCAGGCTGGCTTTGAACTCTGAAATCTGCCTGTCTCAAACTCCTGAGTGATAGGATTAAAGGAAACCACCACCACACTTAGCACTTTTTACAATTTGGAAGCTTAGCTGGGTGGGGTCTTGCCCTGAGGTCACCAACTTCCTTTATTCCATTTAGCATCAGGTTTTTCTTTAATCAGTTTATTTCCTTGGATGTAGGACTCAGCTCCTTTACACTCCCTGGTGCCCTGTTTATGCTCAGCTTGCTCCTTTTCATTATAGATCTGTGTAAGTGTGGCCACTAATAACTAAGTAACACAGTCAATACTAGGTTCCTCTCACAAACTAGTAATCCGTAACTCTTCAAACCAGCCACATTTTTCAGACAAAGGCATGAAGCAGCCACATTTTTAGCCAAAGTACCACAAGGTTGGGCTCTAGGCCACATACTAATATCACTCTCCTCTAAAACCTCTTGAACCAGCCCCACACAGTTCAAATCATCTTCAGTACCACTGCCTTCTATGCTCCTACTAGTTTAGCCCTTTAAGCCTCACTTAAAGCGTTCAACTGCTTTTTTCATCCAAAATCCCCAAAATGGTCCATATTCCTCCAAACAAAAACAACATGGTCTGCCCTATCACAGCAGTGCCTCAGTCCCTGGTACCAACTTCTGTCTTAGCTAGGGTTTGTAGTGCCTTGAAGAGACACCATGACCTCACCAACTCTTACAAAGGAAAACATCTAATTAGGACTGGCTTACAGTTCAGAAGTTTAGTTGAACATCATCATGGTAGGAAGCATGGAGGCAGACAGGCAGATATGGTACTGAAGAAACTGGAGAGATAGCTGAGAATTCTGCATCCAGACTGACAGGCAGCAGGAGGAGAGAGTAACACTGGGCATGGCTTGAGTATTTGAAACCCACAGCTCACCCCCAGTGACACATTTCCTCCAACAAGATCACATCTACTCCAACAAGGCCACACCTTCTAGTAGTGGCTCTCCCTAGGGGTTTATGGGTACCATTTTCATTCAAACTACCATGTCTGGGGAAGAAACACATGGATAGATCTCCTCAAATAGGTGAAGGATGAGAAGATATTTGTGTCCCATGTAAAGGCTCATCAAAAGATGACTTCAGCTGAGGTAGACTTCTAAGGATAGTCAGCCTCTTTCTCCAGCCATTCCCATCATTGCTCAATGGGTCTGTGAACACAGTGACCGTGGTGGCAGAGATGAGTGTTATGCATGAGATTGACAGCATAGACTGCCTCTCACTCAAGCTGATCTTGTTACACTTGCTGCTGAGTTACAGATCTGCCAATAGCAGAGACCAACACTGTGCTCTAGATTTGACACCATTCCCTGGGGTGACCAGCCAGCAACCTGGTGGCAGGCTGACTACATTGAACTACTTCCTCCATAGAAAGAACAAAGCTTTGTCTTTACTGGAGTACATACTTATTCTGCTTGCAGATTTACCTTTTCTGCACATAATGTTTCTGCCAAAGCCACCATCCATGGGCTTAAATAATGACTTATCCATCATCATGGTATTTTATTGCTTCTGGCCAAGGAAGTCACTTCACCGGCAGAGAAATGCAACAGTGGGCCTATGATCATGGAATCCATTGGTGTTACCATGTTCCCCACCATCCTGAAACAACTGGCCCGATAGAAAGGTGGAATGACCTTTTGAAGACAGTTACAGCACCAATTAGGTGGTGACATCCTGGAGGGCTGGAGCAGGGTTCTCCAGAAAGTCCTATATACTTTAACTACTGTCCAATATATGGTATGGTTTCTCTCATAGCCAAGAGCCATGGATTCAGGAATCAAGGGGTTGAAAAGGAGATAATTCCACTCACTATCCCCCCTAGTGACACACAAGGAAAAAATTTGTTTTCTGTTTTCATGACCCTATATTCTGCTGATCTGGAAGTTTTGGCTCTAGAGTTGGGAGCCTTTCTGCCAGGAGCCACAACAAACATTCCATTGAACTGGAAGTTCAGACTTCCCCTTGGCCACTTCGGGCTTCTAATGCTCTTAAACCAACAGACTAAGAATAACAGTGTTAGAAAGAGTGATTGATCCAGACTACCATGGGGAGATCAGATTGCTTCTCCACAATGGCTGTAAGAAGGGTTAGGTCTGGAGTGCAGGGGATAGATTCTTTAGGGCATCTCTTGGTGCTACCACAACCTGTGATTAAAGCCAATGAGAAACCATAGCAGTCTAATCCAGGCAGGGTGACAAAGGGCATGAACCCTTCAGAAATGAAGGTATGGGTCACTCCTCCAGAAAAAGAGCCAAGAACTGCTGAGGTGCTTGCTGAAGGTGGAGGAACAACAGAATGGGTGGTAGAGGAAGGTACTGGTAAATACCAGCTCAGGCCACGTGACCAGTTGCAGAAACAAGGATTGTAGTTGACATGAGTGTTTATGTCATATTTTGTTAAGAATGCAATTTGTACAGAGATGATGTTTTCCCCTCGATTTCTTTACCATGTGATGTAATGTCACTTAAGAGACTACCAACGGTTATCATATTTAAGTTTGAGATACTAAAAGAGCACCCCTCCTGTTCTAAATCCATAATGCATTTGAGGTTGTATGAGGAATAGCTACATCATGTTAGGTGTAATTATACTCTGGTTAAATATATAGTACATTTGCAGTTTTCCCATGGGATAGTTATATCATATGTAGACATAATTACGACCTGGTCATTCTTTTTATTTGGAAATTAATCATGACATAAGGAGATATGATTGTGTGTCGAGTTGACAAGGGCTGAACTTGTAATGGCTATTATATCTTGAACTAACTAAAACCCCCAAATGCTGTTCTTGCCTCGCTAGCAAGTCCATTCCTTCGCTGGTATTGAGGAAGAATCTGGGCATAAACCTAGTTCTACTTTCATTTGATCAAGCTCACTTTTTCATCTTTAATTTAGTTCCTGAGGGAAAGATCTGCATTTTAGAAGGAACGCCATCCCTGTGACCTTTGGAGCTGATTGAAGAGCATGTCATGCAGGACATGTAGCTGAAGCTCCGCCAGCATCTCAGGAGCTCTTTGATTCATTCATCTGAACCAGCATCAGCATGTTCCCCTGAGTGCTGCATGCAGCTACAGCACTGGGGAGGTCTGGCCGTGCTGAGATGCAGTCTCAACATAGTTCCCCTCCTTCGAAATTCTGGGGCCTTGTTGGCGGTAGAATGAGCTGGAAATCAAGGGAAACGAAAGGGTCAGATGGTAGGAAGGTGACCCAGTTTGGGGACGTTAGCTATTGTTAAAAGCAGTCGGTTCTCTGAAATACAAAGGGCTTTGACTGGCAGAGCCATTCAAGAAATAATCACGAAGTGCCTCTCACAGGGATTCTGAGCTGGCCACAAGTTGATACATCTGGACACCTGCTTACATTTTATGTATATGTTTCTTCAGTTCTGTGTAGGTTCTGTATAGTGGCAGGGTTTGGATTCATAAAAGGTACATCACACCTGTTTCCCCTGAAACAAACAAACAAAAGCCTAAAGCGACTCACAAAGGTGTCGGTCTTAAAATACTACAAACCAGCAGCTAGAAGGAATGAAAGAAAGAGTAGGCCATGGGGACTCAGCTGGTGATCCTAAGAAACCCAATCAATGACGATGCAATGGTAAATAATAAAAAGGCCAAGAGCTCCGCGTGGAGTTAGGAATGAAATTAGTCCTTTGTTACAAGATGCCCCCTTGCAGTCCTAAACCATGGCTTTACATTTTTAGTTACTAAGCTACTGTGGTATTCACCTATTAAAATGAGCCGCAACGGTAAAAGCAGTTGTTTGGAAGAACTAATCCTGGTAACAATGTACTCATATGGGACCTTTCTCCTCCTCCAGGGAACACCCCTGGACTCTTCCCTAGACACTTACTCTCTCCAGACAGCATCACAGCCTTGATATTTTGGTGCCTGGTAACCAGGTTTGGGTCCTAAACTTGGAGGGGTGCTTGCCAGCCCAGGGCCAGCAGGGGGCCCTGAGTCCTCAGGAGAATGCTGGCCACCAACTGCAAGAGGGGCCGAGCTCAGCAAAATGATTGTCTATTTCAAGGCCTTTGATCCCTATGAAGGAGCAGACAAAAGAGTGTCACACCAGGGCCCCACCTCAGGGCAACCCCAGGCATTTCATCTATTGAAAGAGGGACAAAGAGTGTGAACTGTGAGTGTTCAGACTGTGGTGTGGTGTGTGTGTGTGGGGGGGTGTGTGGTGACTGGATCTTCATAGACATTCTGATATCTTTAAAGAGCCTGTTTCCTGCTCCTGACCAGGCAGAGGGACTATTGTTAATCTGTCAGTGAGGGTCTCATTAGGTTTCAGTGCTTGTCCCTAGTCTTCCTTTTAGAGAACAGAGAGCAAGCAAACACTTGTTTTCGTTTAAAAAAAAAAAAAAAAGCATTTGCTGCTACAGGGAAGTTTTCCAGGCCTCTGAGGAGAGAGGAAGAGGTGGAAGGAGAGTCATGGGAGTTCGGGGGAGACATCCACTCCAGCCTCCCCTTTCCCCTCTTAACAGAATGTGCCTGAGAATTTCAGCTCGTGACTTCCAGGCCTGGGCATTAGTAGCCCATCACCAAAGCTAGTACGTGCTCCTGGACAGACTAGCTGGTGGGCTTCTAGAAACGTTCAGGTGTGGTGAATTAAGGTGCAAGGACTCCATCTTGAAAACTCAGAGTGCATTCTAATGTCTGTGTGTAAGCAACACTCCACTATCAGAGTGGTTATCTCAGGTGCACAATAGCTCCTTCCTTGTAAATTATTCTAAGATGAAGTGTGTCTGTGTGTGTGTGTGTGGTGGGGTGTCATGGAGGCTGGAGGTCAACTTGGCTATCTGTCTCAATCACCTCCACCTTATTCTTGGGTCTCTCACTGACCCTGGAACTCACTGATTAGGTCTGACTGACTCACCCTTGAGCTCCTAGATCTCTGCCTTCCCAGTACTGGGATTACAGACGTGTGCCACCAGGCTTCTCAAATGAGCGCCGGGGATCTGAACTCAGATATTCATGCTCCTGAGGCCAGCACGCTATCAGCTGAGCCTTCTTCCTAGTCCCAGGTTTGTTTTCCTGAGCATTTCCAAACCCTTTGTGAGCTCTAGTGTTCGTGGCCAAGGCATGGTGACATCCTCTCTGTCCTTTGCTCTTTTCCGAGTGCTTTCCTGAGGATAGTTAGCACACTGAGAATAAAGAACGGTCAGTTTCGGATTCACTGTGACCTTTGGTCATCAGCAGATTAATTTGGTAGATAATTCAAGGGGAAAGAATTTGATTGGATCATACTTCATGACTGCCATGGCATGGCTCAATACCACCTCAATTCTGGGTTTAGACACTATTCATAATTTGGAGTTCATTAGTGCTGCAGACAGGAAGCTGGAAACTGTCTCAAGTGGGTCGCTCTCACCAGGTTGTCTAGTCGGGAGCATTTTCCACCATGCCTGGGTGGCTGCTGCTATGCTGGCCAGGGCAAGCATTCAGATGCAGAAGGGAAAATACCTTTGATATCTCTCTCTCTCTCTCTCTCTCTCTCTCTCTCTCTCTCTCTCTCTCTCTCATTGGCTGGCTGGCTTGTTTATAAAGGTTTTCTAGTTTTGACCATCATAGTCACAATGTCATGCCTTAAACAAACTGTCACAAAGAAGAACCCTTGCAAAGATTCAGGGCACTGTCACTTTAGGAGACCAGTTTCACCTCCGCTTTCCGGGATCTGTGGCAACAACTATGTGGAGACTAGAAATAACATCTGCTTTATTAAAATATATTCCAAGAGCCTGTGGCGTTCTCCTTGGTAGGCCATGCATCTCACCCTTCGGTGAGTAAATGGAGGAAACATCTGTCCATCTAGCCAGCTGCCGTGGACTAACTGTGCAAGCAGTTAACCACCAGGCAAAGCAACTTTCCAAAGCCACCCCTGATCCGTTATTCTCTAGCCGGAACCCCTACTACATAGCTTGTAAACATAACTGAAGGGGGCGGGGGCTTGGTGCTTAAGAAGTCTAAACGCACTGATGAAATTAACCATCCTGAAACGTGGCCAACGCGAGTCCGTTCCCTTATTGAGAAATTATGGAGATATTTACTTTTCAGTACATTAAGTCTGCTGCCACATTAGTAGTCTCTGTGTCTTTAGATTTTGCAAACGGGAACTGAAATCCAGCAAGTCGTATCAGGAGCCCATTCAAAAAATGAACAAAAAAGCAAATGAAGACCACCCAGAATGAGGTGGTATAGTTTTCATTTTGCGTTTTGTAGGCATAGGTCCCTTCTTTAAAGTTTGCGATGTTTTCCGAGAGGCGGTGGATTTTCACTTCAGAGGCAAACAATATCATGACAAGACAGCCACAGGAGCCTGCAACACAAGGAACAAACAAGACGTTAGAACAAATATCATCTGATTGTCGGGGTCTAGAGAGAACATCAACGAGCAAAGCAAAGACAGCATGTCAAACACCAACCCCATTTGCATTCTTCTCCAAAATAATACTGCTGGAAAAAGGTGGTCATGATTCTCCAATCTGTGGTTGGTAACACTTGGGATGTGGCTGTGACTAAGGCAGGTTCGTGCAGGGAGGGGACACTGATGGCTTGAACAGAGCAGTTAGAACCAAGCTGACCTCACTGCAGCCTAAATTGCCGGGCACCTTCAAAGCACAGTGACAAACTGACTGCTAAGCAGCCACTGTGGCTTCAAGGGAACACAGTTCTCTGTACTTCACAGGGGATACAAGATAAATGTCAGTTATGCAAACCCTTGGGAAAAGTCCTGGGTTTCCCCATAGAAGGGTACCATGACCCCTCCAGCTCTCAACTGGCCACCACTGCCCAGATGAGTACCTGGGGCAAAGGTAGCTGTTGATAAAATGTCATTGACCAAGAGCATCTCTCTTCTTTCTGTAGTCAAATTCAGCTTTTCAACTGGGTGTGTGCCTGCCTTGAATAAAGTCAGCATTATTCAGGGGAGATGAGGGTACTTGAGATGGAGAAGCAAAGAGTTGCCACCTCACTTCCACCTTCTCTGAACTGAAATGCAATGTCTTCTGGGGACATTTTGGTCTAGGTGGCCACGGGACAGGGGAGAGAGCACTCTGATTAAAGTAGCCACTGTGCAAGTGTGAGGACCAGGGTTCAGATCCCCAGAGCCCACATCTGGCAGGGTGGAATTACCCGGTAATCCCCGCTTAGAAGGTAAAGGCAGGCATCCCCAGAGAAAGCATGCCAACAAGACTAGTTGTGTCTGTGAGCCTTGGATTTAAGCAAGAGGCCCTACCTCAAAGAATAAGATGCAACTGAGACCAAAGCTGATTCTCACCATCAACCTTGGGTCTTCATACACATGCATGCACACTTACTCAATGAGCCGCTACACACATGAACCCCTCCCCACACACGTATGCACACATACTCACTCAATGAGCCTCCACACACATGCATGCACACATGAGCCTCCACACACATGCATGCACACATGAGCCTCTACACACATGCATGTACACATAAGCCTCCACACACATGCAAGCAAGCACACACACTCATTCTGAAATAAATGAAGCCATGTGCTATTGCAAAACAAGTAAGCACAATCTGAATTCCAGACACATGCAGCCACCAGGCTATCCCTGGACTTTAACCTCTAAATGTCAACTTGTGAAGACATTTTCTGTTTCTATTGCTTCCATCACTTCTGTGATTCCCCCATCACCTGTCACTTGATGGGACTGTAGGCTGTGTGAGACACCTGCCCGAGAAGGCTGCTCCATTCTACTTGGGTTCTGGAAACTGATCCGTGGTCATCTTCTGTCCTAAGGATGAAAAAGGGGAACCTGCCTCTCTACCCTCTTCCCCCTCCCCACTTCAGGTGGATGACCTCAGGGACAGAAGCAGGTAGCAAGTGGGGCTGGACCTGGGGCAGGATGGATGGCCCAAACTCCTGAGAGCGTCTATGACCATGCTTGATTCAGACTGCCACCACACAGTTCTTAGTAGCAGCTGACTGGCTGAGATGGCTTTCTGACTTTGATCAGACCAGTCGGGTTCAAACCGAAATTCCTTCCCTTAATATATGAAATTAGGGGATTTGAACCCCCAAAGTGCATCTGTGGTTACATCATGATTAGCTTTTGACATTGTAATTGATACACACAAATGATCAAGTAATAGCTTGTTCTATGATGTTTATGTATTCCTTTTTTGTTTCTTGCAAACTTTTTAAAGATTATTTTATTATACTATACATGTATGGGTATTTGGCTCACATATATGTCTGTGCACCAAGTATGTGTCTGGTGTTCAGGAGGGACAGATGAGGTGTCGGATTCCCAAGGACTGGCATTCCAAACAGTGCGAGTCACCATGTAGGTGCTGGGTAGTGAGCCTGGGTCCTCTGCAAGAACAGCAAGCATTCTTAACCACTGAGTCACCTCTCCAGTCCCTTCTTAATCATCAACTGCTGTCCAACCCACCTCACACCACAAAAACCTTACTATATCCAAAGCCATAATAAAGTGTCTTATTCCCTCAAATAAGATTCTTGTCAATTCAGCATACAACTCTTTTTATTCTTTGATTTCAGTTACTTCAAATACTATGGGAATGGCAACATGGTGGTCTCAGTTCCCTTTCATTAATTCACTCATTCATTTTTTTTTCAGTTAGACATATTATAAGCCAGGCACAGGGATAACAACGAGGATCGGAACCTGAAAGAAAACATCCATGGTCTCTGCTCTCAAAGAGAACACATTTGAGTTATGTAGTAGAGCAACAATTATAATCTCATCGAGGTGAGTGACAGACACAGCAGAGAAGGCAGGGCACTATTGCTGAGGGGCAGGCAGCATCATCAGGGGTATCTATAGGAAAAGCTAGCTCACAAAGGGAGGCTAGGCTGTGTGGGAGGAGACAGTAAGTGTGAGCACAGGTCCCCACCACCTCACCAAAGGCAGCCCTGGATTGCAGCACAGATAGACTGATAACTGATGGCTAGGAAGAGGAGCAGGCACGGACAGGGAAGGTGGAGCCACGTTTCTGCTTTGGGACTTCACAGAAACACAGCTGCCATCCTATCACTTGCGAGGTTGAGGCAGGAGGATTTCATGAAAAATAAAAAAATAAAAGAGAAAGAGGCAGGCAGACAGAAGGGGACAAAGCGGGGAGGGAGAGAAGAAGGAAAAGAGAAAGAGGAAGAGAAAGAAGAGAAAGAGAGACAGAGAAGAGAAAGAGACAGAGAAAGAGAAAGAAAGAGAGAGACAGAGAGAGAGAAAGAGAAAGAAAAAGAGAAAGAGATAGAGATAGAGAAGAGAAAGAGAAAGAAACAGAGAGAGAGAAAGAGAAAGAAAAAGAGAAAGAGATAGAGATAGAGAAGAGAAAGAGAAAGAGACAGAGAGAGAGAAAGAGAAAGAAAAAGAGAAAGAGATAGAGATAGAGAAGAGAAAGAGAAAGAAACAGAGAGAGAGAGAAAGAGAAAGAAAAAGAGAAAGAGATAGAGAAGAGAAAGAGAAAGAGACAGAGAGAGAGAAAGAGAAAGAAAAAGAGAAAGAGATAGAGATAGAGAAGAGAAAGAGAAAGAGACAGAGAGAGAGAGAAAGAGAAAGAGAAAGAGAAAGAAACCCAGGGCTGGTTCCATCAAATCGGTCCTCATCATACCACACAAATAGCCAAAGGCTATCGCTTTCCTGACACCTCGCTTCCCACCCTCCTCAGCCTGGCCACTGAGAAGATTCCTTTGTGAGATTTGTCAGCCTATTTTTGTATTCCCAGCTTCAAACCAGAGCTCTCCCCTTGCAAGCCATATTATTCCTTTTTTGTTAGATGCTAACAAAAAGGCCGTGATGCTGTTTTCTCTTTATCTTTTATTTGAAAATTGTAGCGAAAATGCCATTGCTGTTACTATAAGAGCTTTCTTTGTCTGAGGAGATGGTGAGTTTCAGAGAGGAGAGAAACACCATTTCCTCGGTGCCTGAAAGGAAAATTCAAGCTCAGTTTCCTTTTCCAGTCGTTAAATATTTTAAAGGGATCCTTTGTTAAAGGGACAGTGTCTCTGTGAGCCTGCTTTTCGGATAAGTCACCTGCACATCTTGAGGCACAAACAAAAATCTCCTCATGAAGATCCCGAGCAGCCAGCCAGAGCATGTGGCTAAGAGAGCGATCTGGGACTCCCCTCAAGATTCTGGGTTTGAGGGTTTGGCCACAGTAAACGTTCTTATCTTGAAGGCAGAGAACAGAACCTGAGGCCTGCCTGTGATCCCTAAAGGGAAGCAGCTCAGTGTGAACTGGAGATATTTTTGCTTCTCTTTGTCCACCTCCATCAAAGAGATGTGGGATCAAGGATAACTATTTATGACTTACCGACCAAAAGATACGGATGAAGGCTTTTGTTGTGTGGCCTGGCTGCTTGGGTTGTGTGTGGAGAAAGGCGGGCTGAGAGACGTGAGAGATAGGGAGAACCGGGCTTGTCACATTTCCAAGATGATTCTCTATCCCAGCAAGAAGGGCCTCTACGTCCTGTCCCCTGTTTAGAGGGGTTTGCTTTATTCCTCTTTAGAAAGCTCTCCCTCCCGTAACGAGGGGCGTGCTTGAAGTCAATAGAACATGTCCACCTGGAGAACAGGCCTGAATTTCAGACCACACAGAGCTCTTGCCCCCACAGACCTGAGCCTGTATCTAGGCTGCAGGGTCATCTGGTCAGCATTAGTCCTTCTAAGAGCACATTGGTGGCTGCTGTTATATATCCCCGAACACTGTGAAAGTCTCATGACTACCCATTTGATATGCAGCTCAACGATACCGCCTCGATACATACTCAAAGCCCTTCCTAAATGAGATGAAGCCGACCTAGGAAGAGAAGTAGACTGCATGGGAGCCCATGGTGCTTCCGTCACTGACTCACGGGCAGAGTTCACAGCAGTCAAGAATTCTAAATTGAGAATTTCCTAGGTCCTTCTGGAGGGATGGTTCTGGGAGAAGAAAAATTCAGCATATTGAATTGAATAGTTTAATTAACTTTAAACATAAATGTTTAAACTCACGGCATATGGATTTTCACTCGTATGCTCCCAAGGCCTCACACATGTTAGAATTAGGTCTGCCTGTCTCTCTCCTCTTTTATCCCAGTGAACATGTACATCAAACTCCCTATCTCAGCTGGAGCTACTGCGACAGCCCCCCGCCCCGACTTGTCTGTCCATCTGATCCTCACTGCCACTCACAGGGAAGTTAGAACGGACCAGACTTTGGAAGCCTGCTGAGCCACACTCACACTAGAATTTGGAAACCAACCAGGTGCAAGGCCCTTGTTTGCAGCCTGGCATCGCCCTCAATGACCACAGCCGCATTCCTTTCATTCGTCTGACTTCCCCGCCATCTGGATGGGGCTGTGCTTGTACTCCTCGCCTTTAATGGCTTTGATTACTGAGGTAATTTCTGACTGATTAAGATAGCTGAGTTATAGGGCTCGCATACCACAAATGAGCAGACACGAACAAACATCCACGACGGGCTAGCCGCTGCATACCGGTGATTTTCATCTGGCAGCTGCCCGGGAGAGCCAAGTTAGGTGTTGTCTATATCCAGGCCCCACAACACAGGGAACATAGATGTCTTAGGATTTCTCTTGCTGTGACAAAACACCACGACCAAAAAGGAAGTTGGGGAGGAAAGGGTTTACCAGATCATAGACCATCACTGGAGGAAGTCAGAACAGAAACTCAAACAGGGCAGGAACCCAGAGGCAGGAGCTGATGCAGAGGCCACGGAAGAGAGCTGCTCACTTCGCTTGCTTCCCCTGCCTTGCTCAGCCGGCTTTCTTACAGAACCATGAACCAGCAGCCCAGGAAGGCCATCACCTACTGCTAGACCCTCTGCTATTGATCACTAATTGAGAAAATACCTTACACCTGGATCTCATGGAGGCATTCCCTCAACCGAGGCTGCTTCCTCTCTGATGACTCTAGCTTGGCCAAGTTGACACAAAGCCAGCCAGTACAACAGCTCACAGCCAGTAAGAAAGTTGCTTTTTCTGTTGCTTGGCCCTGAGCTTAACTATGTTTTTGGGTGAGAACATCTGCCAGGGTGCTGTGGGATGAGGTCTTCATGGGGGAAGAAATTCAGAAATAATCCTATTAGCACAACGCTCATATTTTGGAGAATAATAAGTTAGAATGCCAGTTCCTTTGAAAGCAATAGCCAACACGTTCAGAATGAAAACACAGTTTCTCAAGTCCCTTTTAGGTGACAAAGGGGACAGACACTCTGTCTGACCTAGAATGACAAACGTTCATGTACTTCTCTCGACTACCGAAAGATTCAAAGCAAGGGTGGGACATTCACAACTTCATAGGTGGGGTGTTGACCACCTGTGACTTTATACTGTCTCACTTACTGAAGGTGAAGTCCCAGGAATGGTTTCATTCCCAGGTCGAAGCTTTCTGCTTCTACACGGCTTCAGAGGACCATGGTCACCACAGAGAAAGCGAGTCAGGGGACAAGGAAATGAAGCCAATAGCAAGGAGCAAAATTTGAGGTTATGCTAATAAGCAGTTTGGTTAGGTGGGTCTACAGAACAGAGATGCAGGAAAAGGAACAACATCAGTTAAGCTAAGTCTCCCCTGTCTTCTGCAGTAGGTGGCTAAACAGCCCACAGTTCCCCGAGTTTTCCCAGCACCATCTTATTGAGCAGGGTCCAAAATTCACAATGCTTAATGAAAACGGTGTTTTAAAGAAGAACACCATTGTTGCTGGTAGATATGCAGGGCTGGTTTTCCTTTACTCATTCATTCCACAAGCATTTTATCGTTACTGCACTATGCTGGGCACTAAGCATACATGACTAAACCAAACAAGACTTACGACAACTTTCCTTCCCAGGAAGCTGTGTTGGTAGACCACAGTGGAGAGATGCAATGACAAAGTAAGTAAGTATATTCCATAGCTGAGCAGAGTATCATATGTGCCAAGGAGGATAAAATAAAGCAGGCATGAAGGATAGAAAGGTAGAACGTGTAGGGAGTGCTTATGAAGGTAAGTATCCCATATATCCTGAAGGAAGTAAGAGAGAGGAGAGAGGAGGGGAAATGGAGAGGGAGAGAAAAAGGGAGAGGGAGAGAGAGAGAGAGAGAGAGAGAGAGAGAGAGAGAGAGAGAGAGAATATGTTGAAGGAATGGTATTTCAGAGAGAGGAAAACCATGAATAAAAAGGGAGCCAGGAATGTTAAGCAAAGAGGAGAGGAAGGCAGAGTGGCAGAAGTCAGACATAGCATATATTCTGAGCCACAGCCATTCCTTTCCATAGTACACACAGAAGGTGATGCTTTGGGGCTGTGGTAAGGACTTGGGCTTTGATGCTCAACAAAACAGGAAGGAAGACATGTTTTCTGAATAGGACAAGAGTCCCAGGAATTGTGACAGAAAAGAAGTTGAATGCATCCTTGCCCATGGTCCTTGACATTGGTGATCTGAAAGCAAAATCCCCTGACAATCCTGGCCCTTCACTGCTCTCCTGCACTTGGAAATGAACTCCCATGCCCTCTGCCATCACGGGCTCCACCGCTACTTCCTCTTTCCTTCTTTGGTTTCTGTTCTGCGGTCTGTGCAGAACCTAGTAGGATAGTTTCAGTGCTGGCTTTTCCACGGCTAGACATCCCTGATTCTTTCTCAGACTCTTGGAAAACATTGCCTCCATGATGACTAAGATAAAAAAGGTGCACGTTGTTCTCAATTCGCCAGTCGCTGACTATTATGTCCTGCGGGCATTGCAGAGCTCGGAGATTACACTGAATCTGTGTGCAATGTAAGAGCCCTTCTATTTTTATGCTGTTCTTTATTTTTCCTGTCTTCATGTTTCACATATGACCGTGTTTATTTTTGTTCTGTGCCATAGCTGTAATCATAATTAATTGGGCCTGTATTAGGAGCATGCCTTCTAAAGAAAGGCATCTGTTTGTCTTGCTTGGTGGAACTCAAGACACGTGCCATCAATGCCACTGCAGGAAGCCCAGATTTGGGTGCTTTGCATCCTCCCACAGAGGCCTGAGAAGTGCCATGCCAACCGCAGAGACTATCCCTAGACCACTGGGGCTTTCTGCCAATGGTGTACGGCACACAAAGGTCTGGCTAAGGCTCTCCGCTCTCACTTAGGCAACCCTGAGAGTCAAATAGATATGAATGCAGTATGCTCAAATAACAGTGTGCCAGTGTGAAAGTGTGTGGCTATTCACCTCCGAGCGCAGCTCCCTCTTCTGTGGTTCCTTCTTTCTCTCCACCTCCTGAACTTGGATCTTTTATCCCCTCCCCCGTATTATCAGTCTTTCTCTGTTATTTACTTCCAGCTTCTCGCACAGGAGGCCACCTTTATTAGCCTCTCAATGGTGACTGCTGTCCTGAAACATTCCTTTCGGACCTTTAAGCACCACAGTTTCCCGGGTTTCCCTCTCTCAATATTCCTTTGCTACCTCAATATCCCCTTTCTCTTCAATCCCAGAAGCCACTCAAGGTGTCCTTCAGAGGTGAATCTTGACCAGTTTTTTTCTCAGTACATCCCCCCATTTTTATTCTACATTATTTCTATACCCTGGCAACACTTAAATTTAATTCTTTCATCTAAACCTGCCCTCTGAACTCTAGATTCATGTATCCACCTGTCTCCATAACACCTGTACTTGGATATCTCAGAGCACCTCAGAACTGACACACCCCAAATGGACCATTTGATTCCTAGAAATAAATGCCTCTCTCTAAACTGTAACCCTCGGCCCCACCCCCTCTGCCTGCTTACCTCAGCGAATGCCACTGCCAATTATTTAATTGTGTAAGCTCCAAAATGTTTTGGATCTGCTTTGAGAATTTTTTTTTTATTCTCTATCCATCTCCAAGGCAGTAGCATTGTTTTAGACCAGACATTGCTTAAAGAGGTAAATCTTTCAGATACCTTAAAATTTTGAAAAGCTCGCAGCAATTAAAATCCACTCTAAAATATTTAAGAGAGATTTTAAGCTCCAATATTAACTATATCATGTGATCTCCCTAGCTCCATCAAACATTTTAATTAATGAATGTGCATTTCTTCTCACTGTCTATCCCTTTAGCAGAGTGGGTTTGCTTTCTCTTCTTCCATGGAACTTTCCTTCCCCAGGGCCTTGTGTGCATCTCTCCATGGTTTGGGAAGCTCTTGGAGACTTCTCAGCAACTCAGTCACTGGGAGGAGACTCTTCTCTGGAAGTTCAAAGCCAGGTCCCTGTTAGCATTGTCTGTTTAACCCGTTTACCACCCTTACACGAATGGCAACATGCGGTTATTCGATTGTTCCTCATACACTCCCCCTAACACCCCCCCCCCCAATAGGCTTTCCTCTGTATAACAGCCCCTGGCTGTCCTGGAACTCACTCTGTAGACCAGGCTGGCCTTGAACTCACAGATCCACCTACCCCTACCTCCTGAGTGCTGGGATTAAAGGCATGCGCCACTGCCACCTGGCTTGATTTCGCATATGCTTTTGCTTGACTCTTCCAGTAGGCTGCAGGCTCCCCAAAGGCAAGACCCTGCTCTAGCTTCACTGTGGAGTCACCAGTACCCCCTTTACAAGGACTGGCATGTACCAAGTATTCTGTCTGCCAAAGAAACTCAGTGAAGGCACCTGTGGCCCTGAGCCTCAACGCGGGCTGCCAATTCTGATAGCTTCCTTTGGAAAAGCTAAGCCCAAATCCAAAGCAGTGCCCAAGCCCCCACCCCATAGCCTCCAGCCTAATTGACATGGTAGGGAGCTGGCTTCAGCAATTTTAGAAAGCTCTTCGGGGGATTTTTATGCCCCAGATGGACTATGGGGGCTCATTAAGGTATTACCTAAATCTTACACTGGGGAAAAGGTTTCTTAAAACCAGCTTGTAAGAGACTAGAGAAGAAAGCAAATGAACTGATTTGCAAGAAAGACAGTGGCCAGGAATGCTATCCCTAGATGGCCGAGGCATACAGATGATACTGGAATCTCTAAGGAGAGGAGAGAGGTATGCAGGATCTTGGGCTGTAAGCATCAGCGAGTTGGAGTGGTGGCGGCAGCCATGGGCATGGTTTTTCCCTTTCTGCCTCTTTTGTTCTGAAGAACTGACAAGCTCCTCATAGAGAATCGAAAGGCAATGTTCTCTCTCTCTCTCTCTCTCTCTCTCTCTCTCTCTGTCTCTCTCTCCTTTCCTCTTGGCTCAAGACACAAGGTAGGAGTCCCCACCTAGATAGGAAGTAGACATCTCAAGGATGGCCTCATATGACTTCAGCATGAAGAACGGTGGAGGACAGAGGAAAGCTGGAGGTGCATGGGGACAAGAGGAAGAAAAAGAGGAGGTTCAGGGAGTGTGGGCAGCATCAATGAGCACAGATTCCTGAGCTGGGCACAGGGTGAGAGAAATGGGAAGGAACCCAGTGAAGGGAGAAGCCCCTGGGTTTCTCCTAATGGAATGTGACTCACTTAAAATTAATGACCCTAACACAGTCACTGTTCTGTGAATATGTGTGTTGACCACTCCTATTTAAAGAGTTTGTGATAAAAAAACAAAACAAAACAAAAAAACCAAAAAACCTCTAAAAATTTACCTTGATACAATCAGGATTTAGAACTGGAGTCTGAATGAAGGGTACAAACGGAGTTAAACATTTTCCAAACTCTAGGGACTCCAGGGTTCCCTGTATGGATTTAAAGAGAATGAGGTATTTTATGCTTCGAGAGACCCGTTTACCACTGACGGCTGCCACCTGTCTGTCCTTCTGATCCTATTTTATACAGCTTCTTTTTAATGACCGACAATTTTTGCTGTTAAAATGAGGACTGGGGTTTCAGAAGCTGACTGCTCTGTGAACCCTGGGCCTTTGCGAGGGACCGCTGTGGACACGGCGCCCGCCCTTCTCCCTCTGCCCCCACCCCACCCCCTGTCATTGATTCACCACGCTTTATCAAATACCTGCACTTCCAAGTTCAATATGAATTAAGATACAGCATGAGCTCGGGACCGATTGTGCGGGTGTGTATTTGTGTGCCCAGGTTCTCGGGACCGATTGTGCAGGTGTGTATTTGTGTGCCCAGGTTCTCGGGACCGATTGTGCAGGTGTGTATTTGTGTGCCCAGGTTCTCCTTTACATCACACTTGGCTGGAGGCCAATGTCAGATCTGGGACTTGGAGCGAATCCAGCATTCTTGGAGAAATCTTGCTTTTCAGACACTGCTAGTTAGGCCGTCCATCAGAACTGTCAATTTGCCTCCAAATGGGCTCCTCTTCTGAATTTCACCCAGAGACGGAGCAGTAGGTACCCGAGTCCGTAGAAGCACAAGTGTCTCTCCAGCTTTCCTGCCCTCTGCTTTATGAGGCTGGGTCAAGATCTCCACACTAGCTTTGCCTTGCCAGCTGGTTAGTTAACTTCTGCCCAGAATGACTAGGAAAGGCCTGCTCTTTCCAGCTGGCCTGGGACTCCTGGCAGCAAGGCCATGGGAGCAGCACTTTCCCACTGGTAGCTGTTGGGACCTTCGGCATCATCCCACACTTCTAGAATCCTCTGCTGGTGTTCTGAAGAGAGGCAGTGCCCTCAGGGCCTCTCTATTTCAGATGAGTTAAAGAAGTCTTCAGTTTCTTCCCCCAAGCCCAGGAACGGTAGGTGCTTCCAGAAATTACCCTCTGAGCTACCTCAGGCTGCCACTGTGGTTTTTCAGTTCTCCAACCCCTGCTTAGTCAATTCCCTCTAGCTCAGCGGTTCTCAATCTGTGGGTCAAGACCCCTTTGGGGGTTGAATGACCCTCTCATAGGGGTCATCTAAGACCATCAGAAAACACAGATTACGAAACATTACGATCTATAACAGTAGCAAAATTATAGTTATGAAGTAGCAACAAAAATAATGTTATGGCTGGGGGTCATCACAACATGAGGAACTGTATTAAAGGGCCAAAGTAATAGGAAGGTTGAGAACCACTGTTCTAACTGCACCTTGAGGTTGCAGCCGAAGAGCTTCACCTGCAGGACCAGCTAAAGCACAGCTGTGTGTCCACCCCAACAGCTCCCATTTCGTCACTCTGGGGCTGTGTTCTCAGAATTCACTGTGCTGACAGGTTCCCAGGTGACGTGAATGCTGTTCACCTGGGGATCCTACCTGAGCTGCAGACCTGCTTTAGATCTCTGTGGACGGCTTAGAGGTTAAGAGCACTAACTGCTCTTCCAGAGGTCCTGAGTTCAATTCCTAGCAACCACATGGTGGCTCACAAACGTCTGTAGTGAGAGCTGATGCCCTCTTCTGGTGTGCAGGTATATATGCAGATAGAACACTCAAAATAAATAATAAATAAATAAATCTTTAAAAAATCAAATCTCTGTTGAAATCATACCTAGTTTGTCTACTACCTGGATACTTACAGACTCAACTGACTGTCTGCCAGTTTAGTTTGAGATGTTTTGTGAGTGACATAATCCCCAGATGTTTACCCCTTGACCTTCCTGGGAGATTGAGTTGCCATCTTGGCTTGCATATCCCACCTGGAGACTGTATCTTTTTCATCTCAGTTCAAAACTAGTCCTTTGCCATACTCCTGCCTATTGCTCTCTGGCACAGGTCCTCCTGCCTCTATGGTCTGCATTGCTAATTTTGTCCCAGTAGGGTTATTTCTCACACCTATGCATGTGAGGTTTTTTTTTTTAAATATACAATATACAGAAAGCTTCAAGTTAGCTGCTTTTGCCAGAGATAAGTGGGGACTCCTTGGACTGCCCTCGTAGGGTGCTCATTCCTGTGATAAAGTTGTGTTGTACGTCTATAAAAGATGTGGAAGAAATGTTAGCAGGATCCCTACTAGGGAGCAATCTCTTTTAGTTGGGTAAATATTTTGGTTAGCAGGGTGTGAGGGGGGAGCACCCTGAGTGTATATATAGTGTATGTAAGCAGCAAGTACACTGCCTTCTGAAACCCATTAGCCCCTATTGACTACAGGGCTCCGTTTTCTAGTCAGGCACCTGGACAAGTTGGTGCTGGAGCTGGATGGTGTGGGAGAAAGGAGCAGTGTCAAGAGGAATGAGTCTGTGCTGGCTGCCTCGCTAGCTGCCAAGGGCAGCTTCAAAGGAGAACGAAACTGTCCAGCAGGGACTTCCATTAGATTTTTGGCTGGTATGAGCTGTAGTCTCCCAGAAATCATCAGTAGAACATAATAGAATGTTGAACTGATCTGTAAGTTTGGAATGGTGTAAAATCAGAGGCCTCCTATTGAAAGATAGTCACACATGAATTATGTAAATAGATTTCATTTTCTCATCTTTCTTTTCTTCTTTCAAAAAATGTATTAGAGGCGCCTCTGGCACTGACTAAATTTTACACCTTTTTCATCAACCCAGTTTTGAAGTGGAATGCATTTATCAAAACACTGGTTTTGGGTGGAGAGTGTATCCTTTTGCGGATGCAACCAGTATTAGTCAACATGAAGCAGTGACAGTCCTGAATATGGTCATTCATCTGGTGCCTTTATCATTTTATGATGAAAATTTCTCGTTTTTCTGATTATGAATAAATAAATGCATACTAGCGAACATTTAGAAATATTGATAACTGGGGTGGGCGGTGATGGCACAAGCCTTTAATCCCAGCACTTGGGAGGCAGAGGCAGGTGGATCTTAGTGAGATTGAGGCCAGCCTGGTCTATAAAGCAAGTTTCAGGACAGCCAGGACTGTTACACAGAGAAACCTTGTCTCAACAAACCAAAGGAAAAAATATTAATAACCATGAGCAAAAATAAGACCATCCATAGCTCCAATCCTCGGAGATAACCACAACTAACAAAGTATCCCCACCCATCACTCATATATAAATATAGCTTCTATATTGGTGTGTGTGTGTGTATGTGAAAGAGTATATGGCTATATGTAAGCGATTCCATCAATTTCTTATATGTATATTTTCTGTATTTATAGTCCAACAGGTTCATAATATTTGTAAAATATTACTACTGTTTTCATTTAACAATTTGACACAACCATTAGCCTTTTGATTATGTCTTCAAAATTATAATGTAAAGATCATATTCATTCATATAGACTACTGTAATATATACAGTGAATTACATATTGTTAGATAATTATAGTATTTCTCCATTATTTGCTGTCATATATAATACTATAGGAATTTTACTGCACACATGGCATAACTACATTTAGGTAGAGCATCTTTTGACACACTGAAAAAGCACTTAGTCTTTGGAGGTAGAATTTTATACTTGCCTGAAATGAAACTCACGAGATATAGCCCCAGTGGGCCATGCAGAGTTTCAAAGGGCTTCCCAAAAGCATTGTACATGAAGAAGGCTGTCCCCACCATGGTTAAGACGACCAGAATCATGGAGAATAGAATGATATTGACGTGGATGCTCACAGGGATGGCTTGGAGCAAATCTGGGAAGACTGAGAATAAAACAAGGATGAGGAGAATTTTATGATCACTACTCTGCAGGTATAACTGAAAATTTAAATCCCTATTCTTTCCCATGCTTTCAAAAATCACTAAAAATCATTTTGATGAATACATTTTTTTCTCACCTACCAATTTACCCAAAGATTTAAAGATGGGATCATTTCATAGAATTCACCAGTAAAATATGGCACTTGGGACATCTGGGGGATTCTTCGGTCCTTGATTATTCTCAAGTGCTGGATTAATAACTCAAAACTGTACATTTTTTATGACCCAAGTTTCAATGACAGTTATCAATAATCACTTTTAAAAATTTATCTAAATTTTATAATAATATTTTAAATTTGAATGCACCTGAGAGAATTCCAACATCGGGAGGTTTTTATCCCACCTCTGTGTGCTATAATATAAAAATTGGTTTCTAGGTTACAACAATAGTAGAGAATTAGAAATTTTCAGTCAGCTTCAATATTTTGATGTAGCACAAAGCTGTGGGAAAATTATTTCTGGTACTACAAGAAATATTTTTCGGGTTTAGTAAACATGCCAAATCTATTTCTAGATTCTGTATTCAGGGCAAGTTATCCTTGCCTGCTCAGGAGATGAAAAACCTTACAGATGTCAGCTACCTCTGCATCAGCATGACCGCCTTCAGCAAATCTGGACAACAAAGGGAAGAGCAGTCCAACGCATTTCAGTTTCTCCGGCATCTAGCCGAGGCTTAACTTATTTATTGAGCACCTACTATGTGTCAGCCACTGCTTCAGGAGGTGGAGACAGAGCCATAAAAGAAGATAGAGAAAGACCCAGATGTCTTCCACAGAGGTTGGAACCTAATGAGAGTACAGAGAGAACTGGAAAGTGAGCAAGCAAATTCAATTTCTTATTTTCAAAAGTGTTCACTGTGGTTGTCTCCCTGGACACGGCTGTCTCACTTCCCCTTTAAGAGGAAGAGTTATTTCTTCAGTGCCCTTCAGGAGTAAGGACATCACGACATCACATAGCTTAGTTGCCTTTAATCGTCCTATGATAAAGCTGCATCTGCTAAGTCCAAAACATTTAGCACTGACCCCTGTTAGTCATAGCGTAGGGAAAGGGAGCCCCTTGTGCACTTACCTCCTTGGTGCTGGGCAGTGTCTATAAAGTCCCAAAATGTCCACACCCTTTAGTTCGACAACTTGCCTTATTTACAAGAGCCTCTCTTAGGCCTATCTAGGCATATGAGTCCAGCAAAATATTGTAAACATAGACATTGCTGAATCTTTGGTTTGGAAAGAGCTTGCATGTCTAACAATAGCGCACACAATCCTCTGCAATGGGATTTCACAGAGATCAGAGCAATTCTATAGGAACAGATGTGGAATTATCATCAAAATGCGATGCTAGATAGAAAGAAACAAACCACATAGAGAGAAATGTACATTATCCTGCCACTTGTGATGGGTGCAGAGGGCTGTGTTTATAATGATTGTTTAGTGCTCTGCTCTGCTGACTGAATTCTCTTTACAGCTGAGATAGGTATATTATTAAAAACTGAGGCACAAGAGGCTGGGGAAATACCTCAGTAAGAATACCTGCTCTGCAAGCATGATGGCCTAAGTTCAAGTCCCCAGCACCCATGTAAAAAGTAGGGCATACCGAGCATTGAGAGGCAGAGTCAGAGAGACCCCAAGAGCTCACTGGCCAGCCAGCCAGTCTAGTAAAAATGGTGAGTTTCCCATTTAGAGAGGGAGACCCTGTATTTTCTTAACTATTTTTTTTCCTTATTTTGATTCCAACAGGGCCTCACTATATGTTCCTGGCTGGTCTGGAACTGGGCCTGGAACTCACTCTGTAGACATCAGGATGGCCTCATACTCACAGAGATCCACCTGCCTCTGTCTCTAGAGTGCTAGGATTAAAGGCTTGACCCACTATGTCAGGAAAGACCCTGTCTTAAATGAATACAGTGGGAAGTGAAAGATGAAGGCATTAAGCATCCTCTTCTGTGTATTAGCACAGATACTTACACTTGTACACACACCCCCAACACACACACACACACACACACACACACACACACACACACACACACACACACACACACACACGAAGTACTGAGTCTATGTGCTATGCCCAAGATTTATAATTAGCATCATGGCAATGTGTGTGTTGAAGTTCATGGCTGGAGAGTTCCTCATATCAACATCACAGTGACTCACTCTGCCCTGCTTCTCTGGGGTAAGATTGTCTCAAACTTCTAGGGGAAAAGCCTGTTTTCTGCTACAATAATCTGCCCTCTGGGGATTCTAATTGAGGAGACAATTCAAGAAACCCACTGTGCTCTTCCTACACTTGCTTTGACCTGGTGTTCACCAGCAGTTATTAAAGCCAGCTTCTATTCACTTCTCTGGCAGCCATGCTACATGGCTAGGGTAGGTAGGTTAATCCTCTTCCAAAATACAAGGTAACAACTAACTTCAAACAAAGGCAGAATGAAGTTGCACTGATTAGCCTCAGGGGGAAAAGAGTCAGAAGCAAAACTACACTACCACGAAGAGAGTTCTGATTCTTAGGAAGTCTCTTGAAACTCCCATCCTGTGCAAAAACTGAAGAAAATGAAGACATGGCCACTCCAAGGTGTGGCTGAGGAGAAGGTTTTTATTCTGGATATGAGGGAGAGTAGAGCCAGACAATTGGAACAGTCCAGCTCAGGGGGAGAAAGTAGCAGACTAAACATGACCAGTAGACTGAACTGGACCATGAAAGGGAGGTGGGGGAGGGCGTGAGAGGAAGAGAGATGGGCAAGAGAGGGGACCAAGAGAGGAGAGGACAAAGAGAGCCAAGAGAACCAAGAGAGACCATGGCCAACTTGGAAGGGTTATATAGCAATCAGAAACTGGAGGAAGGAAAGGGAAGCCCTTGGGCTGGAGAGCTTTAGGGTAAAGGATGGGGGTAGAAGGAGGAGTCACTGGTACTGAAGCAGCCCAGAAGCCAAGCAGACAGTTTGGTATGCTAATAGACACCACAGGTATCCATTTGAGTTTCTTTTGGATTTGACAAAAACCACCCAATAGGGTGCATAGAACTTACATTTTATAAGCTTTCTAATGTTTTGATAACAATAGCCCATCCTCCTAGCATCCTCTTCATGCTTCCCAAACATTTCCACAGAATCATTTATGAGATTCCTGGAGGCCAGGGTGTCCTGTTGGGTTAAGGGTGGTTCATCCTGCACAAACCTAAATATATGAATCCTTTTACTGTATGCTAATACTAACCCTAAAACAGCAGAAGCCTGCAGGAGACTACTTCCTAGACACAAGCGAGCTGCCCAATGTCATTTAGCTGATACAATACTTCATGGCCTGTCCCCAGCTTCAGTCAACTCACATTAGTGCTGATCAGAAAACAGGTTTTTTCTCCAGCATTGACTCTCCTCTTCCACAATGTGAGGCACAGGCATTGAATTTAGGTCCTTAGCCTTGGTAGCAAGCAAGCTCCTTTACTCACAAAACCTGGTCCAACATATTCTATTCTTACAAAAATAGTAGGGAAATAATATTTAACCCTAAGGGTGCAGAGTAAAATCACTGAGGCGCAGAAAATCAATTTACCTAAAGTCTCAGTAACATAGTTGCCTTTGTCATCATTCTCCAAACCCTTTGGTTTTAGGATAACATTAAAATTCACATGTGAAAAATGTATCCCTTTCTGATTTTGTAAGTTTTAAAAAATGTATATTATTGTTGCTGTTGCTGTTGCTGCTGCTATATATATGACACAGGATGTATGCAGAGGTCAGAGGACAACTCTATTGAGTTGTTTTCTCCTGTGCATTTCTGTGATCAAGCTCAGAATTCCAAACTTGTGCAGCAGGCTCTGTTACCCACTGAGCCATCTTGCCAAAGCTGTGTGCGATTTTAACAAATGTGTTCACTTTGTACAACTGTTACCACAATTAAGATGTAGGATGTTCTACCTGTCCCAAACCTTCTTGCATTCTCTTATTCCAATTTCTCCACTTCTGCAGGCGTAACTCTAGAAGAAAAAGTCAAGTGCTCTCTGCAATGTAGGTGCCATCTACATTCCTACCAGTAATGCAAGGACCCAGTTGTCCCACAAATTTTCAGCAGGATTTTAAAAACTGTAGCCATTTATTAGATGTGTAGGTTATCTCATTGTTTAATTAGCATTTCCCAAATGACCAATGAGACAGATCATGCTTGGTGAGCTTGGTTTTGATATTTGCATTGGTTTTGGTGATGTGTCTGTTCAGACTTTTTGTATGTTTTTCATTAGGTTGTTTGTGATTGATTTTTAAGTCAGTTTTATGCATGCTAGATGCAAGCTCTTTATCAGACAAGAAAATCAAATATTTTCTCCATGTCTGGGGCATGTTTCTGTGTCTCTTGAAGAACAGAGTTTTTATTTTTATGAAGTCTAGTTTATTAACTTTTTTTCTGTTATATATCAGGTTTTAGATGCCAAATCTAAGAAGTGTTTGAAAAATATAAGCTCACAAATATTTTCTGATGTTTCATTCTTGAAATTTGTAGTATGTGTGTATGTGTACATGTATGTATGAAGACAGGGTAGGGTACTCTTGGGTGTTGTTTCTCAGGCATTGCCCATCTGTTTTGTATTTTGCAGCAGGTTTATAACTAGCTGAGGACTCTCCAGTTATGGCAGGCAGGTATTGTGTTACTAAGGTTTTTTGGGGGAAATGCAGCACACACATCTATTCCCCTCAGATCGACTAAAGTATGGAGACCACCAAAGTTCAACCAGTGAGCTGAACCAGTGAGTTTTAATGGGGTTACTTAGAAGAATATGGGTGAGAGACTACTTACAGGAATAGAAACAAGTCAAAGACAGCTGCATCATTAAAGCCCACCCCAGCATGCGTGACAGCTCACAAAAGCTGGAAACCCGGAGCCACTTGTTCATCCCAGCCACCCAGAGCAGAAATAATCACACAGAAACTGTATTAATTAAAACATTGCTTGGTCCATTAGCTCTAGCTTCTTATTGGCTAACTCTTATATTAATTTAACCCATTTCTATTAATCTGTATATCACCACGTGGCAGTGGCTTACCAGCAAAGATTCGGCATGTTTGACTCTGCCTTCTTCCTCCTAGCATTCCATTTAGTTTTCCCCACCTACCTAAGTTCTGCCCTATCAACAGGCCAAGGCAGTTTCTTTATTCATTAATGGTAATCACAGCACACAGTGGGGACTCTCACATCACTTCCCCTTTTCTGTTTAAATAAACAAGAAGACTTTTACTTTAACATAGTAAAATTACATATAACAAAACAGGTATCAAACAAGAATTATAGTTACAATATTTATATCTACTTTCTATCTATTCTTCAACTCCATCAAACTCCAGAAGGATATAAATATTACCTAAGTAAACAGGAAGTACATTGTAAACAACTTCCAAAACTCTGGAATTGACAGAGACATCTCGCTGCCTGGACAGTCACTCAGAGTTCTTTTGTATCATTGGGGCATCCATCTTCAGTCTACTGGCCCATAGTATCCAGCAGAGTTTTCCATGAAGCAGGAAATTTCAAAGACACGTCCACCTATATTGGCAGTTTGCCAGTCACTTTCTTCTGTATACTGCAGACTCTTTCATGAAGCAGGAACCCTGAAGGATTGTCTCACCTTTAGGCAAGTTCAGCAGTCATTTCTCTGTGGATCCTGCATGTCCAGTTCATCTAACAAACTCTGTAAGGAGCATCTTTGATGCCCATCTTCCTCTTGAAGTAGATTGGTGCTGCCAGGAGCAGATGTATCTCACTGTTATGAAAAGTCCTAAATTTTTAAGACATTTAAATGCCATATTCTGAAGGTCTCTGAAAGATTTGAAGAATACCTAACTAACTGAAATATATCTCTATATATATCTAGAAAATCTAACTAACATGACTACAATCTTGACTATTATAGATGACTATCTATTAATCTATATTTCTTAATTATACATTACATTTTTAAATGAACTACACAAACACAATACCTTAATCAAGAGCATATATATAACAAAATTGACCTTAAATTTGTATCAATAAACCAAGATTCATACCAATGCAAATCTCTATAGCAACCCTGCACAGCCTGCAGATAGATCAACAGGTTGGAGAGTCTTTTCCATGGGACTCTGGTCTGAACTTCTTTCAGGCATCCTGATTGGATTGTGCTTCTCCCTGGAAGCTGGTCTGGTCTCAGACTCTTCTTTGCAGCTTTTATTGCTTATTCTGGAAGCCTAGTCAGTCTGCTCAGTTTCAGGGACGTCCTGAAGCTGGTTTGAGTTGTTTGCTTTCTTGTTTAAGGAGCTTCCCTGAAGGATGGAATGTTTCAATGTGGGAGGGAACCGTCATACATCAGTGGGTTTGCTATGCGGCCCCAGGATCTAATTGTTTCATCTTCTCCAACCCTGGGATTATAAACTAAACCTACCACATCTAGTTTATTTAGTCATTATTTGTTAGCATGGACTCTGGCGATCATACTTGCATGAAAAGCACTTTACTGACTGAGCCATCTCCCCTACTCCTTGGTATCTATTTTGAGTTCTTTATACACAGTAAAGTTTGGGGCCAAGGTTATTTTGCTTGCCTGCATTTGACTGTATCTGGCTGTTCCAGAACCTAGCTTGATTTAGAATACCAATGCACACCATTCCTATTCTTAGGAACTCACCTCAGAGAATGCAAAAACACACTGCACCCAAACCTGTATGCAGATGTTTATATAACTTTATTCATATTCACCAATACTGAAATCTATTACATAGCATCAATGGGCAGATGTCTGAGCAAGGTGTACATATCCATATAATAACCTATAAGTCAGCAACAGAAAGAAGCAAACAACTGCTGCACACACTAGCACAGAGCAATTGGAAATGATGACTAGCAACTGATCTTTGGGTTCACCCTTCTGATAGCAGAGTGAAGGCATCTAAGTCCCAGTAAAGAGGGGGCGGGGAAGAAAATCCAGACTATAGAGCTGACATACAAAGAAAGGCTGTTGTACCCTTGTTCCTGGAGCCTGCTGTTATGAAACAGAGCAGGATAAGTCATCAGTTAATGACTTGCAGTGCAAACACAGGCACAGGGAAGCACTCTGTAGGAAATTTGCTCTTGTGCAATCATTTCATAGGGTCTCTGCCTCTTGAACTCTGTCTCCTGCCAAGATGGAGACACTTCAGCTCTCTAATCTCTGCGCAGACAAGCCTGTAAAGGCCTTTGCAGCTTTGCAGTCTTCCCTGCTCCTGTCCCTGTCAGGTTTTCCAACACTATTTTATTTATTGTTTGTTTGTTTATTCATTCATTCATTTGAGACGTGGTCTCTATATAGTACAGGCTGACTTTGAACCTACTGGGTAACCAGACTGATCTTGAACTCAAATTCATCCTGCTCAGTCTCCCAAATCCTGTGATTATAGGCCTGTACCACACACTTAGTATCCCATATTCTTAGGCACCTCTCTGTAGCATGATGGGCCTGCTTGTTGGGGTTTCTGTCCTGCCCAGTTCCCCAAGCCGTTTAGCCCCAAAGAAAATCATGCAGAGAGTCTGCATTAGGTTATAAACTGATTGGCCCATTAGCTCAGGCTTCTTATTAGCTCTTGTAGCTTATATTAACCCATTATTCTTATCTATGTTAGCCAAATGGCTCAGTACCTTTTTCAGTGGGACAGGTCACATCCTGCTTCTTCAGTGGTCTGGGGAGAACTGGGAAAGAACTTCCTTTTTCCCAGAATACTCTTGTTCTCATTGCCTCACCTCTACTTCCTGTCTGGTTTTCCCGCCTATACTTCCTGTCTGGTTTTCCCGCCTATACTTCCTGCCTGGCTAATGGCCAATCAGCGTTTATTTAAATCATGATTGACAGAATACAGACAATTCTTCTGCACCACCTCTCACTCCTGCTTTCATTTGTACCTGGGTTACAAAGGGCTCGTAAGAGTCTAGTCAGCAAAACTCTCATTCCTCAGAAGA
Organism: Ondatra zibethicus; assembly: GCA_004026605.1. Classification (NCBI taxonomy): domain Eukaryota; kingdom Metazoa; phylum Chordata; class Mammalia; order Rodentia; family Cricetidae; genus Ondatra; species Ondatra zibethicus. The sequence goes on from PVIU01001259.1 coordinate 67,049, forward strand.
ATTGGAGATATTAGAAGTTCTTTCAAGTTTCTCAATCCTTATGTCATACACCCATGTGTTGTGGCTTGAAGGAGAATGACCCCCATAGGCTCATATGTTTGAATGCCTGTTCCTATGTTGGTGGAAGTTTTGAGAAGGATTAAGGGGTGTGGCCTTGTTGGAGGAGGTGTGTCATTAGGGGTGGGCTTTGAGGTTTGCAAAGTCCATGCCCTTCCCAGTTAGCTCTCTCAGCCTTGTGCTCATAGTTAGATGTAAGCTCTCAGCTGCTGCTCCAACACCATAGCTGCCTGCCTTCTGCCATGCTCCCTGCCATGACGGCCATGGACTATAAGCCTCTAGAACCATAAATCCCAATTTAATGCTTTCTTTTATAAGTTGCCTTGGTCATGGTGCATTGTCAGGGCTATAGAAAAGTGACTAAGGCACCGTCATTTCTCTGTGTCTAGCCAAAGCTGCCCTTTGTTCTTTGTGAAAGGAATGTTGTTTCTCCTTTGTAGGATGAAGCCTTTTCTCTTTGCCCTTAGACACTTTCCGCCTTCTCTAGCCTACCTCTCCCACCATCATCAATCAGCCTTTTGTTCCGACCTTGTGTCTGCTCACACACACATACAGACACACAGGCACATCCTAGCCTGGCCTAAGGGAATCTACCATTTCCTAATCGTAGTGATATTTTGTTTGTAATTGAATTACAAACAAATAAAGTTTGTCTGAAGATCAGAGAGCAGAGCTAAGCCACTAGTTAGCCATAGAGGCCAGGCAGTGGTAGCACACACCTTTAATCCCCGCACTTGGGAGACAGAGGCAGATGGATCTCTGTGAGTTCAAGGCCACCCTGTGCTACACGAGATTGACTCTGTCTAACAGAGCTCACCCAATGGTAATCCTAACTCTTGGGATCATATGCCTTTAAGTCCAGCACTAGGAAGGTGGAGACAGGAGTGATATGGCTGGGCAGAGAGAGGAATACAAGGTGGGAGGAGACAGAAGATCAGATGTAGTCTGAGGATTTGTAGAGACGGGGGCAGTCTGAGGCTTCAGTCTGTGGATTCAGTCTATGCATGCAGTCTGAGGATTCAGTTAGTCCATGCATTCTGAGGGTTCAGTCTGTGCATACAGTCTGAGAATTCAGTCAGTCCATGTAGTCTGAGGATTTGGCCTGTGCATGAAGTCTGAGGGTTTGGCTTGTGCACGCAGTCTGAGGGTTCGGCCTGTGCATGCAGTCTGAGGGTTTGGCTTGTGCACGCAGTCTGAGGGTTCGGTCTGTGCATGCAGTCTGAGGATTCAATCAGTCCATGCAGTCTGAGGGTTCGGTCTGTGCATGCAGCCTGAGGCTTCACAGAGACAGCAGTAGTCTGAGGATTCGAAGAGACAGAAATCGGCCCTTTGGCCTGAGCACTGATAGAGGTAAGAACTCTAGTGGCTGACAGCTCTGCTTCTCTGCTCTTTTGGCTATATCTGACTCTGGGTTTTTATTATTAAGAACAATTAGAATTTGTGCTACACCTAATCTCAGTGTTTCCCTTTATACTTAGTCCTTATGCCAGGGTCCTTTCTTCCAGTTCCCGTTTCAACTCCTGCAATGACCTGCCCTTGCCACTCCATCATGGCTTCTTTGAAAAAGCCCCTTGTGTCTTCCTGGTTGTGAGACTCCATGAGCCATATTCACCCTTTCTCCCTTGCCATCTATTGCAGAATATTCCTTTATACGGTGTGAAGATGTGTCAGGGTGGATGGTTTAATAAAGAGTTGAATGGCTTATAGCTAGGCAGGAAGAGTTTAGGCAGGACTTCTGGGGACAGCTGGGACTCATGAAAGATGAAAGGTGGTGTTGCCAGCTGGAGGCAGAGGGAGCGAGACCTGCAGGAGGAGAAGTAAAAGCCATGAGCCACGCGGCAGCATGTGGATGAATAGAGATGGGTTTGTTTAAATTATAAGAGCCAGTGGGGACAAGCCTAAGCTATAGGCTGAGCTTTTATAATTAATAAGTCTCCATGTTGATTTTTGTGAGCTGGCGGCCCAAAGACAAATCCCTCTATAGCCATCCCTGTGGTGTTTAGGCCTATGAACAATTTTCCATGAAGGTCTGTGCTCTCGAGGCTTCCCTCAGCCAGTCCCTTGCACCTCAGTCACCCTTTGGCCAGTCTCTCATCATTTTCTCTCATGTACACCACTCTTTTCCAGGACATGCCTCTTTGTATCTCTTTCATCCCTCCCTGAGAAACTCCATCTCCATCTGTGCTTCCAACTGCTAGCCCCCACCTGCAGGTTTCCACTTCTCCGCTTCCATGCCAGGCCGCTCCCAGCCTCAAAGGTTATTTGACAGATGAGTGGTTTTCGTTTGTGCTCCATCAGTGAACCATCGCATTAAACGGGACCAACTCCTGCTTCGTCGTCTTCTGCAATTGCTCCTTCTGCCCTTCGTATCTCACTGACCTGTAACAACTTTCCAGAACTTTGTAGAAGTTCCGGTGTATTCTGCCATCTCTCCAGTTGCTTTTACGTAGGAGGATTTCAGAAAAGTGTCCCTTTCTTCGTCCTCTCCTTTAACTGCTGTGTCTTGTTGCAAGTCTCCTCCTGGCCTCCTGCCTCAACCTTCCTTTTCTTCTTCTTCTCATCTCTCATTTGTCCTGTTTCATGCTTTAATTTTCTTAGTGGCTGCATATTGCCTACAGGTCCAAGTTAGCTGCCTCAGGATAGTAAGCAAAGTCTGTAATATCCTGGTCACTCATCATCTCCCCACCCCCCATTCCACCCCACCCTACCCCACCCCTGCCTCCAGCCTTATCTTCCTCTTCCCACCACACCTCTTCTGTATTCTGGCCTTGATAAGCCCTGATGTTCCTTCGCTGGAAAACCCCTGCTTATTGTTAATGAAATATGACTGACCCTTGAAACCTGCTTCCTCTGCCTCATCCTCACACAGAGTAGCGAACTCTCTTTCATGGAGCTTTCTGAACAAACACAATAGTGATAGTAACCACTATTCTTCAGACAGCGATAGTTGTGGTTCTTCATCAATTTGGACTTCTAGTTAGAGTGCACATCTGGACCTTCAGAAGCTTGGTGTGGCTGCGCAACTTGCCTTGGCCAAAATAATTAACGTATGAAAGTGGCAGATTTGAGGTTCAGGTCAGGGAATTTAATTGCTAAGTGTGATGGTCTCCAAAACACTTTCTCTGCTATGACTGTCTACTGTCAACATTCCATATGGCATCTGAGACCCAGAGTGAACATACAGCTGACCTACAAAGAACTATGTACTATGATCAAGAAATGAATCTGTTTTTTAAATCTATAGAGTTTGGATTGTTATTGAAACACAACTTAGGTCATTCTGATGGACAAAGTGATTGATTATAAAGACTTCTGATAGATGCTGTAAGTGAACAAGTATCTTCTCTAATGGCTTTCACATCTCCAGACTCCAGCAGAATGTTAAGGCTCATATGGGCAGTAAGGAAACTTTCAGAAAGAGAGAAGTTGGTGGTACATATCTCTCTAGCTTGAAATTTTTATCCTATTGGCAAAGTCAAGTTGTTTTCAATAGATCAAATAAAAAAAAGAGATGAAAAGCATTTATTTTTACTAAATGCTACATATGTTCCTTCTTGCTTGTCATTAACCCATGTTTTATTTGTTATCCCAAAAGCATGACTTTGATTTCAGTTGCTTCAAAATTTATTTTAGTTCTAGCTTCTGGATTTTTGTTATATTTTACTCAAAGTCTTCATTATCCCTTTATCTGATACTGATTCTAGTCCGTCAAGTCTCTTACTCTAGTAGTGTCAAAAACAGGACTTGGTAAATTTAATCTAAGTTTATGTATAATATAGCATTGCCAGGAGTGACAAAGGACTGAAATATAACAAATCACCAAGCAAAAGCTGATGATGTTGCTGCTGTGAGAGATGAATATATAGGCGTTAACTGAGGGGGAATGTCAGGTCACGCAGAACAGCACTTTTAGAGTTATGAAGGTTTGGGACTAATGAAGTTTTGCCTTTACTATATATGAGTTCTCTAAACATCTCAGCTCCCATGTCTGTAAATGTAGATAGTGAAACAGCAATCTCACAGAAATAGGGAATTGAATAGTGGTTACCAGAGGCTGGGCTGCAGGGAGATTGGTCAACAGGCATGGAGTTCCAATTTGACAGGAGAAATATGCTCTGTTGCACAGTAGGGTGACTCTGGTTAACAAAACTGCATTGCATATTTCAAAATATCAAAGAGAAGACTTTAAATGCATCTCCTTACCCTGATTGGACCCCTACACAACACATACGAATTGAGGCCTCACACGGTGCCGTGAATATGTACTATTATGTGCCAAAAGAAAGGTAGAAAGAAAAGAAGGAAGGAAGGAGGAAATGTCACAGAGCTTATAAAAAATACAAATGAGATTGTTTTTGTAGCAGCTCTTTGGAAATGTGGAGTAATTGCCTCAATAGTTCTTTAACCTGATGAGAACAGCAGGGGAGTTGCCCTGCTGACAATCATGGCCTGTGATTGCACAGTGTGGAGTGAGTGTCTGCATTTTCTAGTCTGAGAACCAACCATGGGGACTGGGCAGGGGCCATTCAGTCTACAGGTGATCAGATTACAAGTCTTATTCTGGGATCAGAGAGCCTCCACCCCCCCCCCATAATCCTTGGGTTATGTCAAAAGAATTAAGACAAGCTTTTCATTTTGTAGCTCAATTTTTCTTTTTTTCTTTTTCTCTCATCACCAGGTGGGTGGCTATTACTATTTTTAAAATGCTGGCATTTTGGCTTTCTCATTACTTACCTGATGCCTGCCACACACTTTCCTCGTCATCTGATATGCTGCTTCTGCTCCTGTTTCTCTCCAATGACTTGTCTAAAATGATCTTCCTATCAATAACATATGGCTAATGGGACCCCAGTGAGGCTCTTTGGAAGGACCACTGGCTTCGCACAGTGGGCAGACAGATGTGGATCAAAACGGTAGCTTTGTTTCGGCTCACGTGATTAGGGAACATGTCTCGGATCTTCTGCCAACTTCTGTAAACTAGGTGGCTTCACTGATACAGACAGGTGGAGGGTGAGCAGCCAGAAGCCATTCTAGCAGGGCCAAGCTGGCTCTTTGGCCCAAGCGACCTGTAGCTGGTGGGCAGATGTGCAAAGAAAAAACGCCTCTATGACAGGGAGTCAAGTACACTCCTTTTCTCACTGGAGACTCATCCACCAGATTGTTCAAGGACACATACAGTTTAATGACTGAAAGCCAAGGATTCCAGTTTGCCTTTGACCAGAAAATCTCCAGAATGTAGAAAACTAAATACTGCTTCTCACTCTCTTTTGAACTCAGTTTTGACCTCTTGGCCTCAGTTGCTGCCCCCTCTCCTGACTACCATCACTCTGGTAATCCTCAACCTTGACAGTATATTGATTGCCATCACCTGGGGAGCCATTAAATCCACCCAACAGGGCAGCCTCTGCCCCACAGAGGCAGATCCAATAGCCCTGGGATGGAGCGTTGGCAGCATCTGTTGTTTTAAAGACTCCCCAGGTGATGCTAAGCTGCATCCAGGTTCATGGACCACTGACACTGATCTAACAGTTTGGGTCTTGTCAGCCCTCTTGCCTTCATCTGCCAGATGTGAAATGCAGATAATGCCATCTGTGAGACCCTGGGAACAGAGGCGGCCTCTGATAATGATGTCAGCAATGACAAGCAACTGCTGCTCAGATCAAAGCCTCAGAGGTAGTAGCATCAGAGGTTCCGCCTTTCCTCTCAACTTGTCCTTCTCTACATAAAAGACATTTCTTATATTTAAAGGCCCACTTTGCTTCGTGGTGCTCAGCTCTTCACTTTTCTTGAAAGAGAATCAGAGGAGGGGGAGATTTCTTTTTTTTTTACAGAAATGCTCTTGATCCGGTTTTCCCCTCAGCCCATCGACGGCCAGTCATTACAAACATCGGGTAAAAGAGACGTCCCTGACATAAGCTCCGTGCAGTCTCTTCCTTAGCATCACCCACAAACGTCCTCTTCCTTAGCATCACCCACAAACTCAGAGTCAGGTATGGAGCCAAGCTCTTGATGGCAGAAGGAATGAAATCCACGACCCCGTACTCAAAAGGAGGAGACATGATGGTATCACAGAACCGTTTGCAAACGATATTTCAAGCACCTCACCTGACTCTTTCTCAGCTCAAGCGCATCCGCCTGGCTCAAGCCTACCTGCAGGCGGTCCGCCAGCGAGTCCCAGTCACCCAGGGTGGCTTACAGGTGCCAGCTGCTTCGGCACTTATGTGTCTCTGATAACAGAACCCAGTTAACTGCTCTGAATCTGCAGGGGTATAATCACACTGGAGCAGTAACTTCTGAGAATGACTTTGCTACGTTATGACTTGCTGAGATAGAGCAGAACACCAGCCCTGAATAAATAAGTCCATCAGGTACTAAGTTTGCTTAGTCAGTCCTATCATACCCTGTAATGAAAGTGCATTCCACCTACCACACCTATCTTGGGTACTTAGCTGCCTAAAGTTTTCCATTGCTCGGTGCCTAGCTTCGTACTACGGGATCACATGACTGAATGTTGGTGGTTTAAAAGGTCTGGTGGTGTAGGAGGGTCTTTTATTTGTGTATTGCCCTCATTGGTTAAATAAAGAAAACTGCCTTGGCCTTTTGATAGGGCAGCCCTTAGGTGGGCGGAGTAGACAGAACAGAATGCTGTGAGAGAGAAGGCAGTGTGGGAGATGCCATGCTTCTCCAGCACAAGATGGACACTGGTTAGACTCATGCCGGTAAGCCACAACTCAAGTGGCGATACACATTAATGGAGATGGGTTAAAATAATATGTGAGAGTTAGCCAATAAGGGGCTGGAGATAATGGGCCAGGCAGTATTTAAATGAATACAGTTTCCGTGTAATTATTTCGGGTACACACCGGGAGCCGGATGGCACAAGGGGCCCTGAGCCGGGAACGTAGCCCGAACCCCTCATTGCAACAGTCTGGCAACGATGAAGAGTTTCTGAATGAGTAGAAATTAATTCAAAATCAAATGTGTAATACATCTGAGGTGTTTCCGGCAGAACCCCAGGTTGCATGACATGGCTTTCATTTCGGCTTTGGTTCTGACAGCACAATGAGTACCCTTTGCATTGCGCAGGCTGTTAAACTATACAATGACAATGCATACTGCTTGGAACACTGGGGCTCAGTCCAGACTATCATGCACTACAAACTGCAGCGTCCCCACTGTCCACATAGGGCTCATCTGCTCTAATAAACACAGAACGGTTTAATTATGGACAACGCAGGCTTCTTAGTATTCTCCTACCATCGTCTTTCAGCATGAAAGTATCAAATTAATTTGTCTTTGGATTGGATTGTGTTAGAATGCTTGATTCTAAAAATTGCTATTTGAGTTTCCGACTTGAGTTTCAAAAGTGTTTGTTAACTAAATTTCGGCTGCGGTTGGAATCGAGTTTCCAACCATGTCTAGAAGTGGCTATAATCATTCTTCTTCCATTTTGTACTACATGAGTATACAAAGTAGCAATCTCAGTACTGATGATCATAAAATCAAAGTATCGATCAACTTTGAAAAATTGTTAGCAATGCAGTGTGCCCTGACACATTAAATATTCAGCCAACGCATACTTCTTTATGAAAAAAATAATGATCACACCCATCTTACTATTCTGCAAATTTGCTTTCATTGTCAATAAGTGACAAAATTGTGTATGTACCAAAAAATTGTTTTAAACTAAATGCCTTTATGAGTCATCGTCTGCAGAAATGCTGGAACTGTGTAACTATGTTATCTATCTGTGCACCTAGGGTCCAGGCTCACACAAAAATGTCTTCAGCCAAAAGGAAGTATGCATAACATTTCTCAAGAAGCCCTTGTAAAGTATATATGATTTTTTTCTAAAATACAATTATAACATACATATAAATTATAACATATACATAAAATTATAAAATACAGAATTTCTAAGGTTAAAATGAACTTTTGTTTATTTAATTAAAAAAATGAGACTTTAAGCCAGGTTTAATGGGTTTATGGGTGCACGCCTTTAACCCCAGCACTCATGAGGCTGAGGCAGACAGATTTCAGGGAGTTCGAGAGCAGCTGTAGCGAGTTCTGGGGCAGCCAGGGCTGCACAGTGAGACTCTGTCTCAGACGAGCATGTGAATTGATGCTCTAATTCCATCGTGTTGCCCCTGGCTTTCAGTGTGAGTCAGGTGCTGACACCTGGCTCCCTGGTGAAGCTGTTGTCTCAGGGACGTCTTCTATTTTGCTAATTGCTGTAGTGAGGTCCTTGCTTTAGTCACAGCAATGAATTAGTGGCCACACCATAAAGACTTCAGCCAGGTAAACAGAGCGTCCTCAGAAGTCTTTGCCTTAAACCTAAACTGTGGACGTGTAATTCATAGCTCAAAGTCTTGGCTGAAGCATGTCACCTGTCCGATCTTCATTATCAAACAGGAGTGACTGTTTTATCTTCCAAAGCTCAAAAGCCGGCGTTTGGATCTTTAGAGATTGAATTAAAGCAAGGAATGAACTGAAGAATAAGTTCTTGTGAGGTTTCAACATCATGTTAAAGAAGAGGCCGAGAGATGTGGAAGGCTGTCCAATTTGAATGCCAGCACCGCAGAAAAGCAACAAAGATTAAAAAAAAACCCCACAAAACCAAACCAAACAAACAAAAACAAAAAACAAAACAAAACAAAAACCACAACTCTCTGTATCTTTTTATTGTTCCGCTTACCAAAAGATGATCGAAACGTCTTATTTACCACCTGCACAAGAACTGGAATCCATGTCTGCTATATGCTGGTTCCTTATATGATCTGGGGAACATTTTGTGATATCTCAATGCTTCCAGCCCCCATATCTGACCAAGAGAATGATGTCGTAATAGTAGTTAGCTAGACAGATAACAGGCATTGAGGAGGGACACCCTCCCTCCCAGTAAACTTTGAACATCGCCTCCTTTTTCTCTGAGGACCCCAGAAAGAGAAGCCCTGCTTTAGGAGTTAAATCACCATATGAGAAAGTGAAAGTGTCTAGACTTTGTTGAGACCCACGAAGTGAAAGCAACTTCTTCCTGGTCAAAAATAGTGACGACCTCTGGCCCTCAGTAGAGGCATGGCATTCCGAACTTCTCCAAATGTAAGTCCCTCAGATACTATTAGTGCCTCCCTTAAGGAAGTGGGGCTTGCCAATCACCTGGTCAGGGGTCTAACTTCCCCAGGAAATCTGATTCTCCTGAAGACATGCTAAGGAGAAGAGAAGACAAATTATCTCCTTAGTGAGATAATGTGCTTCCTCCAGAAGATGTGAGCTGCGCTTCCCTTTTACTTTTCTATCTCTTTTACTTTCAGGTAATATCCAAAAGCATGTGAATGCCCCTACTGATGCTCTGGCCTTTCTCTGAAGCTCCCCTCAAGCCCTCCACCATCCTGGTGCTTGCTGACCTCCATTGCTAAACCTGCCTGCTCTCTGAAAGCCATGACCCTTTCTTTTCTCCTCTCTCTCTTTCCTCCTGGTAAGAACCAAGATTTAAGCCTTGCCTACTCGGTTGATTTTCCCTAAAATTCTAAAAAAACTGACCTTGAATGTTAAATCTAGGTTTATAATGAAGAAAAGAAAAAAAAATACCTGTTTCATTTCACTGCCTTTAGTACATTATTTACTCAGTAAGAATTAACTGTGTGAATTCCATGTTATACTGTTCTGGTTATACCAGTTATTCTTTAAGAAACATATTCAAGCCGGCAGTGGTGGTGCACACCTTTAATCCCAGATCTCAGGAGGCAAAGGCAAGTGGATCTTCGTGAGTTTGAGACCAACCTGGTCTACAGAGCAAGTTCCAGGACAACCAAAGCTACACATAAAAAACATGTCTTGAAAACAGAAAGAAAGAAAGAAAGAAAGAAAGAAAGAAAGAAAGAAAGAAAGAAAGAAAGAAAGAAAGAAAGGAAGGAAGGGAAAAAGAAAGAAAGAAAGTGAGAGGGGGGAGGGAAGGAGGGAGAGAGGAAGGGAGGGAGGGGGAGTGAGGGAGGGAGAGAGAGAGAGATCCACTATACTAAATGAATAATGCAGCAATTTTAAGACATGGTAGCCACTAGTAATACCCTTAAATATTTTACTGCAGTGTTCTATTGATAACATAGAAACATTAGATAATGCCAAAAAAAAAGCATCTATCCTTGAGCCTTCTTCTGAGTCTGTTCATAAACTCTTTCCTTCAGAGGAAAGCTAAGAACCCCAAAGGGAACCCCAATAACAACAGTAACAGCAGCACCATCATGTAAGGATTGTAGACAATACATAGAAAGTACTTGACACCTATATTTACTCAATAAATGGGTGCTGAACTCACATTTTTCTTTTCTTCTGAGATGTCTGAAAGAGCCCAGACAAAATAAAGTCACTTTCAGAAGTTAAAAAGGAAAGCAGAGAAATGGGAGATCATGAAGCCACCCTCACTGTATCATTTTATCTATGGTTGCTTCTCTGAGAGCTTTTCATCCTGATCCGCAGGTTGCCATGAGGATGCTGGGATGGAAACTGGATCTTCTGCAAGAGAAGTGCTCTGTGCTGTACCAGGGCTTGGTTCAGGCATCCATTTAGGATCATGATTATGCTAACGGACAGGAGCCAGGCACAAAAAGACAAGTGCTACTGGTCTAACTCATATGCAGAATATAAAATAGTTGGCTCCTGTGGTGGTCTGAATGAGAATGGTCTCCATTGCCTAGTATGCTTGAATGTTTGGTACCCAGTTAGTGAACTTGTTTGGGAAGGATTAGGAGGCATGGCCTTGTTGGAGGAGGTATGTTGCTTGGGGGTGGACTTTGAGGTTTCAAAAGCCCATGCCAGGCCTCGTGTTTCTCTCTCTTTTTCTGCCTGCTGTCTGTGGATCAGGATGTAAAGCTCTCATCTATAACGCTAGTGACATGCCTGCCTGCCTGCTTTCTGCCATGCTGACAATGAACTAATCTTTTAAAACTATAAGCCAGCCCCAGTTAAACAATTTCTTTAGAAGAGTTGCTTTGGTCATGGTGTCTCTTCACAGCAACAGAAAATTAACAAAGATAGCCCTATAGGATCTGAGAGGAGAATGGTGGTTACCAGGGAGTGAGGTGAGTGAGGGGATGAGTCTGATCAAAGGGTGTGAGACAGTTAGGTGGGCTCAGGAAGACCCACTGTGCTGCTGCATTGACGTAACTATAGATAAAATAATATACCAGAGGTTTTCCAAAGCTGCAAAAAGGATTTGGTACATTTTCCCCATAGAGAAATGGTAAATGTTTGGGGAGATGGATATGGTTATCTCAATGTAAACATTACATATTTCAAAGGGCTCATATATATGTATGAGAGATGGCTCAGTGGTTAAGAGCCCTTGCTGCCCTTGCAGAAAACCCAGGCTCAGTTTCCAATATTCACTAGGCAGCTTACAACTATCATAGCTCTAGTTCCAGAAGATCCGACCTCCTCTTCTTACCTCCAGACACCAGACATGCAAATTGGTACACATACATACATGTAGACAAAGTATTCATGGATATAAAAAAAGAAAGTCTAAAGAAGTTACATATATCAAACCTCATTTGGAACTTTAAAATAGGTACTATTTTTAGGTAATAGTTAAAAAATAAACTTTAAGACAGGCATAATGGTGCACACTTTTAATCCCAGCACTTAGGAAACAGAGACAGGCAAATCTCTGTGAGTTTGAAGCCAGTCTGGTCTACATGGTAAATTCCAGGACAACCCATTTCAAAAACAAACAAACAAACAAACAAGTTTTTTTTAATAGCTCTAAAAACCAAATATAGTGAATCATTCTTTTTATTCCTAGCACTCAGGAAGCAGAGGCAGGCAGATCTCTATGAGTTTGCAGTCAGAGTGGTCTAGAATTTTAGGTTTGCCCACCACAACTCCACAAGAAAAAACAAACAAACAAAAGAACAACACCCTCCACCCCCAAAGCAGTAGCTTCTCATCCATATCCTTTCCTTCTAGATTCTCTGGGATAATAATTGCCCAGCTGTCAGTATAGGGATGATTTAGGGGGCAGGGAGGGAGGCTGGGATCTAGCCCTTTTATGCCCTAGCTCACATGGCTGAAATTCTGATTCTTAAACAATGGTGATTCTGCTGGTCTTTTGATAAGGAAATGGGAGAAGGGAGCAGTGATGGTCAGGGGAAAATGGACGCTTGTCTTTTAAAAAGTATTTCCCTGACATTTCCCGATGCTTACAGAATAACAGGCAGAACCTCTTCTGGGTAAAGAATACCTTTGAAATGTTAAGCAGTCCGATTTTTTTTTTTTTTGCCATTTTCAGTATAAGAAATTAGATTGGGGGAATTTTCATGGAGGACAGACTAGGAATCTTCAGAGAAAAAGAGTGAAGGAGCACCTCCCTGCTTTTAGCCTTCACTGTGGCTCTGTCTCTTCACTGGCTCAGGTGTCTGGGCACCGATGAGCTCAGCTGCTCTCAGAAACCCACTTGCCCATTGCTGCTAAGCTCCAAAGCGTCCCTTTCTTCACCTGATCCTTCTTCAACCTGCCGCTTTCCACATAGAAAGTCCAAAGAGGACGAAAAGGGAAAGATAGATCTCCTCGATGGAGAAACGGGCCTGGGTCCTGACACATGAGGCACAGTTCAGAACACTTCATAAAAACTCAATCAGAAAAAGGGCTCACTGAACTCCCTGCTTCTAAAAATGGTGGCTGAAATCTGCCAGTCAGGAAAGACATCAAGTGACAGAGACTAGAAAGGCTGGATGGACAATTTCAGATCCTCAAGGTCCTCGTCTAAACCAGCAAATCTTTGTGTACATCATAGAATATTCAGATTAAAAGAAATGCTCAGAAACAACCCAGTTCCGCCTCCATTTTATGACAGAAGAAAAAGAAAGGGACAATGGTCAGAGCCTGAGCCTCAACCAGTGGCAGAAATTCATCTCCAATCTAGGTTGTATGACTCCGATAGAGTCACTTGCTAAACAGCTGTGAACCCATTTTGTGCTACACTCTGCTGGGTGCCCTGGTTTGGGGGCGGGGCTCTCAGGAGCAATCTGCATTCCTCTCTCCTGGGGATTAGGCTCTCTGTGCAGAGCAGAAATGTGCACACCCAAATTAATATGATAGATGTCGAAATAGTAGAGGAATGACAAAGTGAGGAGGGGCAGGAGGCTGTTTGGCTGAGAGAAACCTAAGGTTGTTCCTTCTCCCGTATCTGTTCCATTCATTACTATTGTTTCAATGGAAAAGAAAGAAGGTGTCTGTTTGCTGGACTGTTTCATAGGTGCGTGAGTCCAGATTAAAAAAACTCTCCAATCTAAAAGACGGGGGGGGGCTGTGCATTCTGGGTAAATGTGCAATGGTTCCTTCCTCCCATCAGGAAGACTTAGACAAGCCACACAGGCTTCTCTCACAGACTCATTTCCTCATGCCAGCATCCATACATGCCATGTTAGAGGAAGGGGACAGGGCAATGTTTCATAGTGGGACATTAAAACCTTCAGCTCTTCCAGGAAAGTCATTGGAAAGCTGTAGGGAGCACGGATGGGATGAGCCCGCTAAAGACAAGAGACACACTTGTAAGGGATAGAGTCTCATCATGGTCACAACGACCCAAAGGCTCAACTATTCTATATCATGATATGTTCACAAAGTCACCTTCTTGTTCACAGAAGCAATTTAAGCATCCACCCTGTAATCTGGGTCACATACCTCATTTGGTATAAGATCTCTGCTGTAATCTGGGTCACATCCCTTATTTGGAACAGGATCTCTGCTTTTCTAAAATATGAAGTACACTGGCTCTGTCAAGGCTTTTACAAATTTTCAATCATGGGGCTCAAATTAAAATGTTTCCAAAGTATGACTAAAGTTGGAAGCTGGTATGCATGATTGTTAAATTCTATTTTTTACATATCAAAAAAAAAAGAACTCCATATGTTTTTACCAGCTCATTGAACTGTGCTGGCAATGAGCAGATCAGTATATATCTAGGAATGACTGATAACATATGATTCTTGAATATCATATTTTGATAATGTTCTGTAGTGTTTCAAACCAACAAAACAGTACATGCACACATGCACGAGAGAGAAAGAGAGAGAGAGAGAGGGAGGGAGGAGAGAGAGAGGGAGAGAGAGAGAGAGCGAGCTCAAAACTGTCAGTTTCTGTTTTGACGGCTGCACTTGGCATTCAAACATTATCTTTAAAATTTACAGGTGACGTAAGATGAAGCACTGTATCAAGCAGTTGTGTTGCCTTCAAAGGCAAACATTTTCTCATTATAATGAATGAATCATGGTCTGGGCAGGAATGCTAGTGACCTCTAGTAAATGAACCACTGACCCATAAATAGATGAGAATCAGCCTGAGTAAATGAGGCAGAAGTTTTCCCAGCATAACTTCGCATGCTAACAGGGCAGATTCTTAGTATAATGAGATGAAATAGCATGGTCGGTAGGGAACACCTAATAGAAACAAACATCACTGTGCTTCCAAACTCCTCTTCTTCGTCATTCTTCATTCTCATCTTATACCAGATGTAGAGGCTTTAAAAGTGACGCAGACATTGCACAGAAAAACCGCACACATAGACTTTGTCCAGCAGAGCCAAGCAAAAAGTCATTTAAAATATCGACATTGTTGATAGTCAATTTATTCAGAGTAAATAACCGTCTGAATCTATGCTGTACAATGAAGCAACATTAAAACAAGCACTTGAAATGTGGTCAGTCCTAATTAGGTGTGCTATGTAAACACACACTAGAATTCGACTGCACAGGAAAAGTAGAACGATGTAAAGAAAGCATTTCAATGATTTTTATATGGATTATCTGTTTACACAATAGTATTCTGGATGCCCTAGTTAAAGAAAATTATTAAGTGATGCTCACCATTTTTTTTTTTTTGCTTTTATGTTTTACTGTGGCTAGCAGGGCTTACGTTGTAGCTCTATTGGTCAATGATGATCTAAGCAAAAAGTCAAGTCTCAGGGTATTTGTTGACCATGTGCAAGGCCTAGAGTTTAATCCCCAGCACAAGAAAAAGTCTAGGCAGGCAGAACACAGGGAGAAATCCGAAAGAATTGAAATATGAATTTATAACAGCTGATGGTACCACGACAACTAGCCACAAAGCAATTGATACTTTGATAAGTTATTGTTTTCATACCTCCTCTACAGGAGTGCTTCTCCAAATCCCAATATCTGCTTGATAACTTTCTAAAGGAGCGCTGAGAAGCAGGGGATGCTCTGGGAATGGTCGTGTTCAGATTTTTATTTGGACTGCAGAGCCACATCTCTGCAGGCTCTGGAGGCCACCAGCTTGGCTCAACGGGAGCTTCTGTTGAGATGGCGGGGTGAAGCCACTTAGTGTTTCGAGAGCACCTATCAGAAGGTTCTCTTCTTAGAAGCAAATTGATGAAACACTCTCGACTGGGTACAGAGGGCATCTTGAATGAGACCACATGACCCATATGCTACACCGTGATGGGGGTGGGAGTGTGAACTTCGGAAGTGCCGAGTGTTTCAAAAGCATGTTCACAGGGAGTTTGAACTCTCAGAGGGATGTGTGTTTAAGTGTATTAACAGTGTGCTTTTTTGAGAATTCCATGGAGGTTATTTATTGTATAGCTTTCCTAATATTCCTTCTTATACTGAAATAGATTTCAGTTTTATTTATTTATTGCCTAGGCAGAAAAGAAAAGACATCATCTGTCTATTTCTCTGGAATTCACCAAAATAAATGAAGTTTTAACATGTGTGCTTCCATATATTATTTGTGTTTACTTAATATGTATATTCTAGAGTATAGAAAGGGCTGTCATCACAGAGAAAGCAAAAATGTAAGCGTTTCTTCACCATGCTGGGGAGAATATACAGGCTAGCCAAGAGATCAAAGTTTGTGAGGTGGGCCGTGGTATCACAGAAACCCTGCTTGGCTCTGCCAGTCCTCATAGAATGCCAGCAAATGAGGACTTGATCAGAATAACTTCCCAGGTAAGGCCAGCGCAAGAGACAGCTACGAAAACTAGACCCCGAACTATAAGAAGAACACATACAGTTGTGGGTCCCGAAGGAAAGCAAGACAAAGGATATGGAGTACCTAGTATGCAGTACGTGCTAAGAAAACAGCGTGCTATTGTTTTGAAACACAGGCTGAGGCAGAAGTCACGTTTATCCCTCCTTCACTGTCAGAAACACAAGGCCTCTGGATCCTTCCCTGTCATTTCCTGCTTTTGTCTGAATTCCTTTGGGAGAAGCTTTGTTCAGCCCGTAGTTGCTGGTGACTCACGCTGAAATCATTTCACTCAGCTATTTTCCTTTTATTTTTTTAATACAGTTGCAAATCACACTGTATTGGGCTTTGTTTGCCCTCCGACCCCCGCCTCCGAGGTGCGCAACCCTCACAGCCCAGTTATCTTAATGAACTAAAGCCGTTCGGAGAAAGCTGTATCTACTTCATCAAATCTAGCCACTGATAATTTCTGGAAAAGCTGAAGACTAATCCTGCGGGGATTTTCTGGGGCCCTATGAAAATTCCTATCACTCTGTAGCCTGTGTGGGCTGGAGGTTGGTGCCAAGTGGCTGCTTACAAGATACACGGAATGTTGCAGAAATATAAATGGGCCAGGGCTGAAATTTAATTAGACACTGCATATGTTAATAATAAATTCAATTAATTTCACCTTCTGCCTATACTAGAGGAGAAAAGAAGCTCAGGCAAAAATAATAATTCATCTTAAATGCCTCAACCGGGATCACCCTTCCTGAAGAGTAATTTACTGGCTGTGTCTTCATAAGATTGCTCCGAACCAGCCCTTTGAAATCATAACAACTTCTGGATGTGTGTAGCGAGAGATACAGCAAAGGACTGCTTATTAATTTTCATTTAATGAGCTGCCCATTCTCATGGTAATTTTTAAAAACTTCTCAAGATAAACATGTTACAAATGTCGTGGCTAACACTTCCCTTTGGCAAAAGTCGCGACAGACGATCTCTCCCGTTCCCTACCTGAGTTGAAGGTCAATCCGCCGCCGCTTTTCTGTACACTTGGCATGCCTTTATGACAGCTATCTCGTCAGATTGTTTGAAAACGTTTGTAGCCAAGTAATTCCAAATTGGATAAAGAGGAAAAGAGACTAATTCTCAACAGCAAGGGTTTTAGAGGTGCCGGGCACGGCAAGAAGCAAAGTCATGGGAAAAGGGTAAAGCAAGTAAATGGGGCCTTTTTTTTAAAGGACAAAAGGCACAAAGATTGTTCCTTACAGTGGTTCCATTTCTTCAAGCACCCTTTGTATCTAACAAAGATGCCACGCCATCTTGCATGATTAGTAATACTTGGGAATCTTAAGGGTTAGACCTTCATTTTCAAAGAGATAGATTAGAAAGATAGATAGATAGAATGATAGATGATAGACAGACAGACAGACAGACAGACAGACAGAGAGCCATGGTGCGAATGGAGGGCAGTGGCTGACTTGAGGAGCTTGGTTTTCTGTTCCCATTATGCAGGTGCCAAGGACCGAACCAGGTCTACAGTCTTGGCACCACATGCCTTAATGCTGAGTCATCCTGTCAGACCTTTTAAAAGGTTATGCTTTCAAAAAGCTTAACTTCATAATAACTAATTATTTGTGACTATAATAAAAATAGCAAGAATAAAAACTTAATAAGAATTTAAAAAAAATAAAGTAAGAATCAAGGGAGAAGTTGCTTAGAGCCGTAGGTATTTCAAATGGCCCATGGTGGTTTGAATAGTCCTGTAATAGACAGAGCAAGAGCCTCTACACATGTCTTTGCAAAAGCAGAAAGAGTGTCCAGAAAGCATTGAATAATTCAGGCGCAACTGTTACTCACATGAGAACCGGAAAGGCCTTGCTCCTAACCCACATTGCCTTATGCCTTCTCCGTGGAAAAGCCCATATTGCATCTCACCCATGAACTTGTTCAGCTCCTCCCCTGAGGCGTTGACAAGCAGAGCCCCCGTTTTGCAGAGGATAGTGGCTTTAATCCACACTGGGGTCCCTACTGCTGTCAGGACTCCAAGAGCACAGAGGAAGCTCAACACACCAGCCATACAAAAGATGATTTTCTTCTGCTTGTTTGGCATGACGAGAAATGGCTTTGGTGAGGATGCAGTTCAAAGTCAAGATCTGTTGAGCATCAAGAAAGAAGTGCCCCTTCTGCATTTATGACAGGAGCTGAAGGGACTAGCTGGAAAAGCAATGTCCGTCTTCACGGTGGCTCCACCAGGCAGAATGCCAGTCCGCGAACCGTCCTTCCTCACCCGCCGTGGGCTTTGCTCCTCTTCTGCTGCTTCTCTTCAAATAGAAATCTTTGGGTTAAGAATTTGTGGAACAAAACCTCTTTCAAAGTGCCTTCTAGATCCCCTCTCACACCACTTGCTAAGAAAGGTCTAGGGTAACAGATGGAGTCCTCTGTGTAACTTGAGAGAAGCCTCCCTTCCTCAGCCTGTTGTCTAATTGGCTGAGCTGAAGCCTACAGAAACACGCTTGGCTCCTAGGGTTAAGCTTGTAGCAACATGAGACGTTCACATATTGACAAGACTTTTATTTCTGGGTTTTGTTTGCTCTTAGCAGTGGGAGAATGGGAGCGTTGGCACAGGTAATAGTAATTAATTGATTTTGAAAATGTTTAATTTTAGTCAGATGAAACATGGCACGGCACTGGGTCTGGTGTAGACACAAGATCCCAAAGCTACACAGGCCTTGTCCTCCTCACCCCCAGTTCTCCCGGACCCACATTTTCCATGGGATCTACTTAGAGAAAATGTGGTTCAAATTCTTCTTGACGCAGAGAAACACGGAGATGCAGTTGTGAGAGAACATTTATAAATGCTTTCATTTAAAGCATTTGGCTCTTTTAGTAGGACAGCAGGGGCACATGGCTGTGGGTCCAAGGAGCTGTAGAATCTACAAAGATGAGAGAGAGCCCTGACATAAAAAGAAGTGCTGTGGTCAGACAGACCCACCACTGACCAGCCGATCTCCTAGAGAAAATACCCATCAGAGAGACAAGCGACATAGCTGAACAATAGCAAGTAGCAACGCGTATTTGGTTTAGGAATTCAGACTTGAAAACTCAAGAGTGGAGCCCAGTGACTTCTTCTTAGCTCCAGGTGCCTTGGCCTTTTGATAGGGAAGAGCTTAGGTAGGCGTGAAAAAGAGAACTAAATGCTGGGAGAAAGAAGGCTGGCAGAGACAGACGCCGTGAAGCTCCTGCCTGAGACTGACGCTGGTTAAAATCTTCCCCGGTAAGCCACGCCCTTGTGGTGTTACACAGGTTGGTAAAAATGGGTTAAATCAAGATGGGAGAGTTAGCCAATAAGAGGCTAGAAATAATGGGCCAGGGCAGTTTCTTTATTTAACCAACAAGGATTGCCTCGGTCTACAGCGAAGAGCACCCTGTTTGTAGGGGCACAGGAAAATAAACGTGACATAGTGAGGTAATTGCTCACCCCCAAATCACACCCTTCCTAGTACACCTTAAAATTTCCTCTTTAGTAAACAGCGACAGTAAAGATTTTTGTCTCTCTTGAGCACATGTAGATACTCACCTGAAGTCAGCCTTCGTTCTAGTCAAGGGGTGCTCGGTTTGCCTG
The DNA here is from genome assembly GCA_004026605.1 of Ondatra zibethicus. Classification (NCBI taxonomy): domain Eukaryota; kingdom Metazoa; phylum Chordata; class Mammalia; order Rodentia; family Cricetidae; genus Ondatra; species Ondatra zibethicus. Next base: position 86,694 of record PVIU01001259.1, read on the forward strand.
CCCAATGGAATCCCTTGCAGAGGTGTTTAGAGCACCGTGTCTGCCCCTCAGCTAAGGCTCAGCTGTATTTGCTTTTCGTGTGGCCTTAACACTGAATCGCCCGATGATTGCAACGTGCAGCCAAGGCTGCACGCTTCTGCCCTCATTCAGTCCCTGCATAACTTGCAGGCTTCTCAGGGCTGGAGAGCACAGATGACTGTCCTCATCCTGGTTGCTAGGGAGGGATGCTGTTGTGATAAATTAATGAGCAGGCGCTGAGAGTTGTAGCTCCAGCCTCCCCAGATTTCTTCAGCACCGTGTGTATGGCTTCCTCTAACTGTGCCCATAAGTAGGGTGAGATGGAGCTACCCCTAGTTACTCTCTGTATAGCAGTGGTGATGGGTCCTGGTCATGGGAGGCAGCTCCCCTTGGGACCCACACCCACCTCACCTCTTCCCTGTGCAGCTTCCTTTCAAACTTGAATGTCAGCCACCCACAGACAGCATAGTAGTGTGTGATCCGCCCTCTGAGGATGATATAATGGAACCTGGCAGTCATTATGCTGACAGCCTTCTTTGGAAATTTTGTCTTAAATGGCTTGAATGACAGTGATGACACTGTCTTCCTTACAGTCTCTCTGAGAATTTGAGTCATTAATGTCAGCAAGTTTTCACCAAGAATCCCACTGAAACCTTCTCTTCTTTTCATCTTAACATTTGGTGACATTAAGAAAATGGAACCAGGCCTAGCCCTCTCCCACCATGACCCTTGGCAGGGCCCAGATAATCATAAAATTTTTCAGAGTGACTGGAGAACCAGAGAGGAAGGAACATAGGTGCAGGCCATTTTTGCTTTCAATACAAGCATTCATGTTTCTTTTCTTGATAATTCAGCTGCATTATTCTTCTTATTATTACCATTTGGAGAGAGGGGGGAGAGAGAGAAGAGGGAGAGAGGAGAGAGAGAGAGAAAGAGAGAGAGAGAGAGAGAAGAGAGAGAAGAGAGAAAGAAAGAAGGGAAGACAAGAAAACAAGGATCAAATACTCACCATGTTTGCTCCCCATCACTCAACCACACCCAGAGTGTAAGGCGCAGAGTAGCCTGGGTTGTAGAAGAAAGACTTTGGGTTCCCCATTAAACTGATAATTTTCTCTGACATTCATTTTGTATATTTATGAACATGGTGGCCTGGTCCACACTGGTGGTGTTCACGTGATTTCTAAGCATAAAAACTATGTTCACTTGCATGAAATAGCAATGAAAAGGGAGCTGCTAGGCTGTAAGGGTGGCAGTGAAGGAAGCCTCTGGCCCAGCCTCATGCTGCACACTCCCCGGAGCACCCCACTTCAGCTTTGGAAAGAACACGATGGATGCTAATTCTCTCTGGGTTAAAATGTGTCCTCTTGCTTATTTGCCTTCTTCCTTTCCTGTCCTAACCGGTTATCTATAGAAGCATATTACGCTACCTAGGTGCCCTGCACGGGTGGCTGTTCCAATTATTTATTTGTTGATCAATGCAAAGTTCTGCATTTTATCTGATTTATCAATGATAGTATTGATTTCTGTTTTCTTCCATATGGCTCATAACGGTCTAGGACTTCTCTAAGAGAAATTCAACGAGGCTCTGAGAAACATACTATTCTAAGACAGGAGGCCTTTGTAAATCTATCCTATTTTTCTCATCGTTAAAGGAAACTCTCCCAAGTTTGATTGACATTCCTTGACTAATTCAAGTTGCTGGTGATCGTCAAGTCGCATTGTAATTCTCTAATGACTATAAGGGGGAAAAACACTTCATAGAAAGAATTGATTGATTTATTAGAGGGAAAATTACCACATGTGCTAGACCTTGATTGCAGCTAATATTTGTAGTGCTAATTGCCTGAACTAGAAGATTAAAAGGATGGAGGGGAGAGAAGAAAAAGAAAGCAAAGTTCTCCTGGAATACTGATGACTCTGCAGTGGATTCAGGCTGAGAGGGAAAACCCAAGAGTAGGGATTCTTAGGGTTACTGGTGTGGGACCTTGAGAAAGAACCAGACATAACACACATGTCACATGCTATGGAAAAGCAGCAGTGATGGAGGGAAGGTGCCTCCATGTAATCTGCCAAAGAAGATCCCATGGCACCATCAGACTTATTTTGGTTTCTTGTTGGCATGTCAATACAAGGCTATGTTGGCATTCACAGCCATAATCCAAGATTGGAGATATTACTCAGCATGAGTCACCTGTTTGGAGAGCTCAAGGCCCTGCATGAGATCCTTAGCCCTGCAAACAAAATGGAGCAATGACCAACAAAAGCAACTCCTTAACCCAGCGGGTCTGGGGAAATGTCTGAGTGAGCTAATTACGATGAGGTAGGACAGTTACTTAATCTAAAGAGTCACTGTGGTTTGAGATGCTTTTGTCAACAATAATAAACCAGATTTCTAGTACATGGAAATAGGTAATGATCTCCTGTCTTATTTAGGGCAACTATTGCTATGAAAAGACACCATGACCAAAGCAACTCTTATAAGGGAAAGCATTTAGTTGGGGTTGGTTTGTCGTTTCAGAGTTTTAGTCCATTATCATCATGGTGGGGACTATGGCATCACGAAAGCAGACATGATGCTAGAGAAGTATCTATATCTGGATCCACAGGCAGAAGGAAGAGAAAGCCACTAGGCTTCTGGTTTTGGCTTTTGAAACCTCGAAGCCCACCTCCCATGACATACTTCCTTCAAAAAAGTCACACCTCCTAATTTTTCTCAAGTAGTGCCACTCCCTGGTGAGTCAGCATTCATATATGCCTATCGGGCCTATTCAAACCACCACTCTTTCTCAATGATAAAACCTGGGGCAGATGTGCCAAACTTTTCTCATATTTTGATTCTATTATTGCTAACTATTAAATAATGATAATTTCTTAAATGACAATATCAAAATCATAGTAGCAATATTAACAAAACGGATGCTTATAGACCCTGCTATAGGTCAGCTCTTTAAGTGTATAAAGTCTGTCTGCTCATTTCTTCTCAGGTTCACCTGGGCAATTACTGGATTTCTCCTTCCTTTTCTGAGAAGATGCGCCGGGTAATGTGGCAGTTTGCTCTTCAGTCAGATCACATGCATTCCTAAAATATTCTTGCAGTGGAGTGTGAGGGCCCGCAGATGTGAGTGAGCCTGTTCCACCTTGACTGGAGGTCAAAGAGTTTGAGCTTACTTTTGCTCTTTCAAAGTTGTTGACAACCGATGTAGCTACAAACAAGAGATTCTGACCTAGGGTGTGGTTAATTAGTATTTTGGGTATAGAGGTGGATCTGCTTCACCTGGACCAAAGGGCAGAGAATTCAAGTCTATTCCTTGTAGCGTGTTAATGAAGCCTGTTGCTTCTCCCCTCCCCTTTTGTGATGAAGTATATAAGCATTTGGAAAATAAATACAGACGGATTTAGTATTCACTAAATGTCCCTCCTGATGCTGTTCTGTGTTTCTGCTTCTTATTTCTCTCCTATCTCTTTTGCTTAATAGTTCTAATCCTCATGCTCCTACCCTGGAACATATAAATTTTGTCAAGACTGGTCTTCAACAGTGAAGTATAATACAATCAGGTGGGTTTATGTCTTGCCAAATCCCCAGAAACAAGAAAAATTGACTTGTGGAACATGACTGTAGAGATATTAAGACTAATTCACAAATATATGTTCACCACGGAATTGGATAGAAACATAGACAGTATCTTACCCAAAAATATAGCTGTATATATATAAACATTTTAACAGAGTACTGTGGTAGAGACAGCTAAAACTAATTGAAGATAAAACGAGGGGTTGGGATTGTCTTAATAGTTCATGAAAATGGACTGAATCAACAAGATGCATTCAGACTTTTAAAATGCAATCACTTATTAAAATCTGGGCTGGCTGGCTGTAATGAGGAAAGACAATTAGACAGCAAGCTTAGAAGGACCCAGCAGTGTGAATTGACTGTTGCAGGTGCTACTACAGTGTAACACACACCTTTGGGGTGTCAGTATAGCCCTTGGCTCTTACTCTGAGGAATGCCTTCAATGCCCACAAACAGAAGCTCTGTAGCACCCACATAGGAGTTATGTAATCCACCTTGCCCAGACTACTGTGATGAGGAGTAGCCATCTGGACCAACCATATTGTGTCTCTGGAAACACTGGAACAAGATGATGTTTCTGTATGGGGTGCTATTTCTAGGAAATTTAGATTTAAATTATTATGAAACCTTTACTTGATATTGTGGTTCAGCTCAAGTACTGCTTGACTTGTATAACATCCTAGGCTTGCTTCTCAAACCTGAAAAAAATAACTTCTTTGTGTATATTCTGTGTGCACATACTCATTAGAAGAAAAGACTTAGGTACAGACTAGAGCCAGAATTGCCCAAGGGTCATAGATGCCTGTGGAATATTCCTTACACTGTGAATATATATTGCTGTGATTGGTTTAATAAAGAATCTGAATGGCCAATAGCTGGACAGGATAAGGTTAGTTATCAGCCAGACACAGAGAGGAAATAGGAAGTACAAGATGAAAAAGAGGTAACACCATGTGCCAAAATGTAGATTAATATAAATGTATTAACTTTGTCAGAGTTAGCTAGTAACAAGCCTGAGCTATTGGCCAAGCATTTATAATTAATATTAAGTCTCTGAGAGGTTATTTGGGAGCAGTTGCTGTGACACAGAGAAACTCCACCTACAGATGCCCCCTTCTGAAGTCTCTTCCAGGCAAGTAGCAGTGGATGGGGAGAGATGGAGAGCACTGGGCAGTTCGGGCTACACCAAAGCTTCATATAGAATCACTTTAGCTGGGGTCGCAATTCTGAAACATGTCCCATCCACGAATCACCAGTGTATTCTTTGCTTGGCTTGTTGTTTTGACAAAATATGTGACAAAAGTGACTTAGGGAGGGTGAGTTTATTTTGTCTCAGTTTAAAGGGCATAGTGCATGATGGGAGAGGAACTGGGGGGGGGAAGATATACACTGGAAGGCATGGCAGCCAGGTGTGTGTCTGGGGCCTCACACATATTAGAAACAGAGAGTCAGGGACAATATGGGATCAGGTGACAAGCTTCAAAGGTTCTATCTCTCACAGATTCCAAAACTTTCCACGAGGGACATGAGTCTATAAAGGGACATTTCACTCTTAAACTATAACAACCAGCAATCCCATCAGATATAAATATGACTTTAGATCATGAAAAAGCCTGGCATCGAGCCACAGGCACAACTGAGAACAGAAGTAAATACAGCAAGTCTGGGATCCTCATGGAGGATCAGATTTAAATTGATGTTGTCTTAGTGATGGCTTTTATGGCTGTGATAAAGCACCATGATCCAAAGCAGCTTGGGGACGACAGGATTTATTTTGCTTACACTTTCCTATCACAGTCCATCTAAAAAGGAAGTCAGGGCAGGAGCTGGAAGCAGAAACTGAAGCATAAGCCATGAAGGAGTGCTGCTTACTGACTTGTTCTTCATGGTTTGCTCAAGCCTGCTTTCTTATAGAACGGAGGGCCACCAGCCTAGGGGTGGCACTGTCCACAGTGGCACTGCCCACCCTTATCAATCATCCATCAAGAAAATGCCACACAAGCTTGATCACAAGCTGATCTGGTGAGGGCATTTTCTCAGTTGAGGTTTGCTCTTTCCAAATGACTCTATCTTATGCCAAGTTGACAGAAAAGTAGCCCGTAGACACATATGAAAACCACATCAGAGGCTGAGGGGTACCTCATTGGTGAGGTAGATGTTCAGAATGTGCAATAGCCTAGGTTTGACACTAAGCATAAAAGAATAAAAAAGATAACCTTTTATCAAAAAAGATATTCACCAATATCTTTCATTTCAATTCAATGCATTTCTATCTACTGGACTATGTTAGATGTCTTAGTTAGGGTTTCTATTGCTGTGAAGAGATTATCATGACCATGGCAAATATTATAAAGGAAAACATTTAATTAGGTGGCTTACAGTTTCAGAGGTTCAGTCCATTATCACCATGGTGGGACATGGCAGCATGCCACAGACATGGTGCTGGAGAAGGAGCTGAGACTTTTACATCTTCATCTGCACACAGCAGGAAGTGAACTGTATAATACACTGAGTTAGCTCGAGCAAAGGAGACCTCAAAGCCCACCCATTCAGTGACACACTTCCTCCAACAAGGCCACACCTACTCTATCAAAGCCACACCTCCTAATAGTGCCACTCCCTTTGGGGGCCATTTTCTTTCAAACCACTACATTAGGCTAGCCACTGACTTTTTCTTCTTAATTATATAATACATATTTTATTATTGTGAAAAATATTATTTAATAAACATTTTAAGTGGTAAGTCATTTTAAATTTAAATAGCTTACCATTTAAAATATGAAAATTAAAACAAAATTTGTTATAGATCTTAATGTAAAGCCTAAAATGTAAAATATCTAGAAGAAAATGAAAATAGCAAAATCTTTGTAACCTTATTAAGTTAGGTAAAAAAAAAATGAGTACAATTATGGTTAGTACACTCTATAACCCAACACCAGAGGCTGAGGGAGAAGCCATGTGAGCCCAAAGATCACTTGGAATACTAGAAAGTCCTTGTCTCAAAAAGTTGGCAATGTAAACATAGGAGAGACTGCCAAGGTGGAAGAGGTTAACATTGTGCTAAGCTGTGTGTAAAATTCTGGCCTGCAAGTTAGTACTGTTGGATTGCTCATAAGGGCCCATTGCTTCAATAGTGATTCCAGAAATGATGAGAAAGCTGGGATCCCTTTAAACACAAGGTTTACCAAACTTCATTGTTCCGGCCAGATGTCAGCTGCTGTCTGGCTGACTGCGTGGATTCCCCCACCAGAGGAAAGTGCTGTCCAGGCCAAGGGAATGGTTGGGAACTTTGGAAATGCTAGGCTGGTATTTTGACTTCCCTTTCAGCCTGTTGTTGTGATTTGAGAGAGAACCATGCTCAGAACTCCAGAAAAATCAAGTCACTGAGTCTAATGCTTAGGGCTAGATTCTGGAGTGTGCCATGCCTCCCTCCCCCATTACCTCTCCGTCTTCTACAATTCCAGCAGGAAACATTGAATTATATAACTGTGGTGATCTGGAAGGAGAATTTAATAAAGGGGCACTTTACCAAGGTGTGGGTGGGATTCAGGCAAGCATCAGGCACGACACAATCCCTATGAAGATAGAAAGGGACTGGCGAAGGCACAGTTCATCAACCTGAGCCTTGTTTCTTTGACCTGCTTATGATGCTCCCATTGACAAATCTAACAAGAAACCCAAAGTCAGTCTTTCAGGGTCTATGACCGAGTAGAGAAGGTGCAAATGGCATCTCGAGGGCTGGGGTTTTAATTCAGAGGTAGAGGATGTACCTGAAGTGGCAATACAAGTGGAATACAAGTGGCAAAAGCAGGCAGGCACCATTGCTCTTCTCTCATCTTCAGGACAAACACAACATGTCTGCTGAGTTTTTCATATGTGACCCTTAGCACGATGGGGTAGTTTCATCTCTTCTTGGTCTTTGAGTATTGGTCAGCTGAGCTGAAATTCAGAACCATAACACAATACCAGATTTTATAAATGTTTGCCCCAATTCAGATGGTCATGTAAGGCTTTGCTTTTAATCAATGCAGTTCTAGTAACCAATTTTCACGGGTTGAATTATCTTGCATTCCAGTAATAAATCCCAGGTGGTCATTATGTACAGTATTTTTAACATGCCGCTGAATATATTTTGTCAACAATTCATATACCAGCTGGGCATAGGGGCATGCACTTTAATTCCAGCACTTGGGAGGCAGAGGCAGGTGGCTTTTTGAGTTTGAGGCCAGCCTAGTCCACAGAGTGAGTTCCAGGACAGCAAGAGCTACATAGTCAGGCTTTGTCTTGGAAAAAAAAAATAAAACAAATGAAAGAACTCTTATAAGAATATTTACCAGGCATGCCAGTCAGTCTGCCTGCTTGCTTTCCCGTCTGCCTTCTCCTCTTCTTCCCTCCCTCCCTCCTTTATTCTTGATGCTGGGGTTTGAATCCAGGACCTTGCTCTTGCTAAGTGAACACCCCTCCACTGAAGCATATCGTTAGCCTTGGTTCTTTGAAACAGGGTCTCACTATATGACTCAGGCTGACCGGCAACTTTGATCCTCCTGCCTTGGTCCCCCAGCTTCTGGGTGTATAGACATGTAACACCAGAAGCTTTCTTTCCTAGGTGTGTGCCTTTCTGAGTTTGGTATGGGGTAATGGTTTCATGGGATAACATATGAAGTAGCCTTCCTCTCTGGTTACTTTGGAAAGGTTGGAGAAGGATTGTTCTTCTTTCTTTAGATGTTTGGTCAAATTTACTCTAGTGCTTTTCTTTTTCATCTTCTTATTTTTGTTACTTATTCAATCTCCTTTCTATTTATAGATATGTCCAAGTTATCAATTTCTTTGAAATTTAGTCTTGATAGGATTTGTGTTCCTAAGGACTTATCCATTGCATCTAAGTTTGTCGGCCTCCAATTGTGCATTTTCCTCTGATATGGTTTTTATTTCTGTAGAATTGGCATTAGTATACCCTTTTCCAAGGCAGGTATGCTGGCACATGCTTGTAACCACTAAGGAGGTAGAGGCAGGAGAATCTCTTGAACCCAAAAGTTTTAGGCCAACTTGGACAACATGGAGAGACTTCCTGGTTTCCAAAAAAAATGTCTACTTCTGTTTCTGATTTAGTCTTTTAAAAATATTCTTTTAGTTTCTTAATCTTCTATTCTTAATCAGTGTAACTAACGTTTTATCAATTTCATTAATCTTCACAACACCCCACAGTAACAGCCTGGTTAAGTAGCCCTTGAATATGTAATCCCTAACATGGGAAGTTGAAATGCATATGTTGAAAATGGGAAGACAGGGTGAAGAGTTAGGGTTTTCAAGAGGAACAGAGCTGATAGAGTCAGTACCAATTAAAGGGGAATTTATTCAGCTGGCTTACATGGCTGGCTTGGGTAGTCTAGGAATGGGCTCTTCACACCAGAGAGGCTGAGAATAGGTAGCTTCTCAGTCTACGAGACTGGATGCTGCAGCTCTCCTACCCTGACACTGAATGGCCTAGAAACAACTCCTAGAGAGGCGCTTGTCTTCAGTCCGTATTAGAGGGTCCAAGAAGCTGGGTTCTGAGGGCCATGAAGGATCACAGTGGCATTTGCAGTGGCAACAGCAGCAACAGGGCAGAGGAACAGCAGGACAGGAAAGCAAACAGGTGAGAAGCAAAAGCTTTGCCCCCACACCTTCTTAGATGCTGTCACTCACATTTAAAGTGGTTTGCCACAGATGTGCCGAGGAGCCTGTGTCTTAGTTGACTCCAGAGCCCATGAGACTGGCAACCAATATTAGTAACCAGCATGGGGGCTTAGCATAGGATTGTAATGATGGAACATTTGGAAAGAGTGCCAGGTATATAACGAATGTTTAATAATGTTAGCTATTCTTTATATAATACTTCCTATTCATGCTATAGTTGCTTTCTGAACTATAGAAGTGCCTCTCTGGAAAGTTATAATATTAAGGATGTTTTAAGAAAACCACTGGGCTAACAATTAGTGCTTGTTACATGTTAAATAATTTATGTTGACTTCAAGTTAGAAGTATTAAACATAAGACTTAAAATTTTAACAACTTTTTATACAAAGTCCCACTCTTTCATGACATTCTGTATCTTTTAATGTAAGTTTTTTTCTGCAATCATACTTTAAAAAGAGTTACTTTTTAAGGGGATAATTTATTGTATTTTAGTTAGTGGGCAATAATTCCCAACAATGAATTCTCTGTTGGTTTATTCACAAATTATTGTGAGCATTGTAATTTACTGTAGTTCCATAAAAGAAGCAGGTTTCTTTCTTCTGGAATTTGTATTGGCTTTTATTGTGTGTGTGTGTGGGGGGGGGGTGGGGGATGAGTGCATGATCACAAGTGCATGATTGGGAGGATCCTATTCAACCACAGCTTTACATGCAATCAAAGTTGTCTCTTCATGTCCCTGTGCCATTTTCCTTATTTTTTAATTTGTAGAAGTAATATTATCCAGGCCACGAGAGAGTACAGTTTTTGTAACTAATTCCCCCACTACAAGTTGATATACATGCAAACACAAGCCTGTTGGCATTTCCAGGGCACTGAATACCAAAGAGAATATACTTTATTTTTCACTTTGGGGTTTGAATGTACCTATATTCTTGGAGAACTTCCAATAAAGAAGATTTATCCATTTAATTACTCACACCTTACACTTGGGCACCGTGAAGCAATAGTTTGGTCTCGCGACATTGTGGAACACCTGGTGAACTGGGAACATCCTCTCCGAAAAGCTCAAGGACTCCAAGAGGTGTCTTTACAGAGAAAGAGCTTTGGGAGTTTGAAAAATTAACTGAGTTCAGTGCGAGGATAGCAAAACTGTCTGGAGAAATGTTAGCATCAATGGTGACTGCGTTGAAGAGACGTTCTAGGCATGGGGTGGGCCCTTGCCTTTCTATTTCATCTGCTGTAGGTATTTATTATCACTATTGAGTTTGTCGTTGCTGTTGGGGTTTGGGTCACAGTCTCCAGCATCCCAGCTGGTCGCAAACCAAGAATGACCTTGAACTACTGATCCCCTCCCTTCCCCTCCTGAGTGCTGGGGTTACAGTCAAGAACCACGACACTTGGTTTACGCAGTACTAAGAACTGAACCCGGGGCTTGTGTATGCTAACACAAGCACTCTACCCAAAACCAAGCTACATCCCTAGTTTGTATCGCTGTCATTGTTTGCTTCTTTGCTTTTTTGCTTGGCTCTCACTCATAGCCCAAGCCAGTCTAGAACCAGTAATCATCGAGTCTCACAAAACTGTGATTGCAGCTGGGAGCTGCCACACCTGTCTCCAGGTAAAGAAAAGAAGCAGGAGGCTTTACTACCCTCCCAGTGTCCCAGTTCAGAGACCAAAAGGGCAAAATTGCCCTTTCCTTCTCATTCACTCCTGATGTTTTGTTAGAGGCGTGGGTGGGCCATGTTCCCAGCGCCCGGCTAGCTTATACCCGAAATAACTACACAAAAATTGTATTAATTAAATTACTGCCTGGCCCATTAGTTCTAGCCTCTTTTGGGCCAACTCTTCCATCTTGATTTATTCCATTTTTAATAATCTGTATTTACCATGAGGATGTGGCTTACCAGCATGAGCCTAACCAGTGTTTATCTTGGGCCAGAGAACATGGCGTCTGCCACACTTCCCTTCCTCCCAGCATTTCATCCCGTTTACTCCGCCTACCTGATTTCTGTCCTATCAAAAGGCCAAAGCAGTTTTCTTTATTTAACCAGTGAAAGCAATACAAATGAAGAAGCACCTCCTACACCAAGTCCCCTTTCTAAATACCATCTCTTCTCATCCCTGCTCCTGTGGTCCCCCACATTGCTGCTGTGCCTCAGGGCAGGTGCCCATGAGCTCTGCTCTGACTAATGCTACAGGCCTCTGAACCTGACTCCCTGAGACTCTTCCATTGCCCTCCCCTCTGCTCCCACTGGCTCCAGCCCCTCCTCCCCTGACCTGAAGCAAACCTGAGGGAGGCTGTATATGTGTGAGGGAAAGGAATACATGAGAATGCCCCATACCTGCCTCTCTATTCTTCTGTGGACCTAAAGCTTCTCTAAACCACCCAGCTCTAACCCCACAGACTTTGAAAAGCTTCTTTCTAATTCAAACTCTGATGAAAATCAGTCATGACCAAAAGAAAGGAGAAGGTTTCATGCTCCTATCTGCTCAACCACATTAGCCAGCTTTCCATCACTGTGAGAAGATGCCCCAGGTAATCAGCCTGTGGTGAAGGGAAACTTGGCTCCTCTTGGGCTGCCGCTGTCTCATGGTTTCAGAGGTTGGCATCCATAGTCATTTTATTGTATTGCACTTGGGTCTATACTTAGCAAGTACATCATGGCGGGAACAGGTGGCAAAAGAGGCTGTTCACATCAAGGCAGGCTGGAAAAAGGAGAAAAGGGACCAGGGTCTTAGCATCCTCTCCAAGGGCACATCCCCATCACTAAAATCCCTCCTCCTAGGCCCCATCTGATAGAGGTTGTACCACATCCCAGTAATGTCCTGGTCTGGTGACTAAGCAGTCAGCACACAGGCCTTTGGGAGATCCCAATTCAAACCATGGACTGTCGTCCCAGCCTCACTTCCGGGCCCCCAGTTCTCCAGTCTGAACACCTCCCATCCGTGTCCTCTCCTGTGTTCTCATTCCTGCCGTATCCTCTCCCCGAAGAACACTGGCTTCCTGTGACAGCTCCTGCAGTTTTGTCTCTGTGAAGTCTTCCTGCTGCACCCAGAAGAATTGGCTTAGAAGAGGCTGATTGGATTAGAACATTATTTTTGGTATTTCTTCCCAACACCACTGCTTCTTTGACAGCAAAGAACTTTTATGTCCTGACAGCTCTACTTTTAAAGTTTAGACATCCTCAGTATTTCCCACAGAAAGCCGAAAAAACAAAATAAAGGTTGAAAAAGAGAGAGAGAGAAAGGAATGGGGGAGAGGGAGAAGAAAAGACTGAAGACAGTTAAGAAACAGACTTACTGTCTGGCTTTATTTCTGATACCATAGCTAGATCTATTATTATCTCATTTGTGTGAACATGTGTACATGTCCTGAGCATGCATTGTGTAAGGGTGTATTTGTATACGTGTGCATATCCTATGTGTACACTATGGAAGGGTGTATATTTCCATGTATACGTGTCCTGAGTATGCACTGTGCAAGGGTGTATATGTACATGCATGCATGTCCTGTGCATTCACTGTGTAATAGTATATATACATGTGTGCATATCCTGTGTGCATACTGTGTATGAGTGTATATGTACATGTGTGCATGACCTGAGCATGTACTGTGCAAGGGTGTATATGTACATGTGTTCATGACCTGTATGTACACTGTGTAAGAGTGTATATGTACATGTGTACATGTCCTGAGTTGCACTGTGTAAGGGTGTAAATTTACATGTATGCTTGTCCTGAGTATGCACAGTGTAAGGGTACATATGTACATGCATGTATTTCCTGTGCATTCACTGTATAAGAGTGTATATACATGTGTGCATGTCCTGTGTGCATACTGTATAAGAGTGCATATATACATGTGTGCAGATCTTGTGTGTAAGGGTGTATATGTACATGTGTACTTGTCCTGTGTGTGCATGTTCTGTGTAAGGATGTAAATGTACATGTATCTATGTCCTGCGGATGCAATGCGTAAGAGTGTATATGTTCATGTGTGCATATCCTGCATGTGCACTGTGTAAGAGTGTATATGTACATGTGTGCATGTGGGAGTCAGAGCTTGACATGGAATGCCATTCTCAATTGCACTATTCTTTAGTTTTTGAGACAGGGTCTCTCCCTAAAGCTGGAGTTTATGAATTCGTCCCTACTGGCTGGCTAGCAAATCCTAGGCATGTTCCTGTCTCTACCTCCCCACGGCTGGAATTTCAGATGTATGCTACCACAGCCGCCTCTCCACCTGGAAATCTGAACCCAAGGCCTCATGCTTAAACAACAAGCATTTTCCAGACGGAGCGTCCTTTCACATCATTTGAATGGTGTACTGGGCATTTTAATTGGCTTCCAAACACTGTGATTCTGAAACAATGCTCTCATTAGGCTTTGTGGGAACCGAGAAAGACTCCTTTAGGCCAGATCTACCCTAGTTCTTCTGATAGATTTGAGAGCTACTGTTTTCTTTAGTTTGGTTAGTATGCTAGCTTGATCAGATTGTTTAATTTCTCTGCACCTTAAGTTCCTCAGCTTCAACATAAGCTTGGTCACATGGCTGCTTTGCAGATTACCAAATGATGAGGGTTTGATTAAATCATGTATGTAAAGTACTTAAAGCGATGCCTATGCTATGAAACAGATACATGTTTGATTAACATTGGCATGACATTTTTCCGTCATGTTTCTGAAGGTACATTCTCTGCATAGGAGTAGGATAAGCTAGGAAGCCAGTGTGGGCAGTTGTACTCAGTACTGGTTATAGAAGTATAGTATGATGGCATTATATAGGCAGAGGAAAACCCATTTGCCTGCAATGAATAGGCTTTTAAAATGCACGAACAAGAACAAGTTGAAAAATTTCACATAACTACTCTAGTGCCTACAACAATCCCACCACTAGAAATTTATTTATATTTATATACTTAAATATATTTATTAAAATAGCTCTGCTGGCTGGAAGCTTGTGCCCAAGACGGCTGGCCTCTAAGTCAGCTTAGACTCTTATCTAAGTGACAGAAATGTCCACCCAAACTGACATAGACATGCAAGGAATTGGGGGAGGGCCCACATCCCTGAAAATCAGGAGTAGCGCTGGCTTCAGGACGCAAAGGAAGCCATCCACGTTCAGTATCATGCCAGCTCTCTGCTCAGCCTTTGAGTATGCTCCGATCCATCTCAAGTTTCACGGCTTGATGGTGGCAGCAGTAGTCATTCTGCGTGTCCCCCTCAGATTGCAGGCAGCAAGGCAAGCCTACCTTTGCTTCAGGAATCGGAAGGAAAGTCTCCTTTTATTTCATTGGCTCTTGAGGCTGTCCTGAATCCTTTTCTTAAAATGCTGCGGTGACCAACAAGGATGTAGACTCTAATGAGTTGTCTGTCAGCCTCATTCCACCCTTGGTGCTGGAGGGAGTGCCACTGGAATACTTTGAACAGAATATGGTGGAAGGTAAGCGCTCCAGACAAGAATTACAACTGTCTGGGGAATGAGAAGGTATGAATGAATGCTGGGCAATTTATCCTTCATTTCTGGGAAACCATTCCTGACGTTTCTGCATTGCATTCTGTTCCAGAGCAAACTCAGAGGTCTTGGGCTTATCCTACAGTGTGCTGTGGACTAATGAATACTTACTTTCTTTTACTAGAATGCCTCTTTTGGGGAGTCAGTCTTAAGCAGAAAAATTCAAACAATAAAAAGAAGTAAAAGACATTCAATTAGTATGGGAAAAGGAAAATTATCTGTTTACAGATGACATGATTTTATATTTAGAAAATCCTAAATCTTCACACACAAAAGCAATCTGTTAGAACTAATAAATAAATTTAGAAAAGTTACAAGAATCAACATCAAAGTTAAATACAAAATACATTTCCGTATGTGGTTATGGTATACATCTTTAATCCCAGTACACAGGAGGCAGAGGCAGGCAGATCTCCTAAGGCTGTGGTTTCATTATTGTTACTTTTACATAGTGCACAATTTGCAATATTATACCAAAGACATAAAAATATATACAGTAAAACTAATGGAACATTGATAAAGAAAATTAAAGAAGATGCTAATGAGCAGAAAGACATCCCATGTTCATAAAATGTCCCTGGTATCCAGTGACATCTAGATCATCAATGCAATCTCTTTCACAATTCCAGTGGCTGGTGTGTTTTGGTGGAAATAGGAACTTTTATTCCATAATAAAATTCACATGAGAGTCTAAGGAACCCCAAATAGTCAAAATAATTTGAGGGGAAAAAAGAACAAATTTGAAGACATTTCCTTATTTAAAAAAATATTATGAAGCAACAGTTACCAAAACTGTGATATTTATGTAAATACAGATACATAGGGCCTGAGAGATGGCTTCATCATTCAAGTATGAGGAACTAAATTCAATCTCCAGAACCCACACTAAGAAGCTGTGCATGGCAGCGAGTGCCTGCCTGTAACCTCAGAGCTGGTGAGAAGAGACAGAAAGATCCCAGAGGCTTGTGTTCATCTAGTCTTTGCTGAGTTGGAAAACTCCAGGTTCTGTGAGCAACACTGTCCCAAAAAATATGGTAAAGCGATCAAAGAAGACATACAATCTCAACCTCTGTCCTTAACATACACTCATGCATCCACACATGAACAAAAATATATACATTCAGGCAGACACTCACAATGACCCCCAAACGCCCACCACTACAATAGAATAGAAAGCCCAGAAATAAATCCTTGACTATTTAGACAAATGATCTCCAACAACACATCTTTGTTCTCAGCAGCACTATGCACAACAGGCCAGAAAGGGAAACAACCCTGGGTCTGTTAACTAATAAATGAGCAAGTTAGGATATTGACTGTACACGTGATGGAGCATGGTTCAGCTAGAGAGAAGGAAATGCTGTCACATGCTACAGTGTGATCGAAGCTAGGGGACATTATGCTACATTAAATGATCCAGTCACAAAACGACAAATACTGTGATTTCACTCACTTGACTACCAAACCAGTCAAATCCACCAAACAAAACAACAATAACAACAAAAAGCTGATATAGCAGAAATGATTACTCGAACCTGGGAGGTGAGAAGATAGGGAGGCCTTGTTTAATGTGAGCACATTTTCAGGTTTGCCAGATAGTGGTGTTGTGTTGGTTGTTTTTAACCATGTTAGACTGTGATTGCCTTGGCTACTTTTCTATTGTTCTCACAAAACACCCTGGCCAAGGGACTTATAAAAAAAAGTGCTTAATGGAGCTCACAGTTTCAGAGGGTTAGACTCCATGATGACAGAGCCAAGGCATGGCAGGAACACCTGAGGCCGCGCATCATGATTCAGAAGCAGGATGCAAAGAGAAGGCACACAGAATGGTTTGGGGTTTTGAAACCTCTAAGCCCACCCCCCCAGTGACATGCCTCCTCCAACAAGGCCACACCTCCTAATCCTTCCCAAATTATTCCATCAGCTGGAGACAAAACACGCAATCATATGAGTCTGGGGGCTATTCTCACTCAAACCACTGCAAGGACCTTGAGTTTGCTGTCTTCTTGTGTTAGCCTCCCTAGTAACTTGGATTACAGGCTTATGCCACCAGACCTAGTTGGGCCTCATTATAACTAAAAATACCTGGGATATGGTGCTTCATGCCTGCAATCCCAGTGCTTGGAGGCTAAGATGGGACTAAGATTACCTTGAACTCAAGGCTAGCCTGGACTCCATAGTGAGTTGAAGGCCAGCCCAAGCTACAACGTAAGACACTTTCTCATATATACATACATATATATATATATATTCCTAAATGACAGGCATTATTAGCTTTGATGTTCATGCATATATTTGTTATTATCTGAGCAGGCAAAACCTGCAGTCCCCCTGCATGTTGCTCAGCATGAGGTCCCAGGAAGCTTCAAGCTCCTTCTAAAGTACAATTGACAGAGGAAAGAGAACTGGTAGAAGGGAAAGACAAAGCCCTAGTAGCCCACTATCCTACCCAAGAAATAGATGACTACCATGGGCAACAGAAGATGGGGTGATAGGGTTCTTCCAGAAGTCAGGGACTTCAAACTGAAAGAAGATGACGGAACACTATAAATATGTTTTGCGTCTGGCTAGATCAGCCGAATTTGTCTTATAGCGCAAGGTATGGATGAGGAAGGTGCATCATTTCAAAGGGGAAGGGGCTGGGGAGCAGGCTGTGGAGTTCTGTGCAGAGCATTTCATTCTCTATTCATGGTCTCACTTCTTAATACACAGTTGGATTGAATTCAGGCTTTGGCATAATTTAATTAAACAGACGATTGTTTTTCTTTCTCACTGGTTTTAGTGGAAAGCACTGTGAATACAATTGAGCAGGATTAGATTCTAATTGAAGCAGATTTATCTGCCCGAAAGCCAAGGGGTCCTCTCTAAACACACCGGGAAGGCTTTCATTTCAATTTCATATTCAAAGAGTGTGGTGCACAGACGAGGACTTTACCTCCTCCCTGGGTTCCGGTTTTAGAAGCATGAGGGCTGGGGAGGTTTTGGGTGAGTTCAAAACAGTTTTTTTTTTTTTAATTACAACTGGGTTTCTTCATAAAACATATTAGCTAGGTGGTGTTGGAATGGGAATGAAGAATTTGTGTTTAACACTTTCCTCCAGAAAACATGCTTGGATTCTGTTTTCATTTTAAAATGGAGCACCTATTTCATGCCTGTTACAGCAGTAGGCCAGGAGTTTTCAGTTTAATACCAACGTTAATACCTACAACACAATGAAGCCAACGGCACCCCATTTTAGAGCTGAGGAAACTGAGGTTCAAAGGGCTCTTGCTGCTTTTTAATATTCCTTAGAAAAATAAGTAGCAGCGCTGGGATGTTAAGCTAGCCATTTCTTGCTGCAAAGTGGACGCTTTCTGGCAGATGTCTTAGAATCTAAAGGAGTAAAAGCAAGATATTTAACTCTTGCGTGACTCAGTTTTCATAGAGTTAAACTTGGAAAGCAAATACAAACTTAGTCTGTAACAGAGGCGTAAAAGTAAGTCAACTCTATTCTACTTTCAGCCCTCCGTCCGGTTGGATGGCCTAATGACTTCTGCTGAGATGCTCACGGCCCCTACCTGTTTCCCTCAGGTCTTTTTGCAGCTGAGTCCACACCGTAGTTCAGCACTGGCAATCCTTACTGCATTTTGACACTGCCCTGGGGCTCAGCTATTGACTTCTACTCTATCCCTGGAGCTTTTATTCTGGGGCCAGGGGTGGAGGGGACTTCTTTGATTTTTCTTTTGAAGCACTATTCCTCTCTTCTTTCAGATTTTGGTCTTAATAATGAGTCATGTTAGAGTCCATGGTCAGTGTTGTTGCCAGAGGCCATGTTGATGTACGTGGCCTGTGCTCCTGCCTAAAGCCATGTTGATGTCCCTGAGGCTGACTAGAACCATTTCTGTCCGTGTCTGTGACCCGCAGCATCCAGGGACTGTGTTGATACCCATGGCCCAAGGTACCACCAAAGTCCGTGAAAATGTTCCTTCTGTGCTGCTAGCTGAAGCCATGTTGATGTGCGTGGGCTGTGCCCCCTGAGGCTATGAGGATGTTCCTGCTTCCATGGAGGGCCAGGTTGGTCTTCATGGTCTGGCTTCAGCTGTGAGGGTGTTGGGGGAGATGATGGGGTGTGGGGGTGTGTCTCTGGCCGGTGTTACCACTGAAAGCCTTGTGGATGTTTATGTTCTTTGCTGCCAACTGAAGCCATGATGATGTCCATGGCCTGTGCTGTAGCCAGAAGCCATGTGGAAGTCAAGGATCCATGCTGCCACTGACTATAAAGGGCAAGTACAGTTGAGAAAGTTGAGAATGAGAGACTGGAGTCTTCTGTGACAACCTCTCCCCCACCCCCAAAAATCTCCTAAAATTGTGATACAGATGCTGAAGTGTAGCTCTGCATAGTTGATGGCTTTTGGCAGGGTTGGGGTGGGGAAGGACTCATTTTTCTTTAAAACTCTGGCCACGGGGAGTTTGAGCATGCTCTATTCCAAGTAGACTTCGAATTTTTCTTTTCTTCTCCCGTTTTTCTTCTTCTTTTGTTTTGGGGAAGGTCACAAGGGTGTGTGTGTGTGTATGTGTGGTGGGTGGACTTGGGAGGACTGGGAAGTGAATATGATCAGGGTGCATTTCATAAAATTTTCAAATAATCAATAAAAACATTATGTAAAATAAAAGAAAATCAGACCAAAGAGAGTACTTACTATAAAAAAGCCATTGCAGAGATTGAACAAGTTTTTTTTTTGTTTGTTTTTGTTTTTTTGCTGTTGTTTGTTTGCTTGTTTGTTTTGTTTTTTGTTTTTCGAGACAGGGTTTCTCTGTAGCTTTGGGGCCTGATCTGGAACTAGCTCTTGTAGACTAGCTCTGGCTGGCCTCAAACTCACAGAGATCTGCCTGCCTCTGCTTCCTGAGTGCTGGGATTAAAGGCGTGCACCATCACCACCCAGCTCAAGATGAAATAAATTTGTATCTTTAACAGGGGCTTCTTAAACTGTCACGCTTAGCTAGATGTGGTGCACATGCCTGTAATGCCAGCAACTGGGGAAACTGAGGCTGGAGAATTTCAAGTGCTTAGTCAGCCTGGGCTGCATAAATAGACCCTGTTTCCAAAAGTATGTGTTGGGAGGAGCAATACAGCTCATTGTCAGAGACCTTGCCTAAGAAGTGTGGCTAGCGGGTGAGGGGAATTGAAGAACAGAATAAAGCTTTCACTCAGGAAGATTTTACATGACCTGAGTAAGATAGGTGTATAAAATAGGAATACATATCAAACAATCCAATATCTGATGGAGAAAAAAAATCATAAAGAAATCCATCTTGCAAACTAAATATCTCTTAAAATAATTTTTTTGATATATATGTATATATATGATTTTACTATTATTAAAAAACAAAACGAATTTGTGTGATAATGGTATGCATTGTTTATTTTTACATAGAGAATTAAATCTTGGTTGAATATTTGAAGCTGTGGGGCACAGAGTCTTCAACATTATTTAGAGTTGATAGATATTTGATTTTATAATCGTCAGTGCTGAGAATGCCGCTTCACACAAATATGTAGTTCAAAATGACAGAAACGTATTTAGGGATATTTCAAAAATTGTTGGAAGTTCTAGCTTGATCTTCGACCTAAATAATGTTTTTATTTATTTATTTATTTATTTGGGTTTTTCAAGACAGGGTTTCTCTGTAGCTTTGGAGCCTATCCTGGAACTAGCTCTTGTAGACCAGGCTGGCTGCGAACTCACAGAGATCTGCCCGCTTCTGCCTCCCGAGTGCTGGGTTTAATGGCGTGCTTTTATATGTATGGGTGTTTTGCCTACATGTATGTCTGTCTGTGCACCACATGCATGCTTGGTGCTTGGGGAGGCTAGTAAAAGATGGTGGATCCCGTTGGATAGAAGTTACAGCCACCAAGTGATGGGAATGGAAACTGGGTCCTGTGGAAAAGCAACCAGTGTTCTTAACCACTGAGCCACCTCTCCACTCCAGCCCTTCTTTAAAAAAAAAAAAAGGAAACTCAAATGAGAAACTCAAGAAACAGTTTTTAAAATCAACGTTCTAACTCAATGAAATCCAAAGATATGTTAATTTAATGCTTATATGCTGAAGAAACGCAGTAGAAAAAATATTAAAGTCTTTGTTTTCCATCGTCAAATTGTATGTTTGTATAGGAGCAGAAAACTTTGCATGCACAGTAAAAACACTACCATTCCTGACACTCAATTGCTTTAAATCTGAGTTGTGGTGTTTCCGGCAGGATTTTCTGATAATGTGTGGTGTGATGGCAGAGGTAGGGCAAAGTGCATCTGCTGGAGGGCAGAGCCAAGGCTGCAATGGAGCTATGTGTGGCAATATAGGTCGGCACTGCCAGAAACACCCCCGATTCATTATGCATTTGATTTTAAATTAAGTCTTAGTCATTGCACATTCAAAACCTTTTTGTTACAAAACTTTCATTATTTTATATTTAGTTGTGCTACCCGTCTGGGGTGGCAATCCGCAGTCTAAGAGGCTGAGGTGGGTCTTAGGGCAGCAGCAGTCGGCAGTGAAGTATAAACATGAGGTTTACACTTGCTCTACAAACACTAGGGCCTGAGTTTGATCCCCAGAAGATATGTAGAAAGCCGAGCATGGTGGCATGTGCTTGTAATTTTAGCACTGGGAAACAAAGGCAGGAGGATCCCTGGGGTTCACTGACAGCCAGCCTAGTGTAACTAACAAGAGACCCTGTCTCAAAACACCAAGGTGGAGAGCTCATGAAGAACAGATTCCAATGTTGGCCTTGACCTTTACACACAGGTGTGTAACCACTCCCACACAGAAACAGAGACACAGACAGACAAACAGACAAAAAGAGAGAGAGAATTTAGAAAATGTTTAGCTTCTTGTCAGATGTATAGCACATGCTCTTAAATATCAGCAATTCTTGCATATTTTGGAACACATTTATATATTAAATTAATTTTTATACCTGTGGCCTACAAAATGCATTACAAGGTGTATTTGTCCTAAATTACATATGGGCAATGCTAATATTAGCTTATATCCCACTCAAAGATTCTATTCTTTCACTTTCTATAATGGCCCCCTCTCTCTTTCTTTCTCTCTTTCTCTCTTATACACACACACACACGCACACACACACACAAACACATACACACACACAGGAGTACACTGCTATTAAGACCGCAAGCACTGAATCAGACTTATTTTTAGCATATGTTTGTCAAGAGATAACTTCGGCATTTGTCTAGGTACCTCTGATGATTGGAAGCACTCACCAGAGACTGGCCTCAGGCTTAATTTCCATGAGGATGTCTCCTTCATAGCCACAGCCCACATTTATAGCACTCTGGACCCTGGGTGGTGTAGGAGGTCCTTCTGTATTTCTATTGCTTTCATTGGTTAAATAAAGAGACTGCCTTGGCCTTTTGATAGGGCAGCCCTTAGGTGGGCGGAGTAGACAGAATGGAAGGCTGGGAGAGAGAAGGCAGTGTGGCAGACGCCATATTTCTCCGGCCCAAGATGGACACTGGTTAGACTCATGCTGGTAAGACACATCCTAGTGGTGATACACAGATTATTAGATATGGGTTAGTTTAAGATGTGAGAGTTCGCCAAGAAGGGGCTAGAACATATGGGCCAGGCAGTATTTAAATGAATACAGTTTCCGTGTAATTATTTTGGGCACTGGAAGCAGGGCGGGACGGAACAAGGAGCCCTGCGCTGGGAGCCAGGCGCTGGGAACGCAGCCCTCTCCTCCTTACTACACCTGGGTCAGCAACTGGACTCATAGTCAGTGCTGTGAACCGGAGTGGCCTTCCTGAAGGTTGTCCCTACACTGTGCTGATTGTAGCTCACCAAGCCCAACTCAACATCCCATTAGCTATCTTCATAGACTTCTTCCAGGCACTAAATGCCACCTCACAGGGTGATAATAGGGAAGACTAGGTCAAGTAGCATAGATTAGCTTCCAACACACTATTTTGGTGTGGAAAGTCCTTCTGTATATGTGTTGCTTTTATTGGTTAATGAATAAAGAAGCTGCTTGGGCCTATGACAGGGTAGAATAGAGCAAGGCAGGAATTCCAAGCAGAGATAGAGGAGAAAAGAAGGCTCGAGTCAGGGAGACGCCTTGTAGCTGCCAAAGGAGACAGATGCTAGAACCTTACCCTGCAAGCCACAGCCTTGTGGCAACACACAGAATAATAGAAATGGATTAATGTAAGGTGTAAGAATTAGTTAATAAGAAGCCTAAGTTATTGGCCAAGCAGTGTTGTAATTAGTATAGTTTCGTGTGACTATTTTGGGTCTGAGTCACCAGTCAGAGAAATTTTAGAATCTGTGTGTGAAGGTGTTCTGAGGCTAGAGAAAAAGAGCAAGAAATAGGGTACTTGCCAAAATCTTTGCCCCTCATTTCTTCTGTTTTCTCATGATCCTGGCCTTGTCTGCATATAGCTATAGACTCTATTGATTGCTTCCTTTTGCAGGTTTATAGGTTTTGCTGGTTCCCCTAACACCACTTCCATATTTTGCTGCCTTCAAGATTGCGGTGGCGTGGGCTTCACCTTGCTGTAGGTCTCTGGGTGGCTTGTCATCCTTTGTGAATTCCCTTCATCTGTTTATACCTCTAGCTTAAAGCTTGGATAAATCCTTTTCAGTCAATCCTCCTGAGAATGCCACCTGTTTCTTGCATGATCCTTTCCTGACAAGCTGTTTGCTTTGACCTCAAAGAATGCACCCTATGGTCATTCATGGTTGCATTTCTTCCTATATGTCCTGGTACTCTGAGACAAAAGATATTGCTTTTGCTTTCTTAGAGTGGGTCATGACAAATGTCTTTGTAAGCCATTTCTTCTTCTAGGAGTGTAGCCATCAAGTTGTCTAAGCTCCCCCTGTAATGTGCTTCTTGACCCTGCCGTTAATTTCCTTGAGGTTGACATGTCCCATAGAATGTTTAGTCTCTCTTTAAGACTTTTATGCTTTCATGTGTGTTTATATAATCACTTAGTCCCGTCTTATGTAGCTCTAGGGAAATTCTCTGTGCTCATTGCAAGTTGAATTGTCCCTTCATATTACAGAAGATGAAAACATGACTCCATTCAAGTGCGAGAGCAATAGTGCTAGAAGAGATTAAGAAGGAACTGATTTTCAGCTCAGGGGTCCATTCCTATTCACGAGTCCTCCAGGGCTTCTGCAAGTTTGCACAGATGGTCGTTCTTCTAAAAGAATATCATTTCCCCCTTGGGATATACTTAATCTGGTGCTTCTGAGAGTGCAGAGGAACACGGGAAAGACTCACCAGCACATCGCTTATTCTCACTAAGGAAAAGGGAAAAGAATGGGCAGATGCAGAGCATTCCTAGCTTTTGTTCTTTATACGGCCTGCTGCAAGCACGATCTCAAAAGACTGACTACTGGTGGCCAGACCTGGAATTTCAGTGACAGTACTGCCATGAAAAACAAAGGCCATGCCCTTGTCCATTCTGATCGTTATGGCCACCTATGATGGGCTTACACCCATGAATACTCTAAGGGTGTTGGTTTGTTTACTTCATTCCATGCACCCATGTCTGTAGGCGCCATTAAAGGAAGCCCTAGTTGAGGAGCTAGGGATGCTTCTTTAAGAAATAACAGCCATATTCCTGTAGCTAGTAGGAGAGGCAGAACATGAACACATAGGCAACCAAATATATATATGCATATATATCATGATCTAGTTAGCAGTCAGTGCTTCCAGGAAGTATTACAAAGTAATTCTATTACACAATAGTGTAAGTGTGCAGAAAAGAATTAACACGGCAGCCCGAGCTGCAGTAACTACAGAAGCTGTCTTCAGTGCCGACTCTCGGCTTGTGTCTGGGAATCTGAGTGGTTAACAGTTCCCTGCACTATCATTAATTTTCCATAAGTGATAACAAGTGGTTCGCTCTAAATTTTTGTGCAAAAATGTTTGATCACAGCGATACTTATACACCCATGTTTATGGCTGCTGTTCTGTTCACAATCGTGAGGAAATAGAATCAGCCTAGTTGGTCATCAGCTGATGAATCAATCGATAATGAAAATAGCACAGGTAGGCACTGGAATTTTACTCAGAGGTAAAGAAAAATGAGATTTCAAAATCTGAAGGAAAATAAACGGGTCTGAAAAATGAGATATTAAAGGAGGTAACCCAGAAAGACAAACATGGTCTGTCCTCTTTCTTAAGTGAATCCTAGCTTCTGACTTTTATATATTTGTGGAACTGAGTAAATATATATTCCAGGGATCTAGAGAGGGCTTGTGAGAAGGGAGAGTGAGGCTTTAATGACAAGGGTATAGAATGTGACCCAAAAGTGGAAGGGGGGGACTTCTGGGAGTGAAAAGGTTTACGTGAGAACGGGGAGACAAGTGGGTAAAGGGTATAGGCGACCAAACAATGTCATAGGGACACCTGATGATTCATAAACTAATTTTTGAAATAAAATTTTGAAAGCATTTAAGTGGAAGTATGCTACATGGTTAGATAAAGTTCTCCCAGAAGCCGTAGGCTATTAAATGTACATCTCAGTACCGTGGATGGGATAGATCCCTACAAATTATTAGTTAGAGGCACTCTTGGAGATCCCAAAGCAATCCAGGCAATTGCCACTGCTATGGGTTCCCCTTCAGAAGTAGATGATAAGACCTCATTACTAAAAGGACTACACTTTCTGGATGCAGGATGTAGAGACACCAAGCTGGAGCTAGACTGGAATCCTCCCCTGTGCTAACTCCCATAACACCAGATCAGCCATGGGAGAATCATTATCCACAGTCGTCCTCAGCTGTGGATCCTGTGCGCCAGGAAAGATGTGCCCAAAGATGCGTCATACCAAGTCTGCCAAGGAGGTAACCAAATACTTCCTGATTGGATTGAGACTCACTCCACAAGAAGGACTTCACATCTGGCACCGTAAACCTAGTCAAAATTATGCATCTGAAGAGGTCAGACGGCTTAGTGGGAAATCTCCTTTGCTAAATGGGCTTGAAGTTCCTGTCAAGTTGCTTTCTACACAACTATGCTGATGGCCATAGATCGGAGCTGCTGCTAGTGTTGGTAAGGGAAGCCCCTTTTTGTAGTGGGCAATGGTAACTGGAGAAACTCAAAACTGGTCAAGGTGATAGCTAGATGCTTAGCCATAAATGGGGCACATACATCACTCACTTCAAACTTCAGGGACCATCACAGGCAAAGCGGAGGAAAGATATGAGAGCCCCCAAAATGACGTCTTTGCATGCCACACACACTCTCAAACTCACAGTTGCAATGGTTACTTGCAAAGGAACAATACATAATTGAGTCTATCAATATCTTCTTATGACAGGGAGAGGGGGTCATGAGAACCTTCCCACCCCAATAGTGACGGGTAGTTGCTGGGGTAGGACATTTTCATTAGTGGTATCACTACCGGTAAGTTGCCCATACCCTTATAATCTCCTGCCGTGCTTTGGTGTGAAATCCTAACCAAACTCATTTGGTCGTTAAAAAGAAAGACATGAAAGAAGAAGGAATACAAACTAGGAAAGGAATAGAATTGGCTCAGTGGGAGAGGGAGGACAAGAGATGGAAAGGGGTGGCTAATGTAATCAAAACATATTACACACATGTATGACCCTGTCATGATGAAACCATTTATAGAACTGGTACATACTAATAAAAATTCAATAACAGAGAAATAATACGTAAATAAATGTTTTCTGAGGGATACTGGATCTTGGTATGTGATAGGCAGAGAATGCCTCTGTGTTCAGCCCTTGGTGAGTACTTTAGACACGGACTCTCTAGTGAGCATGCCTGGCAGATATTTTGCATGTGGCAGGAAGAGTTGATACACCCTGAAAGTCTGCT
Organism: Ondatra zibethicus; assembly: GCA_004026605.1. Taxonomy (NCBI): domain Eukaryota; kingdom Metazoa; phylum Chordata; class Mammalia; order Rodentia; family Cricetidae; genus Ondatra; species Ondatra zibethicus. The sequence goes on from PVIU01001259.1 coordinate 113,328, forward strand.
GGCAGGCACTTTGGGTCCTGTGACTTCACCCCTTGGCCCTCTGCCTTTGCTAGCTTGGTGTTGTATCTGTTTAGGGCAACAAACCAGCAGCCATATGCTGAGACCTGTGATGCCTTCTCATGACTAGGAAACCTGGGGATGCCCTGGGGACTCAAAACACAGCTGGAGACCTGACTAAGGAGACTTAAGGAACTAGGAGTTAATTTTAGTTCAGAATTCCAGGTTACCGGTCCACCATGGCAGGGAAGTCACAGAGGCAGGAGACTGAGGTGGCTGGTCACATCCTATGACCACTCAGGAAGTGACCAGGGAAGAATGACTGTGTGTAGCTCACTTTCCACCTATTAGGTCCACCAGATAGAGTGGGCCTTCCCATCTCAATGGACTGAATCTCAAAAGTCTCTCACAGACATACCCAGCGCTTATTTTCTAAGTAATCCTATATCCTGTTAACCTGACAAGCCGTTAAACAATCACACCAGAATTGACAGAAACAGCAGGATGGAAGAGTGTTTGTGGAACAGCTTAGAGTGATCTCTTAAAGACAATGGGGTCTCAGTAAAGCTTACTGAAACAAGGCCAAATAATAATAATAAAATGTTGATGATGATGAAGATGATGATGATGATGAAGATTATGAGGAAGATGATGATGTCTCCAGTCTGCTGCTAAGGGGAGCCACTGGGCAGAGGGTACTAAGAGAGTTCCAGTTCCCAGGCACACTTCCATAACCAAGACTTCCCTTTTCCTGCGGTTTTTCTTCAGTTCTGATAACTGAATCCAGGACACTGAGCATCCTAAGCATGTGCTTTGCTGCTGGTTCACATGCCCTCTCTGTTCTGTCCAGCTTTGATCCCGTTTTATTTTGATGTTTCTCTTCCTTTACGTTCCTGTGAATTACACTTCTTTTCTCTCCTCGCTTTTTCCTTATTTTTTTTCCCCAAGTATTTTTGATGTCATGTTTCTTCCTTGGTTTCCCTCTGTCCCTAAGTCCTATCTCAGTCCAACCTGTGTTCAAATTCTACTGTCTTCTATCTGGCTCTTTCTTACTTGCATCTCATTTATTTATGATCCCAGCTTTGGGTGCTACTTTTCCCTTAAGTTTTGGGTAGTGCTGAAACATAGCTAATGATTAGCCTCTCTGTTGACTGAACCCTGGAAAGAGTCTTCCTGAGCCAAGCATTATCTTTCTCCCACTGCTGAGACTGGTGGATGTGAAAAGGATGAGAGGAGAGTTCCATTCAGGTCTCAAGAATACTAGCCTCTTAACAAGGACAGGGATCCATTCACTGTGTCTAGGTCTGTGTTTTAATCACACTGTTTGCCAAACCTGAGGAAGTATGGTCCTGTCCTGTAGTAAATATGCTGCATACCTAAGACATTTCTTGGGTACATGAAGCCAGAGGGTACCACCATCTGCACGTAAGTCCATTCTGCAACCTGGCTCATGTCACTAACCGCCCCCCTCCAGCCACACCTGGGCCTTTGGGCCATTCAGAAACCTTTCTTTGTTCATCCTATGCACCTCCATTTCCCTTCCCATCAGGCACTCTGATGGCCTCTGCAATTCCTTCCCAGATTAACTCTGATCCACAGATCTCATATTGAATGGATGCTCTCCTAGTTTGTTAACAGTAGGCAGGCAGAGAGAGAGAGAGAGAGAGAGAGAGAGAGAGAGAGAGTGCAAGCTCACCTCTCCCCATTAGATTTCTTTCCACCATCCATCCTATTCAACCCTGGTTCTTCCCTTGTTCTCCTGATCACATTACCTGCTCTTGTGAGTAACCATCCCTTTCCACACAACACCCATTGTCCCCTTTGTTAGCTTTTCATACCCAACACATAGCTATACTCAAACCTTCCTTATGTAAAAAAAAATTGCTTTTTGCCCCTGTCTTGTTTCCCAGTGCCAAGAACACTGCTCCCTTTCTAACCAAATGTCTGGAAAGAAGGATGTTAACTTGTGCCCATTCCCTCAGCTCCCATTTCCCCCACCTCTCTATGGTTTTACTATCAACTTCTAACCTCTCTGTTGAAAATGACGGTGGAAAGGATCACTAACGCTCTCCACATTGAAGGCCCTAACAAGACTTTCAACAACTTCTGGGCTAACGGTGAAACTAATCAGACTCCTCATTCTTGAAACTTCATCAAGGACATTTCTCTCTTCATTTCTTTCCATTTATCTGAACATAGTCTCCGTGGTGTTTTGAATAAGAATGGCCCCGCATAGGTTCATATATTTTAATGGAACCATTTGAAGGCATTAGAACGAATAGTAGGCACGGTCTTGCTGGAGGAAATGTGTTACTGGGGAGGGCTTTGAGGTTTTAAAAAAGCCAATGCCAGGCCCAGGATATAGCTCTCAGATACTGTTCCAGCACCTACCTGCAGGCAGCCATGCTTCCTTCCGTGATGATAATGGACTAAACCTCTGAAAGTATAAGCAAACCCAAAATTAAATGCTTTCCTTCTTAAGAGTTGCCTTGGTCATGGTGTCTGTGGTGGTTTGAAAGAAAATGGCCCCCATAGGAGTGGCACTATTAGGAGGTGTGGCCTTGTTGGAGGAAGTGTGTCACTGTGATGGTGGGCTTTGAGGTCTCCTATAAGCTCAAGCAATGCCCAGTGAGACAGACTACTTCCTGTTGTCTGCAAGTCAAGATGTAGGACTCTCAGTTACTTCTCCAGCACCATGTTTGCCTGCATGCCACCGTGCTTCCCACCATGATGACAATGGACTAAACCTCTGAACTGTAAGCCAGCACCAATTAAATGTTTTCTTTTGTAAGAGTTGTTGTGGTCGTGGTGTCTCTTCACAGCAATAGAAACCCTAACTAACAGAGTGACTCTTCATAGCAGTAGAGCCATGACTAAGGCCGTCTACCTAAAGGAGTCTTTTACATTTAATGTCAAGCTCTAACACCTGAAGCTGACAATGTGACTCAATGGCAGAGCGCTTGCTTAGCATAGGGGATCAAGCATTCATACTAGTGAAAAAAACCTTAAAGTTCAGTACTCAATTGCATACTAGGGCTATATGCACACACACACACATACACACACACATATACATATATATGTCAGGCCTGGTTTTAGTAGACAATTGAGTATTGAATTTTAACATTTTTTTTCACGAGTGTGAGGGCTTGAACCCCATTACTGATGTATATGTAGATATTTTATCATATATCTATCTACACACATACACAAGCACACAATATCATACAAGATATAATAAATAGTGCTAGAGTAATTATGAGGAGAATTTAGCATTGACCTTGATGTTACAAAGGGAGTGAAGTCAATATGAAACTCAAACACACGCGCCTATTCAAAGGAGTCTGGCAGTCTCAGTGGTATACCGCTGTGTGAAGATGGGACCACTCTAGGGTCAGAACTCCCAACTTAACAGAATCCAGAAATCTTTTTTAGTTGAAAAATTCTGATTTTTAATTATTGACCACAAAGTCACATTTAGCTGTGTCAATCAAAAAAAAAATGCTGACCTTATTTGTAAACTTGCCTCGCGCATTAATGTACCTCGAGGCCATTAGCTGGCCCTCTAGCTATATTTCTTTATGGATTCTAACTCTGACTCAACACTCTCAAGATTTTAACTCCCACTGAGGAAGTTAAGGTCCTCATTACCAGCTTGATTTTCCCGATGACAGTCAGGTTCATAAATTCATTACATGTTGCAAATTACGCTTGGATGTTCAGATCTAATTCAAATTGCACATGCCCAAAGTCGAAGTCGTATTTCCTCAAATATCTCTTTCGTTCTATCAGTCATGTGTCACCTACCCCTCGACTGGTTCCTCTAGATCTCCAGAAGTTAATTTTGACCTTTGTCTGCTGTCATTCTCCGTGCTTTCTCCACAGTCAGTAGATTTTATCTGTCCTGTTCTCCCACCATTGTTTCAGTTCAGGGCCCACACATCTCTTTCTTGAACTTCATATTGGGCTCATGAGCATTCCTAACACAACTGCCTATGTTCAGGGTAGTCAAATTGTAATTTGTTTTGTTTTGTTTTTTCTGGCCCAAAAAGAGGCCAACGTGATAAACACAAATCTGTTAACTACACACACACCCATGCACACACCCACACACACACATACACACACACACTCATACACACATTCCTTAAAATATTTCAAGGCTCCCAGTGCTCACAGAGCTAACTCTCTTTCGGCTTTCCCCCACTTTCTTGTACTTGATGCCAAGTAGCCAATGACTTCTCACACACTGGAGCTTCCTGCCTCCTTGTAACTCTTTCTATTCTGTCTCTTCAGATTCCTCCCCCCCCCAAGTACCTTCTAATTTTCATTTACTGTTCACAGCAGTTCTTTCTGAGAGCCTTTCCCTGACTTCTAATTTGGGTCAAGATTCTTCATCTGTGTCTTCAGTAATTATGCCTAAATGGTACCGCTCTTCCCATAGTGCATTGTGTTTATAAAGGCATCTTCTCTCCCCAGCTGGAAAATTGCCTGAGGGGAAGAATTAGACCTTATTCATCTGGATGTCCTCAGCACACCTTAGCATACAATACAGCTACTGGACATTGTAATGACTCAACAAATATAGTCAAACTAAAATAATGCCTCCGTAGGGGAGGTAAACGATATAGCCCAAATACTTAGTAATAAAAACATTCCCGAGTGTCAGAAAGAGACAGAATTGATTCCTAACACACTAAAGAAGGTCAGTTCAGGACGGAGTTCATGTGTACATAGGATAGCAAAACTATGGGAATAGAGCTAAGTGGTAACACCGACATCCCGGAAGCTGGGGTCATAACCTCATTGGACTAAAGAGACAGATGCAGTCTTGGGCTGTGGGGTTGCTGTGTCCCTGTCTGGCTCTACTGAGGGAAATGCCCTGCCGTTCCACGTGCTGCTCAGCATCCATCCAGAATACCGTGTCCTGTGTCTGGATGTTTCACATTCGCTTGACCAAAGGAGGGATGAGAGCTTGTCGTGAAGAGCCGAGGGTGTGTGATCTTCAACGAGGAAAGCCTTCGTGGCCACCGGAAAAGAACATTGAAACATGAAAGGACTTTGATTTGAGAAAGCAAATTATCTTCTCATGAGACATACGAGGATAAAACTGGCATCAGTGAACAAAAGCTATAAGGAAGCAAATGACAATCTGCTGTCAGGACAATTGTCTAAAAACAAGCCTTGTCCAGAACGTAATGAGGTGATTCACGAAGTCATGAGCATCCATCCCTTGGGGTGTTTGAGAAGGAACCAGCTGCTGAGGCAGTTTGGGAAGGGGTGACAGCCTGAACGAGGTGACCGGAAGATGACCTTCCAATGTGAAGAGTCTGGAGTTGGGAAACTGCCTTCTTTTCTAAGAAGGTAAAAGCTATTTTCTCAGGTGAAAATGTAGGGAAACAGAGGGGCTGCTGTTCAAGTTCACCAATTCAGCTAGCACGGGGTAGTATCCTTTCCACTTGGAAAACTTCGCCTTTCACCTCCCTGTGTTCTTCAGTTCGGCTCTCCCCGGGCTTCTGCTCTTTACCCACAAATAGATCCTCCAGTCTTCAGTCAATCTCAATTCTCCTAGTTGTTCACTTGGAAGCATCACCACAGGCCCTGGCATCCATATATCCAAAGAGTCTGGAACGTTCAGGTGGAAGCTTCCCTCCAAGTCCCGTCCCGTCCCGTTCTGTCCCCTCCCCCCGCCCCGTCTCTCTCCAAACCCTGCTCTATTTTAGAAAGCCCGTCAAATGATGACCCTTCCCCCAGAGATGCTCAAGACCACTCCCACAGGGTATTTAAACTGCCCCCCAGAAAAGAGACACGTGGTTTTCTTGTCTTCTTTTCCTGTCTCCTCTCAGGGGGGCTGGAATGCCATCTGGGAGCGTTGTATCCATTAAACCTTGGCTTCTTCTAATTCGGTTTGATTTGGTCTGATATGGGTTACTGCCCTGGCATAGAAGCTTCTCGGATTGCAGAGACTTTTCACTAGTCCCGTTGCTATCCATCGTCCCTTGGTGCTGCAGAAGTATGGGAGCACACCTCAGAAACCTTGGACAGACACAATTCTGGCAAACTACACAAGTGTAAGTGATTAGCCTGTTGTCATCTGCTGGCCTGGCCTGTCACCTGGGTACCCTATCCCTTTAAGAGTCAAGCCCCGCCCACTCCCAATCTCCTGCTTCCCGCCTAGGAAAGGGATCTCTGGGCCTCCACTCCAAGTCTCTGTCCATCCTTCTCCTGAAGAGGCGGTCAGTCTCCGCTTCTCTCTCTCCTCTCTCTTTTCTTCTCTTTCTCTGTCCCCACTTCTCCTACCCCTTCTATTCCCCTCTCCATAATCCTTACTCTTATACTCTTCCCAATACTCACTAAATAAACTCTATACCCAAGCTCTCTCTGCATGGCGTATCTGTCTGTCTCCCACCTGTCAGGGGACCCGCAGCAGCCTCCGGTCACCTGCCACCACCCCTCGTGGGACGGACCCCTAGTCACCCACATCATGAAAGACAACATAGCCTGCACGTGAGAGCTGTCTGCACTCGCTCAGCTCCCTCATGCTTGGAACCAGGGTGGGAGGGAACTTCTTGAAGGAGGTTAAGCTGTCCTTTTGATTTTGATTTCAGCATTGCTGGGGGATTGAACCTGGGGCCTCGTGTGTGCAGGACAAGCCCTTTACCACTGAGACACAGCTGCCTTTCTTTTCAGCTAATAGTTCCCTAGGAGAGAGGAAATTTGGAGAGTTGAGCTCATGAGAACACCAGAGTAAGTGATTAAATGTAAAAATCAGAGTGAACATGTCAGTTTAACTAAATTTAGTTATACTAGCTCTTTACAAAAGAAATGTTCTAGAAGGTGGACGTAGGCTGACTGCATGGCCGTGATTCCCATTGTTCCTTGCTGCTCCCTACTGCACAGTTCATCTACCGCTGGTCGCCTGACGTGGACGCTGAGGGATCCCCCAAAGGATAGTGAGTCCAGAAGGAAAAGGGACTTTGGATTCTAACCAGCCCCTTCTACCTGGTCATTGTGGATCCCCAACCCTCTTATCCTAAAGCCATCACTGACTTGTCTCCCATATCCTCCATCTCTATATCCATTCCTGGGCCCTAAGGCCCTGCCATAGAATTTTGGAAACCAGCAGACCTGAATTGTAATGCCACGTCTGCTCTATGAGCTATGGTACCGTTCGCGAGTTGGGCAAGGGCCTGGAGATTGAAGCACACACACACACACAGAGTGGGGGGTAATGCCAAGAATTCCCCAAGAATGCCTCCTTTATTGTGTTCCAGGGCAGCTTATGAAGGGTCTTCTTGACTAATGGCCACACCCTAACTCTCAGCTTCAAGCCTACCAGAAACCCTTCCCCTGCCATCAGGAACTCCTGAGGGTCTTGTGCTCAGAGCAGCTGCAAGCACTGGCAGGTAGGGCCTCACAGGAAATTCAGGGTCTGGGGGTACTGAATCATTGTAAGTTTGACTACACTGCCATCAAAGCCAGACAGTTTGACTCTGTCCATCCCCACACTGAATGATCCCAATCCCCAAGCCCCCCACCCCTGAGGACTTCTGCCCCCCTCTGTAGCTTCCCCCTTACTCCTCTCCTGCACACCCCAATGCAGCACAGAGAGCAACCTCTCAGCCAGGACACTTGTCCCATTGGCTCTTGATTGAGACTCCTCCTACCTCACTGTCCTATGAATTGGCCTCCTCATCTCTGACTTTTGTCCCTCTAACTGCCTTCAGGACACACTCAGTGAATGTCATCACATACCTGGTTGTCTGACTCACTGGACATTGGTCATAACTGTCGCCTCCCACACCTCCTCCTTCACATCAATCCTTTCCGCACAGTTCTCATTACCATAAGGTGTTGAGAAGCAGGGACAGCCAGGAGCCCAGCAGAGGTGGCCGACTGCTTGTTAGGCTTCTGCTAGATGAGCAGAAATGAAAAGGATAGTTTGAGCCAACACAAACTTTGTCTTCTGGGCCTGGAGCACAGTTACATTTGAAACTGGTCCACCAATTCCGATCAACATTCTTCCTGGCATGCTCCACTGAGACAGATACCAATACTTAGATACTTTCTGGTGTATGACTTGTGAAAACAGAAAATGGGTGGATGTGTATCTTTGACAATGAAGGCATTAAAAAGAAACAAAAACAAAAAACAAATCATTAGCCATTAGAAACCCCCTGAGTAGCTTCAGAGTTTAAGCTTATGATTCATGAAGAATGCCTAAGGGATTTTCTGTCTGCTAAATTTTAAAATACCTGATTTTACACTTTTCTTTTTTCTTTCTTTCTTTCTTTTTTTTTTTTTTTTTGCTCACTGATAAACTGATGAATAAATTTTGACAGACTAATACTTTTTCCTAAGCAGCGTAGCTCCAACTATAGCAGGCTAGGCATTTTTTGCCCCATCACAGCAGCAGATTGTCAGGATTGGGTCTAAAGCCCCTTTGTAAGCCCAGTGGTCGCTAAATCAGCAATTGTTTTCCTGGCCTTAGCTGTGAACTGCTCATTTGGCAAAGTGCCGCATGGTTAATCATGTCCTGGCTTCCTAAATCTCTCTGTTTTTAACAAGAGCCTTCATTTCCTGGGCCCAGCCGCTCCACAGTGTTCGATAACTGAGACATAAAGACCAGATTTTCAGAGAATGTGACAGTTCCTGAGCCGGTGACTGGAAAACGATAACTGCCGGTTATGTCGCACGTACTCTGGTAATTAGATTTTGATTACAAGAAGAAGGCTGTGCTGAGATGGTATAGGCTGGAAAAGATTAACATTTGATGTCCCCAGTCACATCTACATTGGTACCACGTTCACTCCCAGGGAAGCTGTGATGCTTGTAGTTGCTGACCTCAGGCCGGGGCAGCAAAGCTGATTGCAAACCTTTGTGCTAATCAAATGTATTGCTGTTGTTCTTCTTAGCTGACCTAATAGTAAGGAAATGTCATAAACATTTAAATATAAACATTTAAAACTGTATACTAATAAAGAATGCTTATGTGTATTTACAAGGGCTCCAGGGAAGTCTTGAGTTTTAAGAAGCTCTTCCTTTAAAAGGGGTAGGTCTCAAACCTGTGACAAATGGCTAACTGAAGTGCCTATTTAACCTATCCAAGTGGCCCTGGCCACCAGGTTCTCCCAGCATCCCTCAGTCCCTACCTGTTATAGGGTATGACTGGCGTACCCTGCCCTTTACCCGAGACTTCTCCAGCCCCGAGACTGGGCTGCACTTTCCCCAGCTGCCCCTCCCTGTATAATCTAGTCATTTTAGTTGTCTGACATTTTTGGTCTATCCTCTACTCTCTTGGCTCTCCACTTCCTCTGGTCACATGGCCCAGCTCAGGGTGATGTTCACCCTGGACTCTTCCAGACGTCTCTGCCTCTGGCTATGCTCTCCCTTTAACCTACAGTAAACCTTTTCCTCCACCTAACCTAGCCATGTCCTTCCTTTTCCTTTCTTTTATTCATCCAAAAAGGATAGAAAAGTACTAGGAGGTCGGGGTGACAGTGGGAGGATAGTTGCTAAGGGAAGAGAAAGATTTTCTTCCTTAGAAATCACAGGGTTAAGTGAGACCATCTAGAGGAAGCGTCGTAGCTTGCTAGGCAAGTAAGTCATGAAGTTTAGTGAAAAGGGGGCATAGAGAGGGAGAGGTTAGCTAGTGTCTTGATAGCAGGCAGTCATGCCAGATACTCTGATTTCTTTTCACGCTTCTCCTCTCTATTCCGGCCAGTGAATGAAAATGAGGACATGGCTCCTCCAAGGTACGGTTGAACATGGTCAGCAGAATAGACCAGATCATAAGGAAGGAGAATGGGAGAGCAAGAGAGGAGGAGAAGAGAGATGGACGAGAGAGGGGATCAGGGAGAAGAACCATGAGACCAAGAGCACAAGGCCAAAATGACTGGGTTTTCATAGGAATCAGAAGTTGGGGGGAGGAAAGGGAAGCCCCTGAGCTGGAGAGGTTTAGAGTACAGGCAGGGTGAGGAGCCCTGGGAGGAGCCAGGACCCCTTAGAGAACCAGTACTTGCTTTGCTGAAAGAGCCTAGAGGCCAGCCTGTGCTCTGGTATGTTAATTGACACTGTAGGAGTCTTCTGTCCCGGGTTTCTTTGCAAACTAACAGATGAAAGACTTAACCCAGCAGGATTCATCACTACCAGGACTTCCCTACTTGGTGGCCTCAAAGCTCTGGGAGTAGCCTGGGGGGTACCAGGACCCGGTGAGGTGTTTTCTCCCAGGCCCTTGCCTCGGGCTAGCTTTGTTTTACCAGTCCCGGTTCTCCCTCTCACAGAGGTCTCTTTTCTTCAGTCACTCTCCAGAGAGTTCTGGCGCAGGCTTCTCCTCTGAGCTTTCTTTGGAGCTAGGGTCACTGACAATCCGTTGTGGCTTTCTGATACCCAGCCCACACTATTATCAATAGACATTTATACATGGCTTCTTGTTGAATTATTCTAAGTGATAGCATTTGGACCCTTACTTGGGACATAGCCATATATATATATATATATATATATGCTCTTTAACCCTCTTGCAAGGGATGTTGCTGCCCCCCTCCCGTGGAGTCTGTGCAGAACACACCCAAACAGCAAATTCTCAGCACAAAGGAGATGTAGTACCCCGGAGGGGCAAGTTTGTGTGTGTGTGGGGGTGGGTTTTTAAGGAGAAAAAGGGGGGAGTCTGTGCTAGGAGGAGTTGGTAAATCATAATTGAACATGTTAGTCAAATTATGAGTTTTGATGGTTGGACCTTGGTATTTTGTCTCAGGAATGAGTCAGTGGCCAAATGAACCTTGGGGGCTAGATTTAGGAATGTATTCTAACAGTTTTTAGCAAGAGGGAAAAGGGGAAAACCTGTTGCCGCCATGTTTGCCGTGCTCGGTCCTGCTAGAGCCTTTCACACCCTACATCCCTTTACCCTTTTCCTGCCTCTGGGTCCCAGGACACAGACTTCCAGGTAAGCCAGGGACTTTCATCATTAGGGAACCACAGGGTGAGGGGAAAGAGAAATGAGTTATTTACTCCCCATCCCAACTAGGCTTTCCCGTGGCAGTTGCTGTGTTCCTCTATATGAGGTCATGGCTCCTGCCTGAGGCCCCTTTCCCAGGGTTCAACTCTTACTCAGTCTTTTATTGTATCTTTCTGACTCTATGGATGGAAACAAGAAGATTGTAGTATGGTGCTATATTATTGCTCCGTTTTTGCACTAATAATCTCTGCATTAAACTTAATTATTCCTAAAGTGTATCCATTTCATGCCAGACTCCTGACTGATATAGTTGTTATGATTTATGATTTATGGCGCGGGTGACCCTTGGCAGGTCCGGGTAGGAGACACAGATATGCGATGCAGAGAGAGCTTGGGTATAGAGTTTATTTAGTGGGTATTGGGAAGAGTGTAAGAGTGAGGGGGTTGTGGAGGGAAGAGAGAAAGGAGTGGGAGAAGGAAAGGGGAAGAGAGAGACAGAAGCTTCCTCTTCAGAAGGATGGACAGAGAGAGAGAGAGAGAGAGAGAGAGAGAGAGAGAGAGAGAGAGAGAGAGAGACAGGAGATGTGAGATCAGCTTGCCTAGGCAGGATGGGGGAAGATTGGGGTTAAGAGGAGTTTGTTTCTTAAAGGGACAGGGTACCCAGGTGACAGGGCAGGCCACCAGAATTATAATTACAATAACAATGTGCTTTAAAGACTTGTGGCATTATACACAGCTTGGAGGGTTGATATATATTGATATATGTATATGTGTGTATATATATATGTATATATACACACAATATTTTTGGTCATATTCTTTCCCTCCCCCAATTCCTCTCCAACCCTCCCCTCCCTACCCACCCAACTTCACATTCTTTCTCTTTCCCTCATAAAAAGAACAAAACACAACCACAAAAATGTGCTCATTAATTCTTTCAATTCTTTTTAATAATATTCTTTAACTTTTTAAGATTACAATATAATTACATCATCATTTCCCCCTTCCCTTTTGTCCTTCCAAGCCCTCCTATCTACTTCCCCTTTTCCATCTTGATAAGGCTGTGATATTGTTTAAATTCAGACAAGTAGCAAGGGGAATGTCTTCACTTCTTTTATCTTTCCATTTCAAATTTCTTAAAAAGTTTGAAGAGCATAAAAAAGGCCACTAATTGGTCCTCTGTCTAATTCAGGCAGAGTGTGTAGTAGGGAGGAAGTGAGAAGACAGTACAAAAAAGTAAAAAAACTTACAAGTGAGCAGTCAAGAATAACAATGAATTAATAACATATAGGAATGTTCCACCACAGAATGGAGTTATATGAAAGGGTATCTTACAGATCTAAGCTCCAAGAGAACATAACCAGTGCTATTTCCTTCCTGAAAATTCAGCAGATCAGCTGCTTGTATGGAAGGCAATATGAGATTTTCAGTTTAAAACTGAATGACAGGGATGGGGGTGAGGCATGGGGGTGAGCAAAACACACCCTGGCTCCGTGGGCTATTGTTTCCATGACCTCCCAAGTGAGAAAACCAGCTTTGTACACGATACCTGTCGGAGAACATCAGCCTGTTGGTCCTGATCATCATTGCTTGAGCAAACAAAACAGAACCACAGCATCTATTAGAAGACCACTCTGTGGGAGGTGCTGTGCTAGGTACTTTTGTCTATGACCATGGATGAGTATGACAGACAGAGTCACAATGACTCTAAATCAAAGCAGACTATGATGGATACATGAGCAAGCCTCTCATAGATAAACTCCAGCGCCTTGAAAGCAGGAGAGCAACCCTGTTGCATCCTTTTTATCTTACATTAATTCCTCCGGCTGTAATTTAAACCCAGCTCTATTTCATTGCTAAGAAGAGACGGATAGCAGCTATTCACTGTCTTTCATGTAATTGCGTCTCTGAGTGTAATTCAACTCATGGCTTCGCTTCACCTCTGCTGTCACTCCTCTCTGCTAACCAGCCTTTGTTATCCCACGTGGCAGTCACCAGTCTTCTACCGCACAAGCCTTACAACACTCCTAGCTGCTTCCAAAGCTTTCAGTTGCAGCGAACCCTACATTTCAGACTTTTCAAGGGGTTTGAAACTGCTCCTCGTTGTGTGAGAGTGCTTCTCATTCTTACTGTAGAGACTGTACGCTGGGCAGACTGGAAGATATTTCCAGTGACTAAATCAAACAACAACAGACAAACAAAGATCCCAATATCATGGTGCTTTAATGTTTCAAAGCTCTGCCTAATGACCTGCGAGGCTAAAATGGTCAGCATCTGTGTTGAGCAATCACTGCATAAAGGCCAGGAATTCCTAGCCTGTAGGATAAGCCGAAGCACTGTAAACTGTCAGCAGGAAACAGACTGGATGGGGCTTGTTGCCTACACAAGCATGCCCACCTGGACAGCACACCCTTGACTCTCTGCTCAGTGCAGGCATCCATATAAAAAAGAATACCCAGAGAAGGTCTTTACAGCAAGTGAGTTCAGTAAAATATGAAAACGGAAGCAGTGCTCTGAAATTGCAACTTTCCAAGGGTGTGTGTGTGGCGCACAATTGCATTTAGTTAAGCATGGGGGGTATATATAGCAGGTGACTTAGTTGCCTTAGTTTTAAGTTGATGCTCACCAAGGACGGAGACTAGCCTTTATCGGTATTACTCTGCGTGCCTGTGTGCTTCTCTTATTAGGTTCCTACTCACCTGTGCAGGGTTCTTCACTTTTATACCCTGCTTCCATAGTTCTTAATTTCTGAACAGTATCAGAAATAGAAAACCTGTCTCAGGACCTCCTGGGGTATGCAATATCCACGAGGGATCTGCATTAATTAGAGATTAATTAGAGTTGTAAGGGACCAGGAAGCAGGATGAGACTGGATTAAGGTGTGTGTGTGTGTATGTGTGTGCGCACACAATATTACTTCCTATTTGGAATAATTCCTGCAACCCAGAAATGTTTGGTTGCTTTTATAATTCTTGTGTAGTAATATTAACAGTCCCTTTTGGTGGTGATAATCATCACCTGTTTGAATTATAATTCAATTCTTCATATTAATTTACCATTTTTATTTATCTGCCTCCTTCCCACCAGCTAATGAGACTACTGTCCCTTGAATATAGCAATGGTATCGTACAGTATGAGGTATTAGCTGGGTGCAGAGCATAACCAGGCATGGGGAGATGCTACCATAATGACAGTAGGGGAGGAAGCCTTTCCAGTAGCCCTAGTAAAACACATCCTGGCTGGTTTTGGTTCTGTGGTAAAATATATGTGGTTTTTGTTTGTTTGTTTGTTTTCTCTTTATTTGAAGCACTGTTCCTGGTGCCCACTCGAAACAGTCATCTAATTATATGTTAGGTTTTTAACAAGCCTCCTCAGTCATTACACTGTTTAATAGTGGTCTTTTACTAACTTTGCCCACTAAATCCCTAAGGACAGCATGTGTCCTTTACATTAATCGTTGTATCCTCAATCTTATGAGATACACAGCATCTTAATTTTTAAAAAAATATTTGACTTAATTAATTAAGTGGGATATCTTTGCTCGCTTAGTTAGTGAGGTTTAAACAAAATGTAACTAAATGTTGCTGTGTAGACTTTCAGGGGTGTAGACCCAGGTCCTTTAAGGTTAGCACAGAGCCAGGTGTGGTAGCTCTTTCTTGCAATCTCTGCGCTTTAGAGGCTGATACAAGAGGATTATCTGGGGTTCAAGGACAGCCTGGGCCTCATAGTTGATTTCAGGACAGCATGGACTTTAAGAGTAAGATGTTGAAGAGAGAGGGGCGGAAAGGGAGGGAGGGAGGGGTAGCAGGTAAATAAGATCACGTTGACAAAAGTTTTAGAGGAACAGAGGAAACATTATATCAATGTAAACTATTGTAGCACACCGTGAAAACAAAAGAGGATTGATTCATTATTTTATGTGTGTGTGTGTGTGTGTGTGTGTGTGTGTGTGTGTGTTTTGCCTACATGTATGTGCATGCACCACCTGCATGCCTGGTACCTGCAAGTCTCAGAATAAGGCATCAGATCCTGCAGAACTAGAGTTGCAAACAGTTGTAATCTTCCATGTGAGGTCTAGGAAATGACGGCAGGTCCTCTGGAAGAGCAGACAGTGCTGGTCACCACAGATACTACCTGCTACATTTACATATTTAAATGAGTGAGAACTAATCTTAGGATTTCAGTGATTCATTTGTGTTCCATTGCACACCACAGCAGACAGAAACTTTATGTTTTAGTGGCGAAATTGTTTCTCCAACACAGCTTCCTGAGTTTGGCAGGTAGAGTTCAGGCTGTGCACACTCAGTCCTTTAGTATTCCACAACAGTATTTCTAGGGGTTGGGGAGGGTTTTCCCAATTCTCAGTTCCACAGAAGATGGCATACCTTTAATATGACAACAATCATTTCAGACTAGAAGGCTGAACAGGTATTTCAGAGAAACAATACAAATGCCTGGCGTATATTATAAAATGTTATGAGTATATAACTCCTGGTCAAGTTTAAAGATGCAATGTTCTAATTAAAATCTAATGTGCATATCTTTGGATGAGTGGTTTTAGGAAGAATGTATCCTGCTGATATACTAACATAAAAAACACACACACACACACCTTTGAAGTCAGTACTGTGACTTTGTCGTTTGAATGGGGAAAGCTCTGTGCACAGGTGGGTTGGGTGGCAGGGAGAACTCTAGAGGCTTTGTTGAGAGTGGGCCTTCTCCTGGAGGGTTATGGGAAGTCATGGGGCGGGGCTTTAGGAAGCACTGTCTATAAAAAAAAAAGCTATCTCCTTGAGTCTTAGCTCTGTTTGGTTCTTAAAAAAAAAAAAAATACCGTGGATGTCCCCAAGTCATTGGATACAATGAAAATGTCCACTGAAACCTCCAAATACACAGCAGGGGGATTCCATCTGTAACAAGTGGTCCATCTTACAACCCCTTCCTGTTGCGTCCTTCCAGCACGAATGCCGCCACCTTTTCTCTAATGCACAGCTTCCTCCACATGCTTCCAAACTCAGTGCCAAGTAGATTAGACTTCTTTCCCAGTTTAATCCTGCTCCTTACTACTTCTTACACATCGCTACAGTTTTAAGGGATGTAAATATAATCAATTTTAATTATTATTATTTTTTTTTTACTGAAGGCTTTTTTCCTCTTACTTTTTAGGTCAGGGACTTTTCTTCCTTAACCATTCTTCTGTTTTTTTTTTTTTCACTCTGTATTAATTATCTGTTGTGTATGAAGTCACCACATTCAGGGACTTCTAAAAGTCTGCATTTGTTAGTTCGTATGCATTGATATCTGTGTTATTTGTATTACTTATCAGTGGTGTAAGAAGCCATCATATCATCGTATTCAGGGACTTCTAAAAGCCTGCATTTGATACCTCACCATTGCTTAGGTTGGGGACCGGCTTAGCTGGTTCTCGGGCACAGTTTCACTGATCCAAACCTGGGGTCCTCTTCCGCCCTCACGTGGCTTAGTTGTTGGGAGCACGTATTTTTCTTGTAGCTGCAGGCCACACAGTGCTTAATTTCCTCAAGGTCAGCAGAAGACTCAGTTTCTCTGTGTCTCCAATCTCAGGGAAGGGCTAAAATTTCTTTACAGAGTTTTCTTGAGCATATTAGATTTACTCAGTTTTGTTTCGTCTTTAAGACAGTCTCACGTAGCTCAGGCTAGTCTCAAACTTGCTGGTTAGTTAAAGATGACCTTGAATTTCTGATCCTCCTGTCTATACTTCCCAAACTCTGGAACTATAGACGTGCATCACCACACCAAGTTTATGTGGTGCTGGGGGATCAAACCCAGAGCCTTATTCACGCTAGGCAAGCGCTTTACCAACTTAGCTACACTCTGCCTTGCCTACCAACACGCAGCTAGCACTGACGGGGAGAGAGAATTTCTTAGGTCAAGCCTGGGGGAATCCTCTTGCTTCTTCTCACATTCCACTTATTTGGGAAGGTGAGAAATTAGTCTAAGTATGACCCAGGGTGGTGCTATAGGCACAGAGGGATGAATTACGAAGAGCACCGTGGACCCTTAGGGAAGGCAGCTGTGGCTGCACGGACCTGTAAGGCCAGCACTCTGAAATTTGGGAGGCTGAGGCAGGGGGATTCCTGCGAGCTTGGGACTAGTCAGAGTTACATAGAAAAAACCGGTCTCAAAAACAACAAAAAAAATTTTTTTTTAAAGAAAGTAAAGAAAAACTTTGGGGATGTCAGTTCTGTTTTTATGTTGCTTACAGTGATGGCTTCAGGGTTAATCCACATGTGGCTAAATGACAAAAATATTCATTTGTATTGCCTAGCAATTCTACCTTAACAAATGTGCAAAGTTATGGTGGAGAAAAAGACATTTCCCCTCAGGGAGGGTCATAATTTTGGGACTAGTTAACTAATCTGTCTCATAATCAAGTATACTGTGGATACTTTCCAACTTTGCCTTTTTTACATATTCAAGTAAGTCTATGGAAGAGGGTCATGTCTGGTTTATCAGTCAAGATGGCCTCCCTTGGGGCTGGAAAAAAGTCTTAGTACTCTGTTGCTGAGTTCCCACAATGGGGGGCCCACATCTTCCTTTAACTCCAAATCCAGGGGAATCTGACATCCTCTTTTGAAACCCATGGGCACATAAATCCCTTAATTCTTTGCGGAGACGAGTTTCTCTTGTACTTACATGTGCATATACCCACACAAAGCACACTCATAGACACATAATTTTTCAAAATAAGACAAATCTTTTCTTTTTAAAGAAGGACTCTCGTATACCTGGCTTATATTTTTAACTCCCTAGATTTTCTTGCAAGATTCTTAAGATTATACTCCGTTTTTTGTCTCTGCTTTTTCTGGCTGATTTGATAAACTTTGTATCAGTCCAATTTATTTTCTCATGCTAATTTGGAAGTTCTAGAATTCCTTTAGATCCTGTCATCAGATACATTTCATACTCCTGTGCTCATAAGACATTTTCCTCCACAGTCTGAAAATAAGCTAGCAATTATTTCCACAAGATAAACTCCGAAATAGTTCTGCATACATTTGTTTCTTCCCTGGCTCCTCCACCTCTCCCGGATGAGACCCTGGCAGCAGAAGCCACTCAGCCCTCCCCACACTCCAGTGTCTAGACTTGCTAAGATCACTTCATATTTTAGGTAACTGGAATAAGATGGTCTCTTCAGCCTGATGCTTCTGTTCTCAACACCCTTACCTAATACCCACAGCACATAGAAGTTTTCAGTGATCCAAAAGCTGTGTAAAATTCTCTATCTGATTTACCAAGGAACACTGTTTATGTGACAGTCACCATGTGCCAGGCACCACTGAAAATGACAATTATCAAGTAGAGCAAAAGAACAAGTTCACCAAGTCAGGAAGAGGGAGAACCAAGGTTCAGATCCCAAGAGGGTCCTGATCAATGGTTCTCAATCTGTGGGTCATGACCCTTTTGGGGGCAGCATATCAGATATTCACATTATGATCCAAAACAGCAGCAAAATTAAAGTGAAGTAGCATCCAAAATAATTTTGTGGTTGGGAGTCACCATGAAACGGGGAACAGTATTAAAGGGCCGCATCATCAGGAGAGTTGAGAATCACTGGTCCTGAGAGTCCATGACTGTGTCACGTGCATCCGCAGCGTGGGACCACCTGGGATTGTTGTTCTCCATCCTGAACTGCTGAATTCCACATTTTAATAAGATTCTTGGGTGATTAAATGCACAATGCATGCTCAGATCTACTGCTCTATAGTTTACAGGAAGTGGGAGTAGATTACAGGAATGAATACACACACATACATACACACACATACATACACAAACACATATTCACTACACCATGAATTCAGGAATGATCATAAACACCTTTGCCTTGTTAGTGGAAAGAATAGAGTGAGGCTAGACTTCATAGACTTCTCTTAATCATCTACATGACCAATAATTTTTTTCTTTTGCCTGCAGATTTCATTTCTCCACTTACAATCATATAGGCCTATCTCTTTATCCTTGGAATTCGGAGATTTTAGCAAAACATGTCTTCGCGTGTACACTTTTTTTTTTCACCAATCATTCCCAAAGTGAGTGAGCCCTTCTAGTTTGCAGACTCATTGTTTCTTCGTCACAGGGAAATGTTCTTCTAATTTGTTTAATTATTGCCTCTTCTCCGTCTGTTCCCTTAGCTCCCCGGGAACGCCTTTGGTTTCCTAGTTATGTGTCCTTGGTGCACCCTCCAAGTCTCTCGCCCCTTCTCTAATGGCTCCGCTCTCAATTTTCATCTCTCGTTTAGGGTGACTTTCCAGTGTGACTCCCTGTGCCATTTATAAATTTCTCTTGATTTATCTGCTGAACCGTACAAATGTTCAGAAAATGTGAAAGAGAGCGATTACCTTCATTTCCCTAATGCTTGTTCTCTGACCAATTTCTCATCTGCCCCTCAGCTTGGTTGGCAGGGTTTGGGTTCTTTAGACTATGGTGTCTCCCTGTCTCTAAAGGTTAGATCACTGTCTAGATGGCTTTGCCGCTCTTATCCTCTCCCTTAGCTCATGTGTGGATGCTGCAGCAGCCTGCAAGGCAAGGGCGAAGAAGCCACCAGGCTCCCAGGGCCCTTCTGAGTTAATTCCTCTACTCCCTGGCATGCCACACTTTTCCTGCCTTGGAACAAGGAAGCAAGCTGACTCCTGGGTCTCTTGGTTGGGAGCTCAGGAAACAACACATTCATGTTAGACTAAGGTCATTGCCCTAAATATTACTACTCTCTGAAACCACAGTTTTTAAAGGATTCCTTCATTTTGGCAAACTTCCCAGGAGGTGGGAACTATAGATAGAAGGATTCTCCAACTGGCCTCCTCCATCTAGGGTAATAATTGTTATGTATTATGTTTGTAATGATGCCTATGATATGTAGTACAATGGGAAAAGGGGGGAATGTCATAATAATGAATTCTCTAGTATCATTTTAGAAATACTAAATGTGTGTGCTTAAACACACTTACTAAGGATTATAGGTTGCAAGTAATGAAAAGTCACTTCGGTTAACATGAGCAGAAAGTTCAAAAATTAAATTGTTTATTTGGATGAATACTGGCATACTTAATACTGATGGTGAATGTTAGATGAAAAAGATGTAGAAAAGGAAAGAAGGGCAACATCAAGGTATTTCTTCTGGCAACGGTATACAAATTTAGTCTCTCTCTGTAGCTGTATATACCCTAGGTAGGCTTTGAACTCACAATTCTCCCAAGTCAGCCACCCAAGAAGGATTTTAATGTCTACACCTGGTTCACAGATCTCTTTAGAGTATTGGCATTTCCATGGCTCAGTAGCTATGTCTGAGTCCCCTCACTGGAAAGAATATGGCAGTATTGGTTTGGATCCAATAATCTGTTCCTAGATTAATCAGTTCATCCAAGAAAGACAGGAAATGTGTGGAATATTTCCAAAGCTTAGTAAGATTGGCAGAGATAACATTAACAGTATTGGAGACCTGGCAGCAGCAACTACACAGGAATCTATACTTTTCTTCCCCTGCCCCACACTCACACACACACACACACACACACACACACACACACACACACACACACACACAACACACACACACATATCAAACTGCTACTTATAAGAAGTGGAAATAATACAGATAGGATTAAAAGAACAGAACTTTTCTTTCTTCTTGTTATTGTTCAAAATACTTTAATCTTTAATACTCTTAGAAATTTTGTGGTAAATTTGATTGATTGATGATACTGGACTCAAATCCAGGGTCTTACACATTCTGGGCATTCTTGGTATTCTACCACTAAGCTACACCCCCAATCCCCTTGATGAACATTATTAAGTAATAAAGAAGGAAGAAGCAGAGAGAGGGAATAAAGGAGGGTCATTTCAAGTATCTAAATCGGTTTAAAAGGCCGCTGTAGAATACAAATCAAATTGTTTTCACCGGTGCTCTGTATTACTTCCAAGTATGAAGAAAGATATTCAGCTCACATCCACACACAGGCAAGACCTGCTGGAGCCGTTACTCTGTTTTCCTGGGATATTCTCTACATAGGAGGTGGCAGTACCATCCTGACCCACCCAGGCCACGGGCAGCCATAATGAGCGAGGCTGAGGAGGAGAGACTTACTGAGCTCCAGAGTCCCCTGCTCAGGACTCCAGTTCCACCCTACCTTGTCATCTGAAAAGGGGATAACATTTCTTCTTTCTCTTCCCACTTTATCGACGTACTCTCTAACAGCAGACAGATGAATAGCGAAGCCCCAGTGAGAGTCTAAGTCAACATATGTAAAAATATTTTATGGAATGTATTAGCCTTCTAGAGAGTCCACAACAACATATCACAGATGCGCGATTAAACAATGTATTTTTGTTTAGCTGCTGTTGGAGCCCCTTTCTCCTGAAGTTTCTCTTCCTGGCTCACAGATGGCCACTTTCTTACTGAGGCCTCATTTGGGCTTCCTCTTTGCATGCATGCCCTTGCTGTCTTTTCTGGGAAATTTACTTGTTTACTTGTTGGTTTTTGAGACAAAGTCTGTCTGTCTGTCTGTCTGTCTATCTATCTATCTATCTATCTATCTATCTATCTATCTATCTATCTATCTATCTATCTATCTTTTATCCCTGGCTGATTTCAAAGTTCTAAGTAGCTAAGGCTGACCTTGAATTTCTGGTCCTCTGGCCCCCACTTCCTGATGGTGTGGTTACAGGTGTGTGCCAGCATACTTGATTTAAGCTGAGAGTCATACCCATGGCCTCTAGCATGCCAAGTAAGCACTATATTGACTCATCTACACCCCTATTTCACTCTCCTTCATATAGGAACACAGCTCATCTTTAGAGCACAGCTCCCTCTAGATCACACTGTTTATTTATGTATTGATAATTATTAATTATCTCTTAAAACTGCATTTCCAAAAATAGTCACATGATCAGCAATTTCTGTTGGGACATCGACATGACTTTGCGTAGGACACTCGGTTCCTACCAGAATAAACTACGGGGCCCATTATTGTATTTCTTCTGGTGTTTTATATAATGAGGCATAAGCTGGGGAGATTTCTCAGTGGCTAGGGCTTGCTGCATCAGCAAGAAGATCAGAATTTGGATTCCCAGCATCCATGTAGAAGCAACGTACAGCAAATGTGGATCTATAACTTCAGTGCTGCAGCACAGAGACAGATGAATACAGGGGGCTTTCTGGCCAGCCAGTCTAGCCAAAACAGTCAGCTTCCGGTTCTCTAATAGACGCCGAGTTAAAAATTAGGATGGAGAGAAATAGAGGAAGACATCCAACATCCACCTCTGGCCTGCTCATTCACACACATAAGCACCTGTATTTGTCTATACACATGCATACATACATACAACAACACATGTATAGATGGGTAGATAAAAGATAGATAGATAGATAGATAGATAGATAGATAGATAGATAGATAGATGGATAGATAGATAGAACATGGATGATAGAAGATAGATGATGGATGGATGGATGGGCGGATGGATGGAAGGGGTGATGGATGGATGATAGGTAAAAAATTTATTAAACTAGAATGACAAGACAATATTTCATTCCAAAAGAAGAAACTCATTCCTGGCATGAGGCTTAAGCATTGTATTTATTATCTTTCATGACTCTGGGTTGGCAGGCTCTGATGGGTGTCCCTTCTGCTTCATGCAATGTTACCTGGGATTGTCATCATCCGAGACCTACACTCGGCTGCGCTATAGGAGACTCAATTACATGACTGGCTGTTGGTACCGGCTGAGCTGGGGCAGTCAGAGCGCCAACACGATCCCTTTTTCTGGCTTTAGGCTTCTCCTTGCTTGAAGTCTAGTTTCCAAGAGATGAGAATTGAACTAGGCCATTTGCTCTAAAGCCTACATTTGGAAATTTCAGACTGTCACTCTATGAGACATTCCAGATGCCTTTAAAATGGGACAGGAAGCTTTCACCTCTAAGTGAGGACCGGCATACACAAGGAGGGAGAGACTGGTGGCAGCCATGTTGAAGGTGCAGCGTCAAACTCTCACAAGGCCTGTGGACATCCCACAAATGATCTACATTGTTAATGACACAGGCTCAGTTCCAATTTATGATAAATATGCCTTTCTGTCTGAGAAAACATCCCACACCTTCAGATAATCCGTTATGTATCAAGTACTGAGATTATCTAGAAAAATTACTTGTTTCTTTTTCTTTCTTAATCAAATAAGTTATAAACAAGTCAGGCTAAGAAATTTCAAAAGGAGTGGAATTATGGTGAGTACAATGTGAAGCCCCCTTTGTATACATTTCATCATTGATCCCATAGACTACCAATATTTCTTAGAAAAAAATTGTTTTTTAAATCACATTCCAATTTCACCTATAATGAGCATAATTCATTAGTATGATATTCTCTTGTTTTAACAAATGAAGTAATGATGATAAATTGTGAATAGCCTATTGGTATTTTCTTAATTCTTCATTTGTGTTTTAGTCTGGCACATTCAAATTCATCGTTCTGCCTCCTGAGAATCCCTCAACCGTGAAGTATCCTGGACTCTGCGTGCCGCTGTTTTACAGCTGTATGAGCATGGGCTGGGTGTTCGGAGGCTATTCTGTAATGGGACCTTTCTGATGCTTTCGGGACTACTCTAATTGACTTGAATTTGAGGAGAAAAGCCACAGAAAGTCCCATTTTCCTTAAAGCGCCTCTAAAGCATGCAGTAGAAATGTGGTCCATCACCGCTGATGCTGAACTTGAGCACGTGACTGGGGTGTTCTCCAAGCCTCTTTACTTGAGCACGTGACCGGGGTGTTCGCCGTTCTCCTCACTAATATCCCTCTTGTCCTCCCCCTCTCCTGAACAGTGCTCTTTGGGAGGAAGTCACCCTGCACAGATCACACTTAAAAAGAAAAGACTTACGCTCCTCCCCTGAAGGCAGACTGTGACATCGTAAATTATTTATTAATTTTTTTCCTATGAGAGACTTGTCTGTTCCCTTCAACTTATCTTTCCATTACTTCTGTCGCTATTTCCTTGAAGATATTTTTTTTCTTATACTTTGGGCCATAATTCAACATTCCTTTGCTTGTTTAAGTGATTTTGGTTTATTCCTATGTAACTTTGACATACCTGAATCAATGGTCAGTTGGTTGGTAGGATCAATCCCTTACCTTTTGTAACAAGACATCTGGCTCAACTTGCATACTACTTGTCCGGTCAGAGGATCATCCATTCCGTCAGAGAAGCTTCATTCCTTTTACTGGGAAATTATTTTAAAAGCCAATATCTAGACGATGAATGTTTCCTCTTTTAGGATTTATTTATTTTTGTGTTATGTGCATGAATGTCTTGCTTTGTGTGTGTGTACAGACACATGTGGTGGTTGAGGTCAGAAAAGGGTGGACATCAGATTCCCTGAAATGGGAGTTACAGGGTTGTGAGCCACTGTGTGTGTCCTAGAAACTTAATCTGAGTCAGCAAAAGCAGTCAGTGCTCAGAACCGCCAAGCAGGCTCTTCGACCCCTGTTCCATCCTAAAGGTCTAAGGAACAAGTTTCCAGTGTACTTGTTTCTTCCTTGACTGAGTCCCAGGCTCTCACTAGATTGGGTTCTGACCCTCAACTGTCTGGCTTCTTCTATGCACACACATTACAGGAGCTCCTAGATGTTTAAACCTTCCATTGTCACACAGCTTCTTGGATTAGAACCCTGATAAATTAATAGATTAATTTTGAGGAAACCAAAGGCATACGTAAGACAACTGGACACTGCAAAAATTCTTGGCTATCTGCCATCAGATTATTCTGGATTTCCTACAAGGTACAAACACATCCCATACACGGCTCCTGGGACTGTATGGGAGTTTTTGATCCACTAGCAAGCAGATTGCTAGAACTGCCCACATTAGAATAATTTAAGATGTTATGTAAGTAGGTTATGTAGCACACATTTGTAATTCCTATATTCAGTATGCTAAAAATCTTGAATTTGAGACTAGCCAGAGCTAAACTCTGGATTTCAAGCCAACCTGGACTACACAGCAAGACTCCATCTATAAATAAATAAATAAATAAAAGTTGTATTGGAAGTTGACACCTTAAACTCAATCAATGATAGGTTTGAACATTGTATGGGGTCTGATAGCAGCTGAGCTACAGCTCTACAGCAGCCTATGCCTGTCACGGCAGATGCTGTGATTCCCAGTGACACCCTACATGGCATAGAGATCTTTATGTGACTTTTCTGTAGGCCTACCACAAAAATGGTTGCTTCTTCTCTTAACTTCCATATCTCCCTTTCCACCTGACTTCCCCTTCAGCACTTTTATCAGCAAAGCCCCTTCTCCTCCCCTGGACCCCCTCAGGCCTTTCTAGCCCCATTCATACTTTCCTCCTGCCTTTCTCATACTGCTGCCTGCTTCCTGGAGCCACCTTGAATCTTACTCGCCACATAGCTTTGTTCCCTCATTTTGATACGCCAAGGATCTCACATCTATCACGGAGCTTCAAACTATGACACAGAGTTAGGAAAGACATTCCCAGGAAGGCTCCCTTATGTTTTTGCTCAATAAAAAAAAAATACAAGAGGTAGAAAGACAAGATGAAAATAGCAATCCCACCTTCAGTGCAAACTCATTTTCCTACCGGAGTGTAAGAGGATAGAATCATGAAGGATGCCGTATAGGCTCTGAGGTCATCAGAATTGGATTTGGGTCTCCATCACTTACTGTCTGTGATATTGGACAGTCACAGCTTGCCTCTCTGAAGCTACCTTTTCATTCCTAAACAGTATGTATCTCACATATAAGATGTTGCTAATGTGTGTAGAATAACATCTCCATATCTCACTGGTATCTGCAAAGTTGGTTTTAAAAATAATATTAAAAAGTAGCAGTTTTCTCCCTGATTTCTTCCTAATGGAGTCTATGTGGGGGAGGATTTTCTTTGGGTTATCCAGGCTTTCTTAAGCCCTGCAACCAGTTATTCTTTTGAGACTTAAACAGGAAGGATGGCGTGTTTCTAAAATGTCCATTTTCGGAGTGAGGAAACTATGACCCGTGGGGATGCAGTGGCTTTCCTAGAGTTAAGACATAGAAGGCCAGGTAGTGATTCCAGGATTCTCCCGCTTCATTCCTGCCTGGAATATGTACTGAAGTCTGGCCATGTGTCACATGCTACATTAGGCATTGAACTGGAGAAGGTACAGACTTAATATTCTAGGAGAGGTAAACACTCTTCACAAATGCTACCAGCACATGATTGGTGCTAATTTTCCTCTTGTTGGAGAAACTGTAAAGCCCAGGGCCGCATCTGCACCAGGATATGAATGTGAAAATCAATGGATGCCGATAAAAGTGGCCTTAGCATGCGTCAGGTTGAATCCTAATGGACTGGAAATGACTTCTCACAGACATCCCTCGTACCTAAAGCTTTGTTCAGTCATCCGTTGAATCTGTCTTCAAACACATTTATAGAAGACCTTCTGAATGCACAGCACCATGCCTGCATCCAAGATAGAAAGATGGAAATAAGATTGCTGCCTGAAATCCAGGAAGAAGTATGTGCTGACAGCTTTCTGGGCCTTGAGTGTTTACAATTTAAAGAGATCTTAAGAATAATCTGAAGTTGATTCTGACAGAAGCCGGAACTTCTCTTAAATTGTACTGTAATTAAAGCCGTGTTATGTGACACACACGCTTTCAATATACAGGAGTCCTGTCCTTGGAAATGCGGGAGGATTTAGAAGCGATTTTTTCAAAGTTTGGTTGAAATACATATTTGCTCTTTGGCTATCATGTATAAGAAGTTGGAATATTCATGGTCAAGAATTTATTCTAATGTATGTCTACATCATTGCGGTGGATTTTCAAATCACAAATATTTTTCTGACCCTGAAATCAAATGATAAGCTTTATATATTATATAATTGATTACAAATATGTGTGTGTGTATGTATGTATAAATAAAAGCTTTCACTGAGTCACAGAAACTCAACTAGTTCACAACTTCTAAAATGCAGTTACAAAACTGTCAAATTAATGTCACAATAAAATCAATATCTATTAGTGGTATTTTCTCTCATTTTTCTCTGCATCCTCTCAACCATTTTATCTTAAAATAAGCCATCCTCCAGAAGTGTGTTACGGTCAGCACATAACAGAACTGATGGACGAATCAATTTTTGCTTTTTAGCATTATCTTTGGGGCCCAGATAAACATTATTTATTCATTTTCACTTGGAACCAGCTTGATGGAACTTTACCAAAGGGATGAGACACTATTTTATTTCTATAAATATCTGCTGGTGGTGGGCATAACACACAGGAGAGAAGTGTTGCTTTCAGAGGTTGGTAATGACATCAATTATAATGCTTTGAAGAAAGGAAGTGGGGAGAATAATAAATGTCTTTCCTCTAAGCCTTACTAAGGCTTATCCCTCCCTCCCCCAAAATTCCAGTCTTATATTAAGTCAGAAAGAAGAAAAGAGGCATGGGGCATTTTATAAATTTAATTTTGCAGTATAAAGAGGTTTGAAATGGGTGGAACACACTGTCAAAACAGTTTGTGACAGGAAAGCCTCCTTCTACATCTCAGTGTCCCCGTACAGCACGGATGCCACCTAACCTTTCGACCATAAGGGAGTATAACAGCACCCTCCAAGCATAGACTTTTGATAGGAGGAACTGGTGTTTGTTGGAAATAATGAGTTTCCCAGGGAGACCTGATCACAGCGAAGACTTTAAGTAAAGGCTCTGAGGAACGGCACAGATCCACTGCCCATTGAAAACATCCTTCCCTAGAGGTCAGGTGCACTTTACTAGCAAGTGTAGGAAGTTATTTACACAAGGTAGTTCAAAAGTAGTGGGGTTTGACACAGTCTTTTCCTCCCATCTAAACCGTGAAGACAAAGTCACAGAAAAACCCACTTGCTTCTGAGATTTGTGCATGAATACTAAATATTTTAAAATGACTCTGTCGGTGGTGCCAATAGTACGGAAATGGAAAGGAAAGCTATTGGCATCTCCTAACACACTCTGCTCATCCCTCCCTATTGTTTAGAAGGAACATACATCAATTAACGTTGTCCATATTATCAAATACAAATTTAGATACACTTTCTCTTCATTTATCTCTCACCCTCTTCTATTTTCCTGTCATTTTAACCTTTGACTGACTTTCTAGATGAGGGACTTTCTGTGAAATGCATGAAGATATTTCATTGGTGTGTATGGAGTTTTACAGCATTCTGTTAATAATTGTTAGTTTAATACTTTCATCTGTATAAGATAAAGTTAAATGAAGAGATTTGATGTCTGTGGCAGCAGCATTTGGAAGGATTCATGCACCATCCAATGAGGCCTCCTACTGTAATTATCTATGAAACCCGACTTTGAAGAGAAACTGCTGTCACAAATCATACTGCCCTTACAGCTTTGTTTTTGACTGTTCTTGGTTCCACAACCCATATAATGTGTTGTTTTGTTTTCTCAAATGAAACACTTTCATCATGTATCACAGCAAGCCAATGGCATCTTCTTGCTGTTGTGATTTTCAGATGGGAGTATGTGGTAGCTTTCTACTCTCCTCCCAGCAATGAGATTTTACATTGAAGTTAAAGTGACCCTTGCACCTGCTTGTGCCAGACATTCCCATGCAGCCTCTAAGCAAGACACAACCACTTCCCATCCCATGCCTGAGCCTCTCAATGCCATTGCTGAGCTCCATTCTTTACAGTGCTTCCTATTGCCTCAGCTCCAGGTCCTGAGCCTCCCTTGTGGACCTTCACACTCGAAGTCATAGTCTGTTAACTCGTTCCAGAGAAATGACATCATGTAGCCAATCAGAATCTGGTATATCTGCCTGGAGGTGGGACAGAAGTCCAAGTGTTCCCAACCAGGAATTCTTTTGACGACATCAGGACAAGCCAACTCTGCGTTTCTATATACCTTATCATCTCTGTTCTCTTGTCAACTGAGATCATACTCTGAGTTCCATCCAGTGAAATGTATGCATGATATGTGCTTCTTTCTGGTCTGGGTCACGAAACCTTTCAAACATAGCAAGACTTTTAGCTTCCAGTGATTTGGGGCAGAGAGCCTCGGAGTGGCCACAGATTGATCAAGAGATACAGAGAAAGGAAAATGAGTAAGCCAGGTGTGGCACATGCCTGCAGACTCAGAACCACATGGACTAAGTCAGGAAGTTCACCAAGTTTAGGGCAAGCCTGAGCTACATTGCAAGATCTGGCCTCAAGGACCAAAAACAGGCTGGCAAGAAGGGTTAGCAGGTAAAGGTGCCTGCAGCCAAGGCAACCTGAGTTCCATTCCTAAGATGCAGTAGGTGAGAACTGACTCCTGCAAGGTGTTCTCTGGCCTCCACCTGTATGATGCATGCACGGGGGTCAAAGTGTGAGTGTGCACAGGTGTGTGCACGTGTGCACTCTCTCACACACACACATCGTGCATACGCATGCACACAACTATACACAATAATATGTAGACACATAAGAATGGAATAAGAAACAGAAAACAAGTGAAAAGAGAACACCACCTGAAAGATCCCAGAGGAGAACGCACAGCTCAGTCGGCAATGGGAGTGAGGAAGAAACTCCAGCTGTGTTAAGCCACAGATGATTTTCTTTGTAAGAGGATTTTTAATTACACATAAACAATGCATCTTGATCATAGTGACCCTCTTCTCTCCCCTTTCATTGCCTGCAAGCAACTCCAGTAAGTTCCCCCTTGTCCCCCTTGCCTCTCATTTCCTCTGTTTTGTTTTTTCCTTTGTTTTGCTATGTCACCCACTGAGCCCAAGGACTGCTGCCTGTTGGAATGCTGAATGGCATTGCTGGCTTGCTTTCCTACAGACAGATTCCTGAACCTGCCCTAGGTTCCTGAGTGCAGGGGCCACGTCATGTCCAGATGACAGCATTTCACAGCTGTCTCTCATTTCACCCTGTCTCTTGCTCTTATATTTTTCCATGCCTTCTTTTCCTTCCCATCTCTTACTCTTTTTTCTTCCCTGTTTTTTCCCATGACGGTTCCTAAATCTTTGGGGAGGTTGGCTTAGATGTCCCATTTAGGACTAAGGGCTTAATGGTCACATATTCTCAGCACTGTGACCAGTTCTAAGTATCTGCATTAACACCTGACCACTGCAGAGAGAGTTTCTCTTAAGCCAGATGTTGAGGTATATTTGTTATAAAACTAGACATTGCCTTAACTAATACTCATCTCTCATGACCCTTTGGACTCAGTTCTAGTCACCTGTTTTCTATGGTCACTGATGACTTGGTGAAGGACATACAAAACCCCTTACTTAGCCATCTCACTTTCTGGCCAGACTTGTCACTGTCTAATGCTTTCTTTGTAATATCTCCAAACCATAAATTCATACACAATTCTTTCTGTAATTGAAACTAATGTGTATACAATATATTCTGATCACTGTCTTTCCTCTCTCATCTCTTGTTAGATTCTCCCCACCTCCTCTCTCTCTCTCTCGATCATTTTCTTTCTTCCTTTACTTCTCTTTCTCTTTCCTCCTCCCTCCCTCCATCTCTCTCTTTCCCTCCTTCTTTCTTTCGAAAACAAACAGGCAAATAAAAGCCAAACAAACCAGAATTTAAAAAGAAAGGTATGAGAAACACACATACACACAATAAAATACAAAATTGGAAAGCATAATATACAATCAAAAGAACGATAAGTTAAAAAAAGAAAAGCCCAAGCAAAACAATATAAGACCAAAAATAAGTCAGGCAGTGGTGGCATACTCCTTTAATCCTAGCACTCAGGAGGCAGAGACAGGTGGATCCCCATGAGTTTGAGGCCAGCTTGGTCTACAGAGTGAGTTCGAGGCCAGCCTGGTCTACAGAGTGAGTTCCAGGACAGCCTGGTCTACAGAGTGAGTTCCAGGACAGGCTCCAAAACTAGAAATTCTGTCTCAAAAGACAAAAAAAAAAAAGTCCTGCTTGCTTTTGACTTTTTCTTCTACCTCACTATACTAGTTAAACTTATACTTGCTCCGTTTTATCATTTTATTTCTTTAAATGTTCCTCAAGGTCCTTTTGTCTTAAGCATTCTCAAGTCTCTGTTTATGCACAGGGCAGTCTCCCATGTCATCAATGAGTTTTTAAAATCTGAGAGTTTCCAAAGGAGAAGTAGTAATAATCCTGGGTTCCTCTCTTGATCTAAGGCTCCCTATACACAACTTCATTACTGTCATATTAAATACTGGTCTTCATTTTTGTGTACCATGACACCTCAACCTCACATTTTGCAAAGCAAACTTGTGAATTGCTCTCTCCATATTCAACAACCCTCATGAGGCTTAGTTTTAATGGTCAAACTGATACAAGGTAGAATCACCTGACAGTTTCAATGTTGGACTGTCCCTATTATTCTGTGAGTAGTTTGCAGGAAACTTGCCTCAATTAAGTAAACTGAGTTGGTGGAAGACCCACCAACTTTGGGAAGCATCATTCCTTAAGCAGGGGGTCCCACACTATGCAAGGATGAAGGACTCAGGCCCAGGTGCACTTATATTGTGGATGTGATGTAGCAAGCTGTTCCAAGTTCCAGACAATGTAACTTCCCAGCCCCCAGCCATGATGGGCTACAACCTGGATAATAAACTAAAATAAGCCCCTTTCTCCCTTCATTGATTTTTGTCATGGTGTTTTATCACCTGGACAGAAACAAAACTAGAACACCTTCCTTTTGCAGTTTATTAATGTCACCAAAAATCCTTTCCATCTGCTTGGAGCCTTGGCTCTGAGCTCAGGAGCCATTCTTGATTCTTGCAGCTCCCTCAACCCTCATATAACTCCTTCCAGCAAATCCGGCCAATGTCGCCTAAATGAATCCCTTATCTGTTTACCTATGTCAGCTCCTGTTGCCACGTATCAAGTCTAGAGTATTATTATTTCCTATCTTGAATGGCTCAATGGCTTCCTTCCTAGCTTCAAGGCAACCACTCCTTCCTATACTGATCCCCATGTATGGCTCCCCATGAAGGCATGTAGATCACAGGTGAGCCCTGTTCCAAATATAACATATGACTACTTCCTGCAGTACGCTTCTATCATTGTAAGAAAACACTGTGTGGGGTGGAGGAGAAGGCATGGCAGTGGACCCAGGACCTGTCTGCAGCAGCAGGAGGTTGCTGGCTCACATTTCCATGTATCAAAACAGGAGAATGCAGGCACTAATCCAGCTTACCTTTTCCGTTCTCTTCAGTCTGGAACCTTAGGCTATGGAATAGTGTGTTTTCTGTATTCAGTTAACCTTCTCTGGAAGTGTGCTCTAGGACATACCCAGAGGTCTGTCTCCTAGGTGATTCCAAATCTAGCCTTGTTGACAATGACGACTAAGCATTGTGCCTAGCATGCTTGAGGCATTAGGTTTATCGTCAACCCTGGAAATAAATTAATTAATTAAAATTTCAAAACTTTCTAATGGCCCCTAGGGTTATTTATATCGATTTATTATGATGATTCTTGAATGCGTATAAAACTATGTATAGTTGCATAATTATAGATCTTGTATTACTATAAATTAAAACAAATAAAAACCAAAAATTTCAAAACTGATAAAATTCAGGCTTACAGCAGTAACTTAAAATGATGCCTAAAACTAAATTGCTTCTCACCACAGCCATCATACTGCCTGCTAATATGCAGACATGATCACTGGCCTGCCTTGCTATCTTATACCATTCAGTTCTGCCACTCCCACTAATCAGGTGGATATCCTTGCAAGAGTATATTCCTACATTCAATATTTAGATCTTTATTGACACACAAAAATGAAAAGTTTTCGTAGGAAAGTCCCCTCCCCAGAGGACGCACTCATGGGGTCCTCTCTGGGGAATAGTTCTATCATCCATAGATGAATTTACTAACTTGCCCAAATTGATCATTTGTGTGTACATTTCTTTGTTAAACAGAAAGTCACTGGGAAGAGCAAAGCCATCTGGGGCAAAGTGCTTTGCTTCTGGAGGGAGATGATGAGCTTGGCCAGCCCAGCCTTCTGAGTTTTCATTCTCAAATTAACAAATTGGCACTCTAGCTTGTGTGTGGGCGAGTCTCTTGAGAATTGAGATAATGCAAGTCCAAGCCCAAGGCCTCACCACTTCTCAAAGGAAATGACTGCATTGACTATATTATTAAGGGAATTAAACAAGACAGTGTTTGCAAAGTGCTCAGGCTCAATGGAGCGGTCATGTCTCTGACCTTAGGCTGAAATTTTTTTTTCTCCTTGTCATGGGATGAAGGGTACAAGGCTGGATTTATATCAAACTATTGTATGAACCAAGTCTATGTGAAAGGATTGGTTAAGGAAAAGCTCCACTGGGTTTGCCTTGGGTTTTACTTTTCGCAGGGGAGGAGGTAGAGTGGAAAATTATTACAACACCCAGGGATTCCTAACACAAACCCTTTCAACAGCTGATGCAGCCCTGTCTGGCCCTGCAGAGTACTCTTTAGAGTTGATAAAGTTTTCACAAGGCTCTAGAGCACATTTACTGATCCTGGACATAATATTTATGGAATGACAATGAACATAAGGTTCCTAAAAACAAGATACATTCACCTTACACTTCAACAGTGATGCCGCTTTTGCATTATTGTTAGAACAATTAGGAAATATATACAAACATGGCAAATAAAGAAGCACCCTAATTTGGCTAAGCCTTATCTTTGTATTTTTCCTCCCTGAACACCATGACCTTGTACCCTGAACACTGTAACACTCTAACAATGCTAACATTTTCATGGTTCTCAAGATTGCTATTGATGTGAACTGTTATTCCCTCCTTTCCTTTCTTTCTGAAGGTTCTGCTTGTTTGTTTTGTTTGGTTGGGACAGGGACTCACTATGTAGCCCAGGCTGATCTTAAACTCCTAACCATCCTGCTTTGAGTGGTCCCACTGCCGGGATTAAGGTGTGAGGCACCACACATCTGGCTCATTCATTTTCATTTTGATGGTTGACCGGCAATCTGTGCACTAAAAAACAATCTAAAAGCAAACAGCAGAAGGACATGTGAAACGAGGAAAACCAACCCCTTCCCTGGGATTCGGTGTGGTTAAACCCTCCAAAAGATGTTCTCAGTCAGTTCAAGTGCCCGGTTCTGTGGTTTGCAGGGACAAATCTGTTTCACCTAGGCTCTTCAGGAGGTTGTGCTTAGCTAGATGGATGGCTACTTATCTTCTCCATGTCTCAAAGTTGCTGGGAGGCCAGTGAGAAAAGAAATCCTGTGGCACATGTATCATGATCTTTTCAAATGTAAATTTTTAGCTTATCAAACTTTAAGTAGACATGAACTCTCCAAATATTTATCTCTAGGAAGTTTGTGATGAGCCATTCCTCAGACCTTCAAGACTCACTTCCATCTCGCTCTCTATGTCCAGCTTTGTTTCCTGTGTTTTGAACATAATCATGTATACCTATGCCTTTGTAGCAAGAGGGCCTGCTTGGTTTCTGTCCTCCCACCAGGTCCCACGGCCATTAAGCCCCAAAGAAAAATCACACAGAGGTCTGTATTAATGATAAACTGATTGGCCCATTAGCTCAGGCTTCTTATTAGCTCTTATAGCTTATATTAACCCATTATTTTAGTATATGTTAGTCACATGGCTCAGTACCTTTTTCAGCAGGGCAGGTCACATCCTGCTTCTTTGATGGTCTGGGCAGGAGTCCCGAGAGAGCTTCCTGCTTCCCAGAATTCTCCTATTCTCCTTGCTCCATCTCTATTTCCTGTCTGGTTGTCCCACATATACATCCTGGCTAATGGCCAATCAGCATTTATTTAAATCATGATTGACAGAATACAGACAATTCTCCCGCACGATGCCTTCTCTTGTCTCAGCACATTGGTAATACGTCTTGAGTCTTTTTAAGCAACACAGAGTGCAACTCTTATTGTTAGCTGTTCAGTCAAACAGTGCACCAGGATGATGCCTCCTTTGTTATTAGCTACGATTGTCCTAAAGATGAAATACACCAGGTTTGTCTTCTGGTTTGTTTTATGGGACAGAATCACATTCTCTAGCCCAAGCCAGCCTCAAACTTCATGTAGCCCAGGCTGGCCTCAATCTTGCAACAATCATCCTGCCTTGGATTCTTGAGTGCTGAGACTATAGGAGTTTTAAAAAACTAAGTATTTTTCAAACGGGCATGGTGGTATATGCCTGTATATATATATGTAGTAAAGCTGAAAGACCCGGATAAATCCAGACCCTTCTAGCAGAAAAATATAGAGCCAAAAATCTAGCAAGAAGAGAAGAGCCAAACAATGGCTCTGTCCAGGAACTAGCTGACTATAAAGTTAGATTATAATCTTGAGAATAATCTTGAGAAATGGGGAGTTAACCCCTTGTGATTATCACTGGTATTTTCGGAATTTTCCAATGATCACTGGTATTTTTGGAATTTTCCATGATGCCCTCCCTACCCCCTTAGGGTTGTGGTTTCGTTTCTTCCCTTAAATACTCCCTCTCCCAGCTACTTGGGGTTGAACTCCTCTCCTGCGTGGGATATGAGTCTCGGCCCAGAGTTCTGGTTCCTGTCAATATACCTCGTGTGATTGCAATAAGGACAGTCTCTCATGAGTTCTTGGGGGGGTTGTGTTATCCCGAGACTTGAGGAGAGTCTCCCCATTCTGGGGCTCTTTCAAAGCAGGGTTCAAACACAACCTCTGCTACCTAGTAAGTTTGAGACCTCCCTTGGGTGGACTATAAACAACCCCCATTTTAAAAGAAAATAAATATCTTCTTGAGAACTCTAGCCACCTTGTATCCCTTAGTCCCACTCTGGCAGATTGGGTCTCAAAACTTATCAGTTCCTGCAGTGTTCCATTTTGGTTTTATTTTTAATGAAGAAATTATCCTGGGAGCTCTAGGTTGGACCCCTTCCTCCTTACGCTCATTACCCAGATATATACCTGGCAACTTGCTTACCGGCACTTTGAACGTTTCTTCCCGGTTGCATTTTCTATATCTTTTTCCTCCTTAGTTTGTTTTCTTATTGAGCAAATGTTTATGTTTTGGCGGGAGCTCAGGCTGCTCAATCATTTGAAGGCATTGTTGTACTCCTGAACCCGAGAAGCTTCTGTCAAGCAAAGGACTCGGTAATAAGACAAAATGGCAGCCTACAGAATGGGGAAAGTTCTTCAGCAACCCCACATCAGACAGAGGGCTGTATTCCCAGACTGATTCTGGGTTTCCTTCTGTATGGGATTAGACTTGACAGAGGACACCCTAGCAAACCTGTGACAAGCACAGCTGTGAGGGCATGTGTGCACAAGACTTGCATTTCTGAGGTGCTGCTGATGTCCTGAAAGGAAGCCTGTGGTTGTGTGAATAGGGATGAGGAGGGCTGCGGCAGCTGAGTTATTCTGTTCTCCATCCCACTGTCCGGCTCTGGCTGAGCCCAGACTCAAGATTCTTCTTCATTAGCTTCTCAAGCATAGGACTACAGGACTATGCCACTATGCCTGTGTTTATTATAAACTCTTTAGAAGTAATTGTCTTTTAATTTATTTGCATGTAAATGCTGATAAACTAAAAACTGACATAAAAATATAAAATGTAATCCACATTACCTCACCTCTTATTGCCCTCTGTTTCTCTCAAGTCTTTGCCAGTTTACACCATTATCAGAAAGAAAGAGAAGTTCCAGACTTATCCACAGGCACCCGCAGACTGGAGAAGGAAGATGCTCCACATGCATATTAATTTTTTGTCTCTTATGCTGTCTCAGAAGTGGGAAAAAAAATCCTTGTTGTAGTTGAGTGGGTGGTGGCAGTTCGCTTCTCCACATCTAATTTCATAAATATGTGTTGCAATTAGCTTTTGCAGATGGAATAGCTAAATCCTGATTCAATTTTCTATTTTAGAAGGGCCATTAATCTGGAAAACAAATAAGGATAAATTAATTTTTAATGCCTAATCCATACTTTCTCAAAATGAAACTTATAACACTCATATAGCCTTAAATAGAAACTGCGAGCCCCCAAACTTCTGTTTTCTCTATGGCTGAGCTTATCCTGCCAGGCAGCATCTCTAGGGGTCCACGCCAAACATAGAGAGTGTTTGCTTTCTGTCTCTTTTGTTTTAAAGCTTAGGGCAATCAGATCATCCCTAAGCAGTTTGACCGTAGAAACAATATTTTTTCCACCAAGCGCTATTAATAGGAAGAACTTGGACAGTAATTTTAGAAACCAAAGAATAATCAAAACTCATTTACTAGGACTGTTGAGGGGACAAGTCATTCCAGTTAACTAGATTTTCTGGTTAGCTAGAAATAAACCTAATACCCATAGTTCAACACTTACCATGACAAATCTTTTCAAAATGCTTTAGTTTCTATCATGCCTTGGGAAGTACAGAGTGATGAATATAACTGAATACTAAATGACCAAAGTTTCTGCAGTGTACATAAATACTTTATGCTTCAGGGTGTGCTTCAAGGGTCTAGGAGATCATGTCGATTGACAGTCAGCTAAACATGCAATCTGGAAGCAGGCTTCTCATTTCTGTCTGTGAACCTCTGTTTTAGTCTACCTTTCTCTTGAAATCAAGGATACAAACA
Organism: Ondatra zibethicus; assembly: GCA_004026605.1. Lineage (NCBI taxonomy): Eukaryota > Metazoa > Chordata > Mammalia > Rodentia > Cricetidae > Ondatra > Ondatra zibethicus. The sequence goes on from PVIU01001259.1 coordinate 150,863, forward strand.
GTCCTACTAATCAAGAGTTCTAATTTAATTGGGTGAAATCAACCTTTTCTCTGCATAATAAGGTTTCTTAGGATAAATTTCAAAGGGGTATGGATGGAAAAGCTCACTTACAGATGTTTGACATGGCAGTGGCTTTAAGAAAGTTTTAACCAGGAAAAGGCGTCTCACACCTGTAATCCTAGCAAGGGCAAGGGAAGGCAGGAAGATCATGAGTTCAGGGCTTGCCTGGGCTATCTAGTGAGAACCAGACTAGACTAGATCATACAGGACCCTGATACAAAAAGGAACTAAGGTTTACCCGGGAATTTTCAAAGCCTCAGAGTTTAACAGTGAGTACACAGTTGATATTAAAGTATTCCATTGTTTTAATCATGCCGTTTCTATTCAGCTTCCTTTTATTGAAGTGAAATGGTCCAGCACTATCCTAATCCAAACAGCTGCCATCTTCGCAACCACAGCTGGGCTTGCGGAGTGTTGATGAGGGGGTAAGGAGGATCGCTGGGCCCTCAGCTGAGTATCCAACCTTTCTTCCAGCCAGTTGTATACATTCCTCCTTAACCCTCATGGTCTTGGGGAGGAGCTAGAGTATGCAGGCTGGGAAAGACTAGGGGCTGGGCAGCAGCTATGTAAGACTTTCCCGTGTACTTTTGAGCAACCTCGCTGCTGTCAGAATTCCCTCACCCATCTCAGTAAGTCAGCCCAATAAATTCATTGGTTCTCTGGTATGAACTTTGATTACATTGAACTCTGGTTTGCCACTGAGACCTTCTGAGGGGGGAATAGGTTCCTGACTTACCCACCCTGACCCCTCCCTCACCGAATGAAAAACAAGAAATAAAAAGGAAAGGGAAGGGCATGACGGCTCCTGGATGTGGTGGAGGAGAAAGCTTACTGTAGATATGTGGGCGATCACAGCCAGAGGCAGGCACGTCTGGGAGAGTCCAGAGTGGACCTGACCAGACCAAACTAGGCCATTTGGGGAGAGGGATGAACCAGGTGCAGAAGCCAGGAGTTCAAAGGTCCAAAAGGGTGGGTAATCAAAGGCCCTTCCCTATATAATACAGATATTTTGGTTACAGTCCCTGGGCTGGAGAGTTCAGGGCAGAGAATGGGTATGCAAGCCATACTCTGTAACAGTTATGGACCGAGGGATGCTGGGAGAACAGCAGTCACCACCTCCCCCACGGCAACTCCTCGCTCACCACCTCCACCAGGAGAAACGCTCACAACAGATAGTAAATTCGCTTGTTAATGCTATTATGTCTCCTGGCATAAAGAAGGGAAACCAGCAAATAAAACATTAGAAGGATGTAAACATAGAAATTGTTTTTAGAAAAGAGGGATTTATATAAGAAGATTAAGATGGGTGAATGTTTCCAGAATGAAAAAGAAGACTAGAAAGCTTTCGCAAGTTCTGGAGATTTGAGTGAGTTATTTAAGGTAAACAGAAGAGAGGCTTAGCGATTGCATGTACAGTATTAAAGTTTATGGGGTCAAAAACCCAACAATTACAAGGACTGGCTAAAATGTATGTCAAATCAAAGTTTATTTTGAAAAGTCCAGTTATTGAAATATTGTACAGTAGTTAAAAGTACCAGACTGCTTATACTGGTCTTTTGGGTGTTCAATAACTCAATTTTTCCAAAGAAAACTTGAGGCCCCTCTGGATAAAGGTCTGAACATATAAGCTATTGGAGAAAAGAGAAGTAATTGCTCCAGCAGTCATAATGGAGCCTAACTTGTTTGCCACATACTGTTCTCAGTTTAAGTCATTTGTCCTCTGAATAATTTTTGTTTAACAAATGAGGACCCAGAAGCATAAATTAATAACTAGTCAAGACACCAGATAGCTCATAAATGGCAGTGATGGAATATGAAACACCCTTCATTATTTGCCTTCCAACAATGATGTGGTAGCATGCCATTCTGCCAGAAACACCGTGTGTCGTGATGATAGAAGAGGGAAGGATGGCATCTGCTGGGACTTCTGCAGCAGGCCGTGATGTTGTCTTCTCAGTGACACCACCGTGTGCTGTTTAACCCCAGGGACAATTTCATCAGGGTTATGGGAAAACCCTTGACTTGTGAGACAATAGCGGATGCTGCTCACAACTGAAAACCACCACAGAAGCACAAATCTGACAGTGCAATGAAATACCTCTGATTATATTAAAGATGGAAAATTCACAGGCTGCTAGACTCATAGAAATTATCAATACAACACAAACCTCCAGTAAGAAGATGTTATCTTTAAGAAAAAGATGATTTTACTTGGATGACTGTTTTGCCTGCAAGTATGTATGTGTACCATGTTGGAGGTGGCCAAGGCTGGGAGAGGGCGTCAGCTTCCCTGGAGTTGAAGTTAAAAAACAATCTATGTGGGGTGTTGGGAGCAGAACCCAGGTCCTCTACAGGAGCAGTAAGTATTCTCAACCCCTGAGCCAACTCTCCAGCCCAAAATAAAATATTCTTAACAGCATTTTTATCTGTTCAATTTGACCCAGACAAAATTAGAGTTAATAAAATGAGGAAAACCAAAAGAAAAACCAATGGCAAAGGTATAGTCAATAACGACAGTTTCATAAAAAACGATTTTTGGTTGTTTTATTATTTTCTGTATGTGTGGGTGTTTTGGCTGCATGTATGGTGTGTACCACGTGCATGCCTGATAGCCTCAGAGGAGAGCACTGTGACTGGAGTCAAAGATTGTTGTGAGCTACTATGTGGGTGCTAGGGACTAAAGATGGTTTCTCTGGAAAAGCAACAAGTACTCTTAACCTCTGAGCTATCTCTCCATTCCTAACAATGCTTAAAAAAAGGAATGATATATCAGGCCTTTGTTGGGAATTTTATACAAAAGAAAACTACTTCTGGCAACAATAATTTTGGTTAAATAAATGAATATAACAGAAAGTAAAAATCCCCTATAATATATAGAAAATTGGTCAAGAATTCAAATTATCACAGTGGTATTTGCTTTGGGAAATATGTACCAGCTTTTTTTCAAGACAAAAATTTGTTAATGTGAATGTCATCTGATGAGAACATTTATACATATTGAGACCCTGAGAATGAAATAAAACATCACAGAGCACAGCTGAAATTGTTAGCTGCCAATCCGGAATCCATTCTCTCTGTTTTGTTCAAATACCCACTGCTAATAACCCATGTGCCCCCACAGTTTTTATCAATTTAGTTTATATTAACATTCAGTAGAATTTTGGTTGGCTTTGAAACAGTTGAAGAATATTGATTATTTTGTTCATCGTCTGGGACTTGTTTCTACTTGGTTAGCAGCTGTGAGCTTTCATTCAAGAAAACTCTGTCCTTGATTTCAACGAACTTTTGTTCAATCAGGAAAACAGAGAAACACGAAGGCATTGAACATGCTAGAGAATATAACATAGGAAATCATAACATCACAGGAATTAGGGGTTTGGGAAGCCTGCAAGTAAGGGTATCAGTGCTTGGAATTATCCTGAAAATCAAGGAATATTTCTAGAAAAGAAATGGAGGATATAAAGACTAAAAAGAAAAACAAGGCCTGAACCAAACGTTTCTGCCCTTCCGCTCTCCTAATGGTGTGATGCCAACAGCATCTTTTTCCTTGTTTAATACTTAAATAGACATTGTCTCTCCTATTAGATCCTCTCTGATGGTAAGTACTGTGTCTTACTTGTCTTTGAAAACCCAGCACTTATCACAATACCTGTTCCATAATGGGTACTCAATAAATATTTGATAAATTAATGTAAGGTCGAAGGAATGAATAAAGAAAGAAGAAGCCCAGAGGACTTATTGAGGCAACACATTTGGTTGCACGTGGGCATAACACAAAGGCGATTGCCTGTCAATCTACACTGGACTTAACTCCACTGATAATGGAGAGACATGGTGGATTTCCATCAGGAAAACCACAAAGAGTTGAAGTGACACTGATAACAAAGACATAAACCTGTGCTGGCTTCCCTAAATGCTTTATATATGTTAACTATTTCAGAGATCATTCTTAGCTTTCCTGAGAATCCAACAAGTGGACAGGACAAGCTCTTACACTACAGTTTCTGAAACAGAAAAATGCAGATTTGTCATTGTGTAACTTAAAGAGAAATTTAACAACAAAAACATATTCTTATCATCTTTCCCAGCCTGGAACCTACCGTAGGACAATTGGCAAAGAATGATCCTAAACAAAGTGAAATGTTCTCTCTGTTACAGTAAGATCAAATCTGACTCCATGTAGTTCATTATTCTCAATCAGATAATTCAGAAGGGTGTGCTTTTCCAAGATAAACCCTGAAGGGAATTTTCTGTGCTCTATCTGACCTTATTTAATTTATCTGAGTATTTGCGTTTATTATTGGACAAATAACAACTTCTACCATTGGGTGTTCATGGTCAGCCCACAATTTCTTCCCATCTTTAGCAAAACAGCTCACATGAATTACTTTTATCTCGCTTCGGTAGCAGAAATAACAGAGTGTTCATTTGCTATTCAATAGCTATTATTTGTATCTTGGTACAGATTGCTTCAGAATTCAGTCTACATTTTCTGGTACCCTGAAATAATATCATCTGTAAGTATAATAATAATGTGTCTTCTCTTGATCAAAATATTACTTCAAAATATTTTGTGGTCCGCTGCCATCTTATTTGCTTTATCTAAAGGTGTGTGTGTCTCTGTGTGTGTTGGGGGCAGCGCATAGAAAATTTGAAATTTTGGTGTCTATTGTTGAAGTACCAAGAGCAATAAATGCTCTCTTCTTTTGTAGGTAATTAAATCACAAAGTGCAGCTGAGACACCTCATAATTGCTAAGTTCAAATTGCAATATTGAGTGGGTTCTCCAACTCTGGGGAGAGTTTTTCTGGTTAACAGGAGGGAATGAGAGAAAGACACCAGGCTTCCAAAGTCTAGTGCCAAGGAAAGATGGTGAATTACTGGATTATCAAAAGGCGTCAAGGAAGATGAATTGAAAATTGAGTGTCTTTTCAAGAACACAAAGAATGGGGTGGATATAGTTGGACTGTCAGATGTGAAGCCTTACGTTTTGAATTATTCAGAATTGAGAGTGACTAAATTTCACATTGGATTGGTCATATGTGGAGTTGTTGGGTTGGCACCTACTTAAATCTGGGTGTAACCTGTCCTCTGGAGTCACACTTCTTTAGTGTATTACTGGGACAGCAGTAGTCTCTGTGAGATGATGGTCAGAAATGCAGGCTTCAAGCACCAGTTCAGTACCACTAAATCTGACTCTGCTTTTTTAATAAGGTCAGTAGGCAAATCACATGCATGCTAATGATTGAGACATGCTGCACCAAGACGAAGTGGAAGGAATATTGCATAGAGCTTGAGGGAACATCCACACTGATTGGCTAGGAGATTTTAGTGGCCAAAGGAACAAACAGGGAAAAACTTAGAAATGAAAAATGAAAGAAAAGTTTCTCAGAAACCAAAAAGAAACATTGTGAATTGTGATGGATATTCTTGGTTGTCACCTTGGTTATATTTGGAATTAACTAAAACTCAAAAAAGGAGGACCCACATTTTAGGAATTTTTGCTTTATTTGAAGTAGGGAAATTCTCTTTGAGGTGGGAAGACACACCTTTAATCCAGATCATTTGAACCGGGAAAACTGAGCTCTAATCTGGACCACACCTTCTGTGGAAGCCTACGTCAGGTCATGGAAGAAAGAAGGCTTTGCTCTTGGCCTGCTTGCCCTTCCTTGCTAACACATCCATCCTTTCACTGGCATTCAAACCTCTTTTTTGAAGACCAGCTGAGACATACAGTCTTGTGGCTTGAGCAACTACTGGATTCCTGGGCTTCCCATTCACAGGCAGCCGTTGCTAGAGTAGCTGGTAAATTGTTCCAGTAAATCCCCTTTCTATAGAGGGATTCATTCTATAAATCCTGTTATTCTAAAGAATTTTGACTAATATAAACACCCAACAAGACAGTATAATTACTGGTTGTAGCAGGCTTTCTCTTTGGCCACAAACCAGCTCCCAAATCATGCTACAGAGACTTATTATTTGTTATGAATGCTTGACTTTAGCTGAGGCTTGTTTCTTGCTAGCTCTTATAACGTAACTTGTTTTTCTTCTTCTACATTTTGCCTCAAGGCTTTTTACCTTTATTTTTTTTCTGTATGTTTTACTTTGCTGTTTCTTGTGTCTATCTGGCTGGCTGCTGCCTGGCTTCCGACCTTGGGTGTGTCCCTCTCTCTCTACCTCATTTTCTTCTTCTCTCTCAAACCTCTATTTCCCCTGACTATCCCTCTCCTGCTTAGCTATTGGCTGTTCAGCTTTTTTTATTAGAACGATCAGGTGACTTAGGCAGACAAGGTGAAACAAATGCAACCCATCTTTACATCATTAAACAAATGCAGCACAAACAAATGTAACACATCTTACACTGTTAAACAAATGCAACATACCTTTACACAGGTAAAGTAACATCCCACAGCTTAAACAAACGTAATGCATCTTTGTATAGCTAAAATTATATTCCATGACCACTGTTCAGTGTCGAATATCATAAAAGACTTAGGGAAGACATGTCTACAGGAACTACTAGATTTACATGGCAGGAGCGGTCTTAAGGCAGGGAGGAAGCCAGCCAGTAAGTAGTGGCTAGAAGGGCTCGGTGGTACATACGTCTAATCACAGTACTAGGAAGGTAGAAGTAGGAGGATTGAGAACGAGGCCAGTCTGAACTACAGAGACCCTGTCTCAAAAAGAAAAACAAACAAGGAACAAAAACAGGGAAAGCTGAAAAGTTTGCATCGTTGAGACATCTAACCTCTTGGGCACTGAGAAGAGGACACTGTGAAGCTAGAGCACCTGGAGAGGCAAGGGAAGGAACAATTGCTGAAAGCATTCTGGCCAATGGGAGAACTCACAGTACAGGGAAGGGTGGGCCTTTAAGCGGAAGAATGTGCAGACTCTCTTTTAGCCCTAACATCCTGACACATAGACTTATTATTACTTACGAATGCTCAGCCTGCTGGAGAGATGGCTCGGAGGTTAAGAGCACTGACTGCTCTTCCAGAGGTTGTGAGTTCAATTCCCAGCAACCATATGGTGGCTCACAGCCATCTTTAATGAGATCTGGTGCCTTCTTCTGGCATACAAGCATACATGGAAGGAATGGTGTATACATAATAAATAAATAAATCTTAAAAAAAAGAAAGAAAACGAATGCTCAGCCTTATCTTACTCCTGTCCCATTAGCTCTTATAACTTAAATTAACCTGTTTCACTTCCTCTACATTTTGCCTTGCGGATTTTTACCTTTAATTCTGTATGCCGTACTTTTCCTGCTTCTTCCATGTCTGTCTGTCTGTCTGGTGACTGCCTGGCTTGTTGGCCCTGGGAGTCTCCCTCTCTTTCTCCCTCGTTCTCTCTTCTATCATTCTCTCAAGCATAGATACCCTCTTCTTACTTGTTCTCTCTGTTTGCCGGCCCCACCTTTCCCTCTACTGCCTAGCTATTGGCCATTGGCCATTGAGCTTTTTATAAGACCAATCAGGTGTCTTAGGCAAGCAAGGCGAAAGAAATAGCAATACATCTTTATATAATTAAACAAATGCAGTATAAACAAATGTAACACATCCTCACATAATTAAAGGAATAGTCCATAACATAAACAAATGTAACAGATCTTTACTTAGTTAAACAAATATTGTGTTTCACAGGAGAAAAAGATTGGTTTACCTGCTGCAAAGCTGAGAACTCACAGGTGATGAGGGAGGCAGACGCCCAATCTCAGGCTAATGTGAGAGAAAGACTTCTCATTTTAGTAGGAAGGAGGCCACTTGCTGGGAATCAGTGAGGACAACTTTATGCTAAAGAGAATAGAAATTAAAATTTGCTTTTATAAAATTATAGTTAAAAAAGTAATTTTTGTACTCTTTTTTTTTTTTGCTATGACTAAATGTGTTTAGTGAGCAATACAAAACGGTAGGTTAGGTTTCTGTGCAGCATCAAAAATATCTTAAAAAATCAGTTTGAAGGAGGAAGCCTTTTTTTGGTTTATGGTTTCGGTCTGTGGTCCCTGGCTCCTGGTTTGGGTCTAAGGGCTAGAAAGTACCATGGTAGATCAAAGCTGCTCACTTCCTGGTGGCCAGGAGGCAGAGAGACTGAGAGAGGAAGAGGCTAGAAGAAAAAACCAAAAAACACTCCCAGGGCATACCCACAGTGACCTGCTTTCCCTGCTTGAGGCCTGTCTCCTGAAGTTACTAACACTGCTTCACAACCCTTTAAACTATACACCCACAGACAGAGCAAGCCATCCAGGAAGCCAGGGCCCTCTGAGCCAGATCCCTCCGGTGGGACCCAGCTCTAAGCAGAGCCACAAGGAGGACTCAGCTTCCAGGAGACATTACAGATTGAAATTGTGACAAGTGGTTAGTCCCTTAGACTTCCAGAGTTTAGATTTTAGCAAGTTGGTGCTAATGCCATAAAGTTAGCCTGTGGCTTGTGCAGCCAATAGCTAGCGCTCCATGGGCCAGAGCAGCCATTGCTCTGCATGTCTGCCCACTTCAGACCCCTCAAGTCTATTGAATTTATACTCTAGACACTCCTAGTTGTCCCCAATTGACTGATATCATGAACTTTTTTTACCCGCAACATTTGAAAGCATTAGAAATTATCTTTGAAAATAAACTGTCATAAAAGTATTAAAGTAGCATGCTAAATAAAATACATATAAGTGTGCAGTTTGAAAAGAACTGACAGATGTATATATCCATGTAACCAATCATTATAATTAAGATAGGTATAATATATATATACAATTAAAATATAGATTTCCATTATACCAAAGCTCCTTCCATGCCTATCTAGGTGGCTCTTCTGCCTCCTCCCCCAAGCAATTCCAAAGATTTTATCTGAATCATTTATAGCTCCTTCCTTTTTCCTTACATCTGGGTTCTTTGCATGCAATTTTTTTGAATCCCATTCACATTGTTGTACACATCAAGTGTGTTCCCTTTCATTGATAAGTAGTGTTCCTCTGAACTGATGAGCCTTGATCTCTCTAGCCATCTACTGGCTACTGGATGTTTGTGGTGTTTCTAGGTATTATGAAGAGAGCCACTATCAGCTATAATATACATACACTTGGGAAGATGTGCTTTCATTTTTCATGGGTAGGAACCTAGGAGTAAAATTCTTATCTGGTCAGTATATGTTCAAGAAATTGCCTAGTGCTTGCTTCTGCAGCACACTAAAATTGGAACAATACAGAGAAGATTAGCATGGCCCCTTTGACAAGCAAATTCGTGAAGTGTTTCATATTTTAAAAAAAAAAGAAAAAAATTAGCTGATTTTTTTTAAATAAAAATGATCTAGAAGAGTTCTACTTGCTCTTCCTTGCTGGTCTATAATTTAGGCATTCTGGTGAGTGTGCATTCATAGCTCATTGTGGTTTTAACATGAACTTTTTAAAAATTACGTGAAGAACGTTTTGTTCTACCTACCATGGTGGTGCACGGATTTAATTTCAGCACTCTGGAGGCAGTAGCACATGGGTCCCTGAGTTCAAGCCTGGCCTAGACTACAGATTTAATTCCAGGACAGCCAGACTACACAGAGAAACCCTGTCTCAAAACAAAACAAACAGATAAAAAGAACATTTGTCCTTATTTTCGATCCTCTATCTTCCTTATTTTGTTTTTTAAAATAATATATATATATTAATGTATGGATGTATAATATATAATTGTGTTACTATGTTACTAAACTCAACACTTGTTATTTTCACTAAATTAATAAATCTGCTTAAGTTTCTCTAATTCCTACTTGGTAAATATTAACATAAGCCACAGAACTGGAGGGCTCCTCAGCAATTGTCAAGAACCAAGGCACCAAGGATGATGATACAATTGTCAAGAACCAAGGCACCAAGGATGATGATACAAGCCTATAATCACAGCAACTTGGGAGGCTGAGGCAAAGGGTCAATCCTTATGAACTGTGAGCTCAAGCCTAACCTGGGCTACACAGGGCTACAAAGCCAGTTTATAAATTTAAAAGCAAAACAAGCTTAAAGGTGTCCTGAGATCAGAGAATGTAAGAGCCACCATTCAAAAGAACCTAACTGTGTGCTGTGCATAAAAGACACCGACTTCGTAATACAGAGGATCCGGCAGAGGCTAAGAGTGTAGTGCGTCGCGACCGCCAGCAGAAGAGACGACTACAACAGGATTCTTCTCAGCACACACTTTTTATTGGGACACACACTTCATGAATGAGAAAGGCTAAAGGACCACGATCCCTGGCTGCTCGCTTATAAGCAGTGCCGAACAAAGCCCTGATGTGTCAACGCCCGATAGGCTCAAGTCGGTATAGCGCGATCGTACGACGACCGGATTGGTCAAGTCATACGATGCCTGTCATACGATGCCTTTCATAGGAAAGCGCATGCACAGGAGTTGTGTTTACCAAGTCAGCAAATGGTGCTTTGGCTCTTAAGCCAGCGTACTCGTAACATGGAGGCGCCGTGGCACCCTACATAAGAGCACATAAATGGCACAGATACCACTACAGTGGCTTTAAGTGTCCTCTTCCACATCACCCTCTCAAAACATTCCACCGGGAGTAGTTCTCACTGGCAGAGAATTGACACAGGCTTCAGGGAGCATCAGAAGCTAACAGAACTTGACCACACATTTGTCTCTGATCAGATTTTGCTCCTGCATTTGTCCAAGTTTGTTCTAATAACTAAGCTAGCTTCAGATTTGACCAGCTCATCAGAAAGCCCCACACCCAAATGCACACACATGTACTTTACTCATCTGTAGTATTTCCTTAGAGTTGTACAAATTCTTTATGCTTGTTGGGTATTAATAAACATATTTAGTAATCAGACATATTTAGCGCAGACATTCACTCACTGTGTTTGTTGCTTTGCGGGTTTTTTTTTTAGCACTTTGTTAACAAAGCATAAACTTTTAGTGCCAATGAGGTCCAATTTGTTGGGTTTTGCTTTTGTGATCTGTGTTTTATGTGTCTCTTAAACCCCTGTCTGCCCCCAAACTGGGAATGTTTCCCCCAGAAGGCTGTCTTTTATGTAACGTGGTGCTGCTTCGTATTTCGCTGCCCTAATTTATCTTCCCACTGTCTGTTTCTTTTTTCTGATTCTTCTTATCTCTCAGTCATGAACATTTACAATTTACAAGCTTTCTCTCTCTTTGATTATAACTACTGTGTATCCATCAAAGAAGGCCTAGATGGCAGACGAAGTGAAGGCGTGATAATAGAAACACCAACCCTAGGCGGTAGTCAAACACGATGTTTAAAGGAACAAGCTAGAGGGCAGGCTGCCTGTGCTCAGATTCCACCTCTGCGACCATCTGGCTGTGGTACCGGGTTGCATTTTACATGGTAAAAGAATTCACAAGACTCAGTAGCATTTCGTACTAGGATTTTTGTTGCAGCCGAGGACACAAAGCGAAGATACGGTTTGTGTTCTCAGGGTACAGGGACAGTGGGCACGTGTCCTGAAGTTCTTTTACTCCCAGAGAAAAGTATATCAGCAGGTGGGAGTTGCCTCTGCTGAGGGAAAGCCCTGAGTCTTAGGGCCCCAGGCTTTTGTGTGGGGTTGGTAGCATGAATATATCCTGCTACACAAGCCTGCTTTGGCAACCAAATCTCAGGACCCAGCAATGAAACCAAGTGACATTGTCTATCAGCTTTTATTTTCCTTTTGAAGATTGTAATCTACTTTAGGTACTATAGGAGGCAGGTGGGAGAGGCACTAGCTGCAACAAATAAGGCATCAGACCTTCTGTTTTAATGTTCTTGGGTTCCCAAATTTGGACAAAAATGTTTGTACCTCTCTTTCTCTGCTTCCTTCCTGGGCTCTATCTGTTTTGATTGTTTTTCCTTTTTGTTGTTGTTGTTTTGTTTTTTTTCTGAAAGTATCTGAAAGTAGAAACTGAGGTGGTGTTGGGTGGGGAAGGCTATTTGTTTATTTCAGGTTATTTTATGGTTGTTTCAGGAAGTAGAAATATAGAAGTGAAAATAGGAAAGAAATGAGAAAGAGAAGAGATGGGCCAGAGGGGAAGGAGTGGTAGTGAGCTGCTCATTGCTATTGAGGACAGCAATCCCATTGGCCAGCCTCTGAGCGCAAGTGCCTAAGAAAGGGCCCTCCAAAGGGGAGGGGCTGGGCCATTTGACCACTGATTTTGTCTTCTGCCATTTGAGGGATCCAACTAAGTCCTCTACTTGTCTGGAGAAAAAAGCAGAGAGATGAAGTTTGGACATTTCATAGGGAAGCTCCCATCAGTACACAGAAGATGCACACACACACACACACACACACACACACACACACACACACACACAGAGAGAGAGAGAGAGAGAGAGACAGAGAGAGAGACAGAGAGAGAGAGAGACAGAGAACAGGAGTGAGCCAAGAACACAGTGTGCAGAGCACAGAAAACAGGAAGGGGCTGATGCTAAGCTTCCCCATTCTACACATCACTTCTTGGTACATAGGCAGCCAGTTTCAAAGTCTTCCATGGCAGAGTGGAAAGATCTGAAGAATTGACTCCTTCAATCTTGGAGGAGGTTTTTTTTGTTGTTGTTTGTTTGCTTGCTTTTATTTACCAGTATTACTCCAGGGCAAGGGTTTTACACCATTTCTGGAGTTACTACAATACTAGATCAGCACATGGTTCGTCCCAGAAAATTCCCATTCCAGTTTCCCACTCCCAACATCCATTTAATATATTTTCCTCAGATAGAGGATCTATCATTTAGTCTTTGTTGTTGTTCCTACTGCTGCTGTTGCTGTCCTCCTCCTCTTCCTCCTCCTCCACTTCCTCCTCTTCCTCTTCCTTATCTGGTCCCAAACTCAGAGATATCAACCTCCTTCTGCTTCACAAGTGCTGGGATTAAAGACCATTCCAGGTCTCCGTCTTGGTTCTTGACCAAGCTAACATAATTTAAATTGTTCCAAATGTTCCCTGTGAAATTATTTTTCTTACTGCAGACTTAGACAAAACTATGCAACAGTTAAAACTAGAACTGTTCTCAAGATCAGAGGAACATTCCAGTCCCTCCATTCCAGTGAGTGGTGTCAGTCTAGGGGATGCAAACCACTTTCACCAGGATGTAACAATTAACCACTTTCCTAGTGCTGGCTGTTAAGTGTATTGCCATTTCTTCACACTTACATGTTAAATATTTTTTATGGTTTATTTGACTTTATTCTATGTGCATTGGTGTGAAGGTGTCAGATCCCCTGCAATTGGATCTTCAGACAGTTGTAAGCTGCCATGTGAGTGCTGGGAATTGAACCCGGGTCCTCTGGAAGAGCAGTCAGTGCTCTTAACCACTGAGCCATCTCTCAATCAGCTCTCTGTGTGCTACTTTGTCATACTATTTACTAAGATAAACACCATAATGGCAACTAAATGACTAAAGAGTAACACATCTATGAACTATTTTGATCCATGAAGATTCATTTTCCTCCCAAAAGTTACAGTTGACCTACGTATAGTCACTTCAGTCATGTATGTGTTGGGCAATCTTTAAAAATGTATTTGTTTTAAAACCCATTCAGCTCATTTAGTGCTACCATTATGTGCCTGGGTTGTAGGGCCATCTATCAGGAGTTGGCTTTTTCAAGGGTCACATCCTTCAAGAAAACACTCTCCCAGCAGCCACCAACTGCTAATAGCTTCTCAGCTAATATGAAATTGGAAGGGAATAGTGGTGGGGAAGGGAATGGAAGGGAAGGGAAGGGAAAGGAGCCAAAGAGACAGAATTGGTTAAAGCATATTATATGCATGTATGAACTTCTCAAATAATAAAAACAAAGGCTTTTAACGAGGACATGAAGTTGGGAATGGATAGAGAGGTGGGGTGGATCTGAGAGTAACAGGGGATAAAATATGATCAAAACACATAGCATGGAATTCTCAAAGGATTAACAAAATATTTTTTAAAAACTCTCATTGTTGAAAGTTTAGAAAACAAAATGTATAACCTTAATAATATATAACTCACAGTACTCAGAAACCCAACTATAAAACATTTAATGTATTTTATAATCTTAGTTGGTTATATATGATATGTATATTTGATGAACAAAACATAAACTTTTATATCCTGACTTCCTAATTTAGTATAATCTTACATTTTTCAGAAAAACAATTTTAAATGTTTGCAAAATCTTGCATCCATATCAGGAATTGTATTTTCCTGTCATTAATGGAGTTTGGCAAGTATAAATAATAATTTTATTTTCCTAATATCCTGGAAAGAGGCGGTTTCTGGCTTCATGAAAATGGTTCAATGACGTCAGAGCTTTAGTCACCATGGTTCTCCTCTCTTGGTCCCACATAGTGGTTGCAATGAGCAAGATGTCTAGCTTTTCCTGGGGGAACAGCTTGCCTGCAGTGCCAGCTCACAGGAGGCAGAGACGGGGAAATCAATAGAAAGTTCTAGGTCAGCCTGGACTACAGTAAGACTTTGGCTCAAAAATAAACCAGTCAGTCACTCAACAAAGGCATCTGGATCTAGACAGCAATCCTAACACTTGGAAGTTCCGTCTGAGGCCTCCCTGCTTTTAGCTCATTGACCACAGTTTAATGAAGCAGAAGTTAGGAAATGCAGTGTTAGTAACTAAACATATGTCGTGCCAAACAATATAGGAGCTTTGGATAACAGAAACAAACAGAATAGGATAGAGATTGTGCAGCAACAGTTCATGCTGCACCATCATATGGATGTCATGATTTTATTTAACCAATCCCGATGGTATAGAATTAAGTTATTTTCCCCTAATTTTCACCATTTTATCAATTAATATGTTAGGTGTTTCTCCAGAAATGTCTTTGCATATCTTTTATTTTTCTCATGATAATAATCAGTTAATCACATCATAGAATGCAGAACTCACTTTCCAGAGAAATGTTTTAGCAGTTTAAACGCCTGCCATGGAGTAACAGAGCTTGTAGGCAGTCTTTCTGAAAAGTTGGTCATTGAATACTTTCTTTCTGACCAACTTCAGGCATTTGCTTTAACTCTTTTGTTGTTTTTGTTTTTTTGAGACCGAGTTTCTCTGTGTAACAGTCCTAGATGTTCTGGAACTCGCTCTGTAGAGCTGGTTGGCCTCAAACTCACAGAGATTCGCCTGCCTCTGCCTCCAGAGTGCTGGGATGAAAGGCGTGCACCACCACTGCCCGGCTACTCTTTTTAAAATTAATATTCACAAACATCAGAAAATGTAATCGATCCTTAAATAGAATGTCAAAATGGCAGCTGTGAAGCACTATGTATTTTATTTAATTTACTATGCAGCAGGGGAAAAAAAGTCTTGGAGAACGAGGCTACAAGGATAAAGATACATTTTTTTAAGTTGTGTGTTTCTTTATCTGCTCCATTGGAGGAGCTCCTAAGATGGTTTTGGTATCAGCAACCATAACAGGCCACAGGAGACAGGATAAGAAGGGAACAGCTGGCCGGGCGGTGGTGGCACACGCCTTTAACCCCAGCACTCGGGAAGTAGAGGCAGGCAGATCTCTGTGACTTTGAGGCTAACCTGGTCTACAAGAGCTAGTTCCAGGACAGGCACCAAAGCTACAGAGAAACGCTGCCTCAGAAAAAAAAAATAAAGAAAGAAAAAAGGAAGGAAGGGAACAGCCATCTGAGACCCTATCAAAATCAAACACAAAACCCCAAAATTAAATCTACTTAAGATCTTTCAAATATAATATTAGAAACCATTATCTGAGATGTGGGTCTTACAACAGCTGTCGCTGCTCTGCAGACTGGAGCAATGTTAGCAAAATTTTGAAGCCTGTCTGTTGTGTTGCTTTCCAATGGAATAATGGGAACAAGCAAAGCTGGGTCACTGCACTGGGCTCCTCCGCAGTCCTCAGCAGAAGATAAATTTGAGACATTGAGAGTTGTATTCAGTTAAAATGTTCTCTGAGTTTATAAGTCAATCCGTTTCTGATAAACTAAGTCGTAATTTGAAATGCGTTTTGGAAACTCAAGCAACAAGAACTCATAATAATGCTGTTGAGTTAATAGTGTGGGATCAAAAAGTGATAGCAGGAAATTGTAGTAAAAGAGATTACTTTGGAAACCAGGAAATCATCTAGTAATTCCTTTCTTATAAGTATGATTTGTTTTTTTTTTTTAGACAGGGTTTCTCTGTAGCTTTGGAGCCTGTCCTGGAACTATAAGCATGGTTTTAAACATAAGTTTTCATTAAAGCTAGGTATGGTGGGTTTTCAACTCTACTAAAATCCCAGTGGGAGGACTGGAGATGTAGCTCAGTAGTTCAGAGCATTTATTGCTGTTGCAGAGGACCCGGTTCAGGTCCCAGCACTCACGTGGTGGATCACAATTATCTGTTACTCTAGGTTCAGATCAGACACTATCTTCTGCCATTTGCAGTCATTAGGCATGCATAAAACACATATACACACATGCAGGCAACAAACGAACAACAATAACAAAACCCCAGAAAAACAAGACACTATACACATAGAATAAAAATAAATATTAAATGAAAGCCAGAATGTCCTAGTCAAGCATTATGCAGACATTAAGAGACCACGGATGGCAGTCCAGATTACTATACCCAGCAAAACTTTCAATCACCATAGAAGGACAAAACAAGATATACCATGACAGAACCAGATTTAACCAATACCCCAGCCCTATGCAAAATACCAGATGGAAAACTCCAACTCAAGGAAGTTGGCTACATCAACAAAAACACAGACAATAGATGATCTCACAGCAGCAAATCCCAAAGAAGGGGAAAACACACAAAATCACATCACCAACAATGAAAACTAAAATAAGAGGAGATAACAACCACTGGTCATTAATATCCCTTAATATAAATGGACTCAACTCATCTATCAAAAAGCATAGGTTAACAGATTGGATACGAAAATAGAATCCATCCTTCTCCAGTGTACAAGAGATACACCTCAACCTCAAAGACGGACAGTGCCTCAGAGTAGAGGGTTGGGAAAAAATTTTCCAATCAAATGGAAGTAAGAAACAAGCCAGTGTAGCTATCCTAATAGCTAACAAAATAGACTTCAAACTAAAATCAATCAAAAGAGACAAAGAAGGACATTTCATATTGGTCACAGGAAAAATCCATCAACAGGAAATCTCAATACTGAACATCTATGCCCTGAATACAAGGGCACCCTCATATGTAAAAGAAACACTTCTAAAGCTTAAATCACACATTAAATCCCACACACTAGTAGTGGTAAACTTCAACACTCCATTCCCACCACTGGACAGTTCTGACAGACAAAAAAATTAACAGAGAAATAAGGGAACTAACAGGTGTTATGACTCAAATGGATTTAACAGACATATATAGAACATTCAACCCAAACATAAAAGAATATACCTTCTTCTCAGCACCTCATGGAATTGTCTCAAAAACTGACCATATACTAGGTAACAAAACAAACTTGAACAGGTACAAAAAATTTTGAATAACCCCATGTATCTTATCAGATCACCATAGCTTAAAATTAGAATTCAACAGCAACACTAATTCCAGAAAGCCCACAAACACATGGAAATTAATCAATGCTCACCTGAAGCATCAATGGGTAAAGGAAGAAATCAAAGACTTCCTAAAATTCAATGAAAATGGCCACAAAACATACCCAAATTTATGGGACACAATGAAAGCAGTGTTAAGAGGAAAGTTCATAGCACTAAATGCCTACATAAAGAAACTGGAATATCCCACATTGTAATTAACAGAACATTTGAAAACTTGAGAACAAAAAGAAGCAAATGCACCCAAGAGAACTAGATGGCAGGAAATAATCAAATTGAGAGCTGGAATCAACAAAATAGAAACAAAGAAAACAATACAAAAAGTCATTGAGACAAAGAGTTGGTTCTTCAAGAAAATCAACAAAATAGACAAACTTTTATCCAAACTAACCAAAAGGCAGAGAGAGAATATCCAAATTAACAAAATCAGAAATGGAAAGATGGACATAACAAAAGACACAGAGGAAATCCAGAGAATCATTAGGTCATATTTCAAAAACCTGTACTCCACAAAATTGGAAAACTTAAAGGAAATGGACAACTTTCTGGATAAATATTACTTACCAAAATTAAATCAAGACCAGATAAGCAAATTAAATAGATTGATAACTGCTAAAGAAATAGAAACAGTCATCAAAAGTCTCCCAATCAAAATAAAGCCTAGGACTAGATGGCTTCAGCTCAGAATTCTACAAGATTTTCAAAGAAGAACTAATACCAATACTCCTCAAATTGTTCCATAAAATAGAAACAGAAGGAACATTGCCAAACTCTTTTTATGAGGCTACAATTACCCTGATACCCAAACCACATAAAGACATTGCTAAGAAAGAGAATTACAGACCAATCTCACTCATGAACATTGATACTCAATAAATATATTTATTTAATATATACAAAATAAAATAAATACTCAATAAAATACTGGCAACTCGAATCCAAGAACACATCAAAACCATCATCCACCATGATCAAGTTGGCTTCATCTCAGAGATGCAGGGATGGTTCAACATATAAAATAAACATATAAAATAAAAAACACATGATCATCTCATTAGATGCTGAAAAAAACCTTCAAAAAAATACAACATCCCTTCATGATAAAGGCCTTGGAGAGAGCAGGGATACAAGGAACATACCTAAACATCATAAAGGCAACATACAGCAAACCAATAGTCAACATTAAACTAAACGGAGAGAAACTTGAAATCAGGAACAAGACAAGGTTGTCCACTCTCTCCATATCTATTCAATATAGTTCTTGAGGTCCTAGAGCAATAAGACAACAAAAGGGGATCAAGGAGATACAAATCAGGAAAGAAGTCAACCTAAATACCCTTCGACCAAAGAATGTATAAGGAAAATGTGGTACATTTTTACACAATGGAGTACTTCACAGCAGAAAAAAATTAATGACATCTTGAAATTTGCAAGCAAATGGATGGATCTAGAAAGCATCATATTGAGTGAGGTAACCCAGACCCAGAAAGACAAATATCATATGTACTCACTCATAAGTGGCTTTTAGACATAAAGCAAAGAAAACCAGCCTATAATTCACAATCTCAGAGAACCTAGACAACAAAGAGGACCCTAAAAGAGACATACATGGATCTAATCTACATGGGAAGTAGAAAAAGACAAGATCTCCTGAGTAAATTGGGAGCATGGGGACCATAGGAGAAGGTTGAAGGGGAGGGGAGGGGAGCAAAGAAAAATGTATAGCTCAATAAAATCAATTTAAAACTTTTAAAAATCTTAAAATTATTATTACTTTTTAATTTCAGGGAGTTTTAGCTTTTAGAACACATATTCAGTGTCTTACATAGTGCTATGCCTAACCTTCTGAATCCCCATATTCAAAAGATGCAGACATTAACAAAAAGCTCAGACTATGAAAAGATATTCAATTTTACCAATACATTTAATTTAAAATTACACTTAAGTAAACCTCATAATTATCAAATTGACAAAAGAAGAGTTTAGTAACACACTGTGCTCCAGCCTTCAGAATGATAACTCTTAATAGAACAGGTTTGTCCAGTCCATTCGCAAATTCACAGTCTAAGAATTTACCTGGGAACCTTTCCTCTTTTGATCTACCCTCCTGGGTACTCTGTGGTCGTGGATATTACGCCTTGACGGTAGAGGGCGCAAGAGGGACATTGCAGAAGGAAAAGGGCAATTTCTGGTCCTGGCTTGCTGGGTTCGGCTTTTATTTTGCTGCTCATGCAGAGCCTGTGGTGCCTGTGGGGTAGAGCATAATGGAATCAGGTAGGGCCAGAGTGCCCATTTTCAGCCTGGGTCTAGAGGCCAGCTAGTGGGCCATGCTTTGCTCCAGGTCAAACTGTGACTATTTCTGTGGGTTGGTTGCCAGAAAGGTGTTTCCTGCTAGCCCTCCAACTGTAGACAAGATTAGTGGGAGACCCATCAAATTTCTCCTTCATCCAGTAGTCTGCAGTCACGTTTCCAAATGGTTTCTAACCTGACAGGCAGTGGAAGTTCCCTGGTTGGCTGTACTGCCTTGGTACCCTCCCCCTATACTGGGGCATTCTTTACAGAGGGTTTGGAGAATTACCGTCAGCGGCCTAAGTCTAACGTGTTTTGGAAATAAAATTGTTTGGGAACACAGCCAGGCCTATTTGTTTATGCACTGTCTATAGAGCATTTCATGGCTGCGACAGAGACTAGGACCAATCCATTTACAATCTGTTCCTTTGTAGAAAATGTTAGCCAACCTTTATAGTTCTTTACTTTTTTATGTTATTCTATCAGGGCTTAATAGTTATTTGCATTAAACTTCCTCTATTTTAATTGCTGTGTGGTTTCTGGCACCACGTGGTACTTCCTCTAATGCAACAAAAATACCCACACTCGGGGCTATTGATTGCACTATTGTTTGTCAGTGCAAAAAATACACACGGACACCTGAAGTCCCCTGCCATGGAGACTGGTTAGTGAGGTATAGTATTCACATAGTAGAGAACTCTGCAGCAGGGAAGGTGGCTAGAAGATCTCTTTGAACCGATTTGGAGTGACTTTCAGGGTGCCACAAAAAAAAGAGAAAAAGCAAACAAAACCCAAAAAACATGCGTTTATAGTATGCAATGTTAATAAGAAAGGTTATTCCTTCGAATTGAAGCCTAGATGATAAAGCAGAAGCCAACAGCGGGCACCTATGGGCTAACACTGGAAAGACTATGGAGTATAGCAGTTTGGCAGAATCATCTAACACAAAACCTGTTTTGTAATAAAGCGTTAATAGCTCGCGTGGCTAACTAGGAGTTTCAGCTCCATGATGGTGCCCAGTAGCACGAGAGACTATTGTTCCACATGTCACCACTTCAGGAGAAGATCAGAGGTCCAAGTATAGTTTCACCAAGTTGAAATAGGATGCTGCATGAACATGAGGAGGTTGGCCCTCAACATACATATGAACAAGCTGGGCATGGTGACGCTGTCATCCTACTGCGGGCAATGTCATGCAGGATGGTAGCAGGCGCTCGCTTGCCACCTGAATCGGTGAGCACAAGGTTCAGTAAGTAAAGTCTCTTTGTGGGCTCCCCATGGGAAGCATTACCCTCTCTGAGGAGTGGATGGCGGGCTGTAGTGTGTGTGGGGGGGCAGCAGGAGGAGGGGAAGGAGCGGGAACTGGGACAGGCATATAAAATGAGAAAAGTTCGCTTAAAAATAAATAAATAGATAGATAAATAAATAAGATGCTCTGTCTCCAAACATCAGGTGAAGAATGAGTAAAGGAGATGACTGATGTCAATATCTGACTTCCATGTGCATGCATGTATATGCATGTGTGTGCACATACACATACACACACCCCACAGTCCTTAGCTAACCACTCAAAGTCAGGGTCCTCTGAGGGGGTGTGTGTGTTTATACTATAAACACTGCTTTCTACTGGCGACCATGTGTCTCCAACATGAACTTGTGAATTCCTGGAAGCAGAATAGTTATTATCTGATTGGTTGTCAATTCTCAGCCACCTGAGTAGGGGCTAGACTGATGTTTATCAAGACAGAAGTTTTTTATTAGCTCATAAGTCCTTTGTAAATTTGTGCAACACTATGAGAAGCTGCGAGAAACAAACAAACCTGAGTCAGGCTACCTGAGTCCAAATACAGCTTACTGGGTTTCGTTATTTTCCTCTAAAAGTTCCTTAGCCTTCCTGCCTACTTTCTGGTTGTGAACGGGAATGTGGCTAGCACATGCAGGACTTTCTTTGGGAAGAACCCAAGGAAAGTGTTGGAGGGTATGTGATTTCTTGAGGGAGGATCTCAAGAGAAAAACAGGGAGGTGTTAGGGTTGAGAAAGAGCAAGGAACTCTATGGCCTCAGCTGGAAGTCTAATCCTAAACTAATCCACTGGGAGACTTGAGCTTCACCTAAAGGCAGTCCTACCCTGCAGCAAGGGCCTGAGTCCCTAAGTCATTATCCTCCAGGGATAATAGCCTCAGGCGGCTCCTATTGGACTGAAAACAACTCTCTGGAGAAAGAAGAGCTGTAAACACTTAGTAACCAACACTTACAGTGACTGGGAGATGGGGCACCTGCCTGGTAGAGGAACGGGAGGTCAGAGCACCCATTGCAATCACCACCTTGCAAGGGCATTGTGACTGTTCAGTGTGACATTACACAGACAGCACACAGAATTACATGTAACACGCTTAATCGAAGCATCTTTCCAAACCCTTTGTCTTTAGAAAATGCAGAACATAATACAAATCCTCAAATGTCATCTATTTTTATTATCTTATTTTATAGCGCATACTAAGTGTTCAATACACGAGGGAATGAACCACACACGCAGAAAAGTATTTGTTACATCTCTCTAATTAACTACTATATTCCTTTCTTACTGCCTGAAACAACATCGTATCTTGGACCTTGCATTATCCTGTGGGCAGTGAGTTGAAATGAGACCTCTGAATCTTTTGAAGACCCCCTGCCATGTTTTGATTTTTATCCATGCCCTAGGTACCTAGGTGAGGAGATCTGGGAACATCTGACCCACTCACTAATTAGTCTCATTCCCCATGATGAGTAGGTAGACAACAAAGAGAGGGGAAAAAAACCAGTAGCACCTGCAACATAGCAGGTGAGTCCCTGTAGAGACCTGACCTGACACAGTGGCTAGGGTTGTATAATTGCCTGTGTGGCAGCTCTGCTTCTGGGGTTGGGTCCCAGTACTCCAGGCGCAGCCATCAAGAAGAGACCTGAGATGTGAAGTTGAGCTGAACAACCCCTGAGGAGCCAAAGAAGTCCAGGAAGCAAGCAGCTCCCAGTGGCAGCTAAGGGGTTGGAGTGCTAGCGGTCACGCCCATATCAGCAGGGTGACCTGGAAGATCTGTGTGAGCCTTGGAGGAGCCTGATGTCCTGGCACATAACGCCAACTGTGCAAAGGGTAACAAGGTGTTTCACTTCCTCTCGTCCATCCCTGCACAAAGGAGCACTTGCGGTCACTGCAGACTTAGAAGAACAGAAGGGAGAGCAAGCGCAGGAGCGCCACAGCTCTAGTTACGCTAGGGCGGCACGATACAGATCTCCATACTTGCTGACCACATTGGAATGTGCTCAGGGAGAAAGGCAGTGGTCTCCATCTTCAACCTAGACTCTCAGTGCGAACCTTGGGGGCTTCGAGGAGAAATAGAGCTGGGGAAATGTTCAGTAGAAAAGGCCCAAGTCTGTCAACTCGCCGAAATCTGGCATCAGGAAGACGGGATAAAGGATAGTTAGATCACTCAAAGGGCCAGGACCTGTCTAACTGTTCAATACACCAAGAAAAGCAGAAATACCAGTAGAGTAAGAGGACCACACACAAGCCTTTTAAAGCCTTCCTGTAAAGATGCTGACCGGAACTAATAATAGAGCCAGTGAGGAGAATGCTACATTCCTTACATTTAGAAAGAAAGCATGTCTGAAAGTTATTTCTTCTTTAAAGAATAACAGCATTTTCTAAATGAATGACCAGCTATGTGATGCTAACCTCTACAGTTACACAGGTGAAGGTACAGCCACAAGGTCCGACTTGAACTGTTACCTTTTAAATTTTTTTCCAGATTTTGTCTTTGTTCTGGGGTCCCTTGTAATCTCACTATAAGGAGAGATTTCAAGGATATCTTGGGTGTTATTAGTCACTTGTTGAAGAGTGGGGGAGAAAAAAAGAGCAGGAAGAGGAGAAAAAGGGAGAAGAGAGAGAAAAGGAAAAGAGGAGAGAAGAAAGGAGAGGAGAGAGGAGGAGAGGAAAGGAAGAGAGGAGAGAGGAAGAGAGCAGGGGAGAGGAGAAGGCACATTAGTTAGGACAGAACAGGCTATGCTATGGTTACAACCCTAAACCTCAGGGAGGCTGGAGCCTTATGACTCTCTCCTGGATCCATGACAGGATGTTGAATGGACTCAGCTTTGTGCAGGGTTTGTGCAGGTGATAACAGCTACTGTGAGTTCAAGAGAATGGTGTCCATGACATGAAGCCCAGAAGAAAACATTCCACCCCTTCCCCTGGCTCTTACATCCTTGGTGCATTCTCCTCTATAATGTCCCCTGAGCCTTCGAAGAGTGATGTAAACGTTTCGACAGTCACTCTTATTCTCAGCACTATGGCCAGGTATGCTTTCTTACTCCACCTTTTTAAACAGACTGAATGATGCCACACCAGGAAAGGCAAACTGCTTTACCTAGACCTGAGTTTGGATCTCTATGACCCACATAAAATCTGGGCAGGTATAATGAATGGCCTGCTTGTAATCGCAGTCCTTGGAAAGTTGAGACCAGGCATCTCTGGGGCAAACCGGTTATCTAGGGCAGCTGAAAATGCAAGGTCTGGGTTCAGTGAGAGACCCTGCCTCAGAAAATAATGTGGAGAGCGATCTAGGAAGACATCCAGCATCAGCTTGCTCAACCTCAGGCCTCCACACTAACGAACATGTGCCCACATATATGCAAGCATGCAGATATACACACAAAACACATAAATAATTTCAAATAAGTGATAAGAAGAAAATGAAAGTATATGTTCATTCACATAGGGTAGTGGCATTTCATTTGTATTTTAATAAATAAAGCTTGTCTACGGATCAGGAAAGTAAAACAGGCACACTGGCCGCCAGCTTTAGAAACCAGGCAGCAATGACACACACCTTTAATCCCAGTAGCCACAATAGCTTGCCATAGAAACCAGGCAATATGGTGCACACCCTTAATCCAAGAACTAGAGAATATTATAAAATGGGAAGAGACAGCTCTCAGACAGTCTCATTCTGAGATTCCTGGAGGCAGGATTGCCATTTCAGACTGAGATAGAGGTAAGAGCCAGTGGCTGGCTGTTTTGCTTTTCTGAGCTTCATGTTGAACCCCAATTTCTCTCTCTGAACTTTTATTAATCATGCTTCAACATAGCGCTGTATATAGCTTATTAGGAAAGAGATCTTATATGTCTTCAATTGTGAATCAGGTTGTACTTACAGTATTCTAATTCACCCTCTCCCCCATACCTCTTCCTTTCTCTCCCTCTCCCCTCCTACTTCCTACCTGAGTGTTGAGATTACAGGAATACCATGAGGCCCATCAGAAGGAAAATCCTGCCTCCCTGTACTACAGCATGAACACAAGTCCTTATGCATGCTACACAAGCACTCTGCCACTGAGCTGCACCCCAGTCCTTGGCCTAATTCTCATAAGCTCCACAGTCTCTGCTTGTGAAGGATGACAAGTTCTTAGTTTATAAGGAAGGGAGATCTGTAGATGAGTGCTGTGGTCACCAATGAAGGCAGAGGGACATTGCCACCATGATGGGTAGAAGTACATTTGAAATCTGTCCTGGTTCAGACTGGTGTCTAAGAGTTCACCCAGGAACAGGACCAATACTTTCTAATCGCTAATGCACTTGATGACAACTAAATGGGACGCCCGAGTTCTAATAACTGGTGCCCAGCAAGAAGAGGATCAATGGAAGTAGTCACAGAAGAGTCCTGTCACTTAGACTATGAAAGGGCTAAGGAGGTTGTTCATGACCCATTCATTCAGTCATTCAATCTTCAACACATTTTTATTAAGCTCCTACTATTTGCAGGGTGTGGCGGCACGCGCCTGTAATCCCAGCTCTTGGGAAATGGAGGCAGAAGACCAGCAAATTCAAGTCAATCTGGGGCTACCAAGTTCAGATCCTGTCTTAGAAATAACAAAGCAAAGTGAAAGCCCAAACCTAAACAGTCATACATACCATGAGACAGGCTCCATATTTTATGTTAAGAAGGCAAGGATAAACTCTCTAAGACCCTTCCCTGATAGAATTTGCATTGCAACAGAGCCAAGCTGTGATGGGCAGGGATGGTCCTACCTGAGAACTACAGCTTGGCTATGAAGTGTCTAGTTACCCACGCTGCTCAGACGCCACAGGTGGCACCTGCACTATTATGGGTTAACAGAAAAAAATCTATAGGATTCCATCCAAGTGAGAAGATAGATGTCTGTAATCTCAGCATGAGGGAGGTGGAGAGGGGAAGATCCCAGGCTCTCAATGGCCAGCCAGCCTAGCCTAGTTGGATAGCCCAAGAGCACTGAGAGATAATGTCTGAAAATAATAAGGTGGAGGGCATCTGAGGAATGACACCCGCTGTTGGTCTCCACGCACATGCACACAGGCACATACATGTATTCTCACGTTTGTTCACACACAGAGATTGAACAAGAATTGGGGGTGAAGTCCTAGAGAACCATCAGAGTCAGATTTCCGTGACTCACAGCATAAAAAGGAATGAAAGCGAGGTAGCACTGGCTGAACACGGTTGGGAGACACGGAGCTATCTGGAGTCCCTGGCTAATAGTTCAGCTCACCTACTATGCCATGCAGCCTACATCCAGAGAAAGGAAAGAGCAGACACTCTGGTCTTTCCTTTACTCTTACTCTACCCCATCTTCAATTTCCTGCCATGAAATCCATCCCAGGGATGACTCTTTGTCTTGCTGGCTGAATTCTGCATCTCCTGTTCCCATCCATGGCTGAATGCGGCTCATTGTCTTATTCTAGGTATTTGACCACTTGAAGTAAAATTTCTGCCATGAATATTCTTGGGTCTAGAGCTCCAGGCCTACCCACCTGCTCTGCTTTCTTGGTAAAACCTGCAGCAGCAACCTTAAAAAGAGGCCTAATCATTTTGCCATCAACCCATGGCTCTAGGGGCAAGTCTGTTGCTATGGCAACATGGATGATCTAGCAGGCACACGGGCTGTCACTCTGCTTTGGGACTACTAGGGCTCAGGGAGGGGAACATCAGCTTCCTTTGGGAGGTAACAGCCCTTATGAGCCAATTATCAGAACTGGGGACAAGATGCCTCCCTCACCCTGCCCTAGCAGGCCCTGTGGCCCCCAATCCCATCCCCTCCGGGGGGCTTCTTCTATTCTTGCCCCTGGAGAGATTTGGAGGGAATCCAGAGAAACTTCCAGGTTTCATTATGTAACTTCGAATCTGCTTCTGTTGATTCTCTACAGGGGCCAAGGGGGATGACATTTGTCTTCCTTCCTATCAGGGTGCAACCTGATGCTCTCTGAGAGAAGGAAAAGAGGTTCTTGCCCTCAAAACAACTTAAAGACACAATTGCTGTTTGCATTGACTGCTCAAGATGCAAAGTATAAGTGTGCCCTTCCTGGTCCCTTTACCACCATGCTCACTTGACCTCTGGGCCCACTGACCTTCATGCTTACATGACCTTTATGCCATATACCTTGGTGCCCATGTGACCTCCATTCCCACATGACCTTTATTTATGCACATTTAGCATGCATGCCCACATTCCAACAGACCTAGTTCTGTGATGTCATTTTCATGAAGTTTTGGACATCTTCTTATATCAGTCTTCCATATGTCCTTGATCTTTCATCCCTCTGACCTTCCCATCCGAGCATCCCTTTCTCTAACATGAATTTACCTCCCATCTTCTCCCTATCTCTGTCTCTGCCTCTCTCCCTGAGGACACTCTCTCTACAGGATGATCATGTGACAATTGTCTCCTTTTTTTTGTATTTTACTTACAGGATGGGTTGTGATGTCTATGGGGAACATTATACACTGCATATAATAAAGAACTAATACTAGCTTTATTAAGTAGGCATCACCTTTCCTCATCCCACAATCCAAAATCTGAGCTGATGATGGTGGTTCAGACCTTTACTCCCAGGATTTGGAAAGCTGAGAAGAGAAGACTGGTGCAAGATGGGGATACACAGTTAGTTCCAGGCCAACCTGAGCTACAATTTCCTCCTCACCCCCACACAGAAACACATGATATCTGCGTTTAAACAACTGTCGTATTGGGGTTTGGTTGCTGGTGTCAGGGAGGATGCACACTCTGTTCTTTGCCCTTCTTTGGCCACTTGGGATCTTTCTTTCTTTCACCTTTTGGTGATTTTCACTCAGAAGTGTCAAGGACACTGCGGTTATCTACAAAACAATTGCAGATTTCTAAATCTGAGTACTCGTCTGTTTGGCTCTGATCCGGCCAGTGGTTTAATGATGGTGCATCCAGCACTACTTTGGTTGCATTGGCACATCATCTGTTCTCCGTTATCTCCCAAACACCCACTGTCCTCCTTCCCAACTTCCAACATGGACTTACTGGACAGGATTGCACACTCCCTTCTATACGCCACCCGGACTGCCCTAGATTTATGTGTTATTGCTTCCATTTGTCTAAGCTCTGTAGCTAGATGGATCCAACTGTTTCCCTGGGCCTGTATCCAAGCAGCCAAGCAACAGGGCAGATTGATTTCACTCTACCTTCCAGGTCACCGAGTGTGCACAGGTTCTCATACGGAACAGAAATCTTGTGGTTTCTGTCTCCTTTCCTGTGTGACTGCCTCAAACCTTTCTCTTTTCCTCAAACCTGAAACTGTTCCACCTTCTTCCTCAGAGCAGATGGCCTCCTCATATTGTGCGAGAGGGAGGATGAGTTCTTGTATGGGAACCCTTTTAGCCTCCTGGCAGGTTGGGAATTCTCTCATTTAGAAGAGCTCCCCTTCTGACTTCCAGGACTCTTACATTTTCTCTTTGTTGCTTCTTCCTCTTGAACATTGACTTTTTCCTATCACTTGAAAACCTTGTTCCTGTGTGCCTATCCCCCAATTAGTCTGATAATCTCAGCTCTTTTCAAGAAAAAGGAACACAAACAACTCACCTCACATACTGCTTGATTTCCCTTCTAATGTTTGCTGGCAAGATGTCTACACCGAACTCTCTGTACTTTTGGTTTCCATTTATTTATTTATTTTTGGGTTTTTGAGATAGGGTTTCTTTGTAACTTTGGAGCCTGACTTGGAACTAGCTCTTGTAGACCAGGCTGGCCTCAAACTCAGAGATCCGCTTGCCTCTGCCTCCCGAGTGCTGGGATTAAAGGCGTGCGCCACCACTGCCTGGCTTTATTTCACGTTTTCTTTCTATATGATTCTGGACACCCCCCCCCCATCCTACAGGGTGCTTTGGCTGGAACTCTGAATCGCATTTACACCAAAGCCAGTGTTTCACTGCTTTCCTTACTAGAATGTTCTTGGTTCTTTGAAACACTGTTCTCTGCTGGCGTGAGTCTGTCTTTGCTGCTCTTTCTCTGCTTGGCCAATAGTGAAAGTTTTTTGGCCCGTTTCCATAACGTTCCCTTCCTCACTTCATACTTTCTCTTTCAATGCTCATGAATTTCACACACATATGAATATATATCCCGCTTTATTATCTATTATTTTGTAACAAATTTTCTCAAAACTTAACATTTAACAACCCAGATATGTACGTCTAGACTGCAGAGTTTCTTTGAATCAGGAATCTCGATGTGGTAGAACTGAGTCTCTGCCTGAGTCCTGTAAATTTTGGGGAGCTGCAGTAAAGGTGTCAGTAGGGCTGCCAGCATCTCAAGGCTCAGGTGGAAGAACAATCCACTTCAAATTTTCCTCATGTGGCTCAGGTCCTCACCCGTTATCTTTTAGAGATACCAGTTCCTTGTGGGGAATCCTTGATGGAAGGGAACTTCCAGTATGGCTGCTTACTCACCCTAGAGTGAGTCTACTGAGAGGAATGAGGAAGAAGAAGGAAGAAAGGGAAGGAAGAGGAGATGGAAGGGTCAGGCTCTTTGCAACCTGATCTCAGAGATGCCATCCTATTGCTTCTGTCTTATTCTAAAATACTAGGCCCACTCACACAAATGGCATAGAATATGAATGCCAAGACTCATGATCACTGGGGGTGACTTCTGCCTCCTACATTATTTTACATTCATTATTCTGTGCCAGATTAAACTCTTGTTCTACCTAGTGGCCAGAAGCTTAACTCTCCTCTAAGTTTCTCTCTCCCTGTGATTGATGCCCCTATGGATCTTATTTAGAACCTAGAAACCCTGGAGTCATTCCAGACTGTCTTCTTTAGTCTTGTCCTCTAGATTTGTTCCTCTCTCAGTTCTGTTAGCTTAACCTCAAATCTCATATCTGTCTGCTTATCTCTACTACGGCCATTTACAGCTACCATATCTGCCCAGGGTTGCAGTTCCCTGCTGCCTGTCCCTTCTTGCATCACTGTTTGCCAGCTCCTCTCCAGTTTGAGTCTATGTTGCATAGTGATCTCATAACATAAGTCGAATTGGGATGTGCCTCTGTTTAAAACTATTAAATAGCTCTCTGTTTCCTATTGGTCTTGCTCCTCCCTAATGGATTGTCCTAGAATGAAACAGAAGGTCTTCAGGCTCCAGTTCTAGGACCCCTACAATTTCACTTAAGAACAAGAAGCAGGGGAATTGACGGGACCTCTCAGACAGAGATTTAGCCATTTCAGGCATGGCATGTGTCCTTGCAGAGCCTGTGTGGTACTTGAGTCCTTGTCAACTTTAAAGAGACACTAAAAGCATCCCTGGGTGATGTCTCAGTTGTCCTCCAAGCCCAGTCCACACCAGCCCTGATCTTTCTGGCATATGAAAAGCCTTTGTTTTTAATCCTGAGGAGCTTAAACTTTATTCTTAAAGAAGTAAGGATTCACCAAAGGACGTTTAGCTAGGAGAAGTACAATAAAGTGAAGACTTTTGAAAAAATTAGTTGAATAACCTCATTCATTAGGTTTTACATAGAGAAGTGACAGGACAGGGGACAAGTGGGTGCTTAAAGATAACCTGAAAAATGTTGATGCTGTGTTTTATTGTTATTAGGTTTTATTGAGGACTGGGTGAATGTGGAAACTTGGAAGAGAAATAACCATAGGCCTTACTTGCGGATAGAGCTAAGTAGTGATTCTACAGTGAAATCCTGGGATGTGTCTGTCTGCTGGTTGCTCTGGCATGCATAGGCACTAAAAAGAACTGAACATACTCCCCACTCCCCACCCCCAGTTCATGTTCATTGTGTTAAATCCCCAAGTGGTAGTATTTGGAGGCGAGATCATTAGGAAATTAGGTCATGAAGGTGGCACCCTCACGAACAGGATTAATGTCTCTAGATAACACCAGAAAAATCATCACTTCCTTGTCAAGCTGGCGTCCATCTCAAAACCAAGAACACAGGCTTTGCTAGGAACAGAGCACACTGGTACCTTCATTTTGGAGTTCCCAGACTCCAGAGCTCTGAGAAATATATTTCTGTTATTTAACCTCTCTGTTATAGCAGCTCAAACAGAAGAAGAGAATTAAATAGTTTGAATTCTTGATTGACACATTTCCTATCTAGATTTGTAGTATTTTCTTGGAGACACATTTTTTTTCTTCATTTTTTAAATTGATTTTTATTGAGCTCTACAGTTTTCTCTGCTGCCCTGTCCACTTCAACCCTCCCCCAAGGTCCCCAATTTACTCAGGAGATCTTGTATTTTTCTACTTTCTACTTCCCATGTACATTAGATCCATGTATGTCTCTCTTAGTGTCCTTATTGTTGTCTAAGTTCTCTGGGATTGTGGTTTGTAGGCTGGTTTTCTTTGCTTTATGATTAAAAACCACCTATGGATGAGTACATGTGATAATTGTCTTTCTGTGTCTGGGTTACCTCACTCAAAATAATGTTTTCTAGCTCCAACCATTTTCCTGCAAAATTCAAGATGTCATTTTTTTCTGCTGTGTAGTACTCCATTGTGTAAATGTATCACATTTTCCTTATCCATTCTTCAGTCGAGGGGCATTTAGGTTGTTTCCAGGTTCTGGCTATGACAAACAAAGCTTCTATGAACATAGTTGAGCACATGTCCTTGTGGCACGATTGAGCATCATTTGGATATATACTCAAAAGTGGTATTACTGGGTCTTAAGGAAGGTTGTTTCCTAATTTTCTGAGAAATCTCCACACCGACAGCTAAAGGGGTTGTACCAGCTTGCATTCCCACCAGCAATGCAGAAGTGTTCCCTCTTCCCCACAACCTCTCCAGCATAAGTTGTCATCAGTGTTTTTGATCTTGGCCATTTTTACAGGTGTAAGATGGAATCTCAAGAGTTGTTTTGATTTGCATTTCTCTGATGACTAAGGATGTTGAACATTTCCTTAAGTGTCTTTCAGCCATTTTAGATTCCTCTATTGAGAGTTCTCTGTTTAAGTCTATACTCCATTTTTTTTATTGGATTATGTGTTCTTTTGTTGTCCAATTTCTTGAGTTCCTTGTATATTTTGGAGATCAGACCTCTGTCTGATGTGGGGTTAGTGAAGATCTTTTCCCATTCTGTAGGCTGTTGTTTTGTCTTGTTGACCGTGTCCTTTGCTTTACAGAGGCTTTTCAGTTTCAGGTGGAGACACATTTTTACACTCAATTTACAACTCCACTTTTCATATCTGCAGCCAACGGGACTTTCTGTTTCTCCCTAACCCCTGGCGCCTCAGCTACCTGCTATTGTGGACTGAGAGGTAATAGGGCCAGCCTATTACCTCAGGAGGGCAGTAATAAAGACGTCAAGTTTGAGTTGGGCTATCTCAAGCAGGTGGAGATGGGGGAACCTTTGGACAACTGTGAAAGGGCTATAGAGGCTGTGAATAGATACACTGGAGCATGGGAAAGGGCTATAGAGGCTGTGAATAGATACACTGGAGCATGGGAAAGTAGTGCCTGTCTAAGGAAGGGTGGGAGCAGAGGAGAAGGGGAGCTGAGGACCAAGTTCAAGTACACTGGAGAAAACAGAGAAGTCTGAACTACCATCTTTATCAAGCTATCTAGAGTCAATTGTAGATTAGCCAAGTCCTATTTCCTTATTTGAAGAGTCAGTAGTAAATATGATTTTCTTTTGTTTTAGTGCTGATCATTTTGGATGAGCATTAATTAACTCTGCTGTGGTTTGAATGGAAGAAACAACGATAAATTTTACTGCTTGTTTTAATAACCCAGAGAAAAGGAACAGAGGGGAGACTGTTGGGCAACAGTTTAGAAATACTAATAAGGGGGTAAGGAGGTGGTACTGTGGGTAAAAATGCTTGCTTTGCAAGCATGACCATAGGAGTTCATATCTGTGGCACTAATGAAAAAAGGCTCAGCGTGCACTAGAGACAGGAAGATGGCTGGGACTTGCTGACCACCAGCCTAGCTCCAGGCTTAGTCAAATGTGTGGTTTCAAAGGAATAAGGTGGAATGTGATAGAGGCAGACAGCTGACATCCCCACTGGCCTCCACAAGCACTAGGGCATAGAAGTGCACATATGTCACACGTATAAAAATACTGTAATGTGGATTTGTATGATTTATTTGTGTACTCCTATTCCCCATATGAACTGAGACCAAAGAGTTAGCAGCATTTAGTTTTTATTGCTTAGAATTTAAGCTTTAGATGTAGCAAATAGTAGATAGCAAAACTTTGATATATCTAGTAGTTGGGGGGGCAGTTTATTCTTACATAAAATTTTGCTATATTACATCATTTCAATCAAAATTGATGTGGGATTCCCCTCTGTATGCTGTAAATACCATTGGTTAATAAAGAAGCTGCTTTCAGCCAATGGTGTAACAGAATATAGCCAGGCTGGAAAAGATTATCTACCTACCTACCTATCTATCTATCTATCTATCTATCTATCTATCTATCTATCTATCTATCTATCTATCTATCTATCTAGAGTAGGTGGAGTTGGTGAGATGCCATGTAGCTACCAGAGGAGAAAGATGCAAGCCAACAGTTGGAACCTTACTGGTAAACCAGGAACCTTGTGGTAAAATATAGAATAATAGAAATGAGTTAATTTAAGATATAAGAGCTAGCTAGTAATATGCTTAAGCTACACGCCTAACAGTATTGCAATTAATATAGTTTCTGTGTGATTATTTCGGGTCTGGGCGGCAGGGAAATGAACAAGCAGCCCCTGCTTTACAAAAATGTAAAATCGAAATTTCATATCCTTTTTAATACATTTTTTCATGTTTTCTTGCTTTGCATGACTATATGAATATATAAGGAAATATAAACAGATTCTCTAGAACTTGGAAAGGAAATAAACTGAGAAATCTGAAGAACTTCATAGTTGATCATTTTACAAATATCTTTTATCATACATAACCCATCCTACAGGTCAAAATTCATAACTAACAGATGATACTGATTGGATTCTTGACTCATTAACAATCAAAATGCATAAACTGTACCATTCATTCTGTAGCTCAAATTCTCTTTAGCATGAGAGTTGGAAGCCAGCATGGGTTCTAGAGGACTCTCACTCAGAAGCACCAGGAGATCAGGTGTGACAGCCAACCTGAGGGCAGCTGGTCATTGGTGTAAAGTAGCAGAACCCCCTCAGCTCTGCAGACTGGTAGGTCTGTTGTATAGGACTTAACCCCAAGCCAAACTGCTACCATCTCCAGAAGTCCAGCTATGGCTGCTTGCAGATCACTACCCCTGGGCTTGTTGACTATTGATGACTCTCCTCTTGATCAGTTGTATGCAATTTGCCCTAAATGCACATGGTTCAAGGAGGAGCTAGAGTATAGAGTCCTAGAAAGACTAGAGAAAGGAGAACTCCAATTTCGTGCACATGGGTTGGGAGTGGGGGTGGGAGCATCATCCACACTGGGTGTAGATCTCCTAGTGTGGTTGACTTAAGGACACTCTTCTGTCCATGACCTCTTACCCACTGTTGG
Organism: Ondatra zibethicus; assembly: GCA_004026605.1. Taxonomy (NCBI): domain Eukaryota; kingdom Metazoa; phylum Chordata; class Mammalia; order Rodentia; family Cricetidae; genus Ondatra; species Ondatra zibethicus. The sequence continues at coordinate 185,505 of PVIU01001259.1, forward strand.
GTAAGTAAGTCCAGTGAAATCATTTCTTCTCCAGATTGAACGTCAGTGGAATAATATCCCAGTGTGGCTTTGGGACTTTAAGAGAACGGGTAGATGTCATTTATCTCTCTCTCTCAAGGAAAGAATTTTATCAACATTATCTCTGGTGAATGTGGACCTGGTGTCAACAGATTTTTCTAAAGAGGCCAGAAATGACTGCAAGCTCAAAAACAATTGAGCAAAAACATTTTTGTGGGCCAGATGTGATGGCACATTTCTGTAATTCTAGTACTTGCAAGGCTGAGACAGGAGGGTCATGACTTCAAGGCCAGACTGAGCTAAACAAACAAAACAACACCCCCTCTCCCAAAAATCCCAAAACATGTCTGTGAACCCCCAGGAACCTCTGGTATGAAATGAATAATAAAGTCATTAGGCAGTAACTAACTGTCAGTATATCACTGATGGGACCAAAGGACCACATGGCCTGTGTCCCAGGCCTATCATAAAGGTACATAGTTTTACAGTGGACCAGTCTGAGTGATTGCTTCTAGGAGAGTCCCAATTCCATTTTGATTTTATACTTCCCCACTTTGGTGTGCTCATTGAGGTTTACAAGGAACTTTAAGATTAGTAAAGAAATGATTAGAAAAGGGGGTGTAAATCTCTGGAAATGTGTACCCCAGTTCATCAATAAATCATCGTTTGGGATTCCTACCAGATTCCTGAGTACCTTAGGATTTGCCTGATTTATAGAGTGGGGACAGCTTGGGGTTACCTGACCCATTAAGATTCTGGTGCTGAAAAGCAGAACGCATGACTTTGCTCACTCCTGCTGTAAATTTACGTGCCCACCCCCTTCAAAAACTAACCAGTCAGCTTTGTTTTGGCGACAGACTTTACTTTTCTAGGGAATACGGTCCAATTTTTAGTCTTTGTCATTGGTTCAATTTCCTATTTTATAACTCCTTTCTCATGCTCCAAGTTCAAACCCCCAGCTTTATCTTGCCCCTGTGGAACCTTCCATGTGTGTAGCAACCAACTGACTAACAACATACCTCTTTTTCAGACTGCCACACCCAAAAGGATGTGTGTTTTGGTTGTTTCTTCTTTACTTCTTCACCTTTCTCTCAGTTCTCTTTATTTGGTAACCTACCTGTTTCTTCAGGATCTTACTAAGATCCTGTATGTGGGCTTCAGGGTGCAGCTTGACACAGCACTTGCTTAGCATGCATGGATCTTTGGGTTCTATCCCCAGCACTTCATCAATAGTGGTGCACATCTGCAATCCCAGCTCTTAGGAAGTAAAGGTAGAAGGGTTAGACATTCGAGGTTGTCATCGCCCTGTACTAATTGAAACCTTGTCTCAGGAAGAAAAAAGAAAGGAAAATATCCTGTATGCTACAGATTTAGATTCATTAGCACCGAAACATCCCTTTTGGGTGTAGTATTCTGAAAATGAGATATGTTGTTAGTATAAAATGCATACCAGATTTTACCTAAAACAAAATGCAAAGTACCTCATTCATTAAAACACTACATTTGTTATTATTTATTATTTGTGTGTGTGTGTGTGTGTGTGTGTTCATGCACATGCCCAATCTTAAACTTCAAATGCCTTGGTGGGTGGGTGTAGGTCAGAGGACATTTTGCAGGAGTTGGTTCTCTCGTTCTGCCATGTAGGTCTTGAGAACTAAACTCAGAAAGTTAGGTTTGGTGGTCAACCTTTACTAGCTGAGCCATTATTCCAGCCCTATACATTCTTTTGAATATGGTTCACATGTTGAAGTAACAATATGGGCTACAGTGGGCTAAGCAACTGTACTGTTAAATTGATTTCATCTATTTCATTTTTTAATATCATTACAAGAAAAAATTGAAACTATGCATAGAATTCTACCGGTCTTTGTTGCTTGAGTCTTAATGATGGTATTTTTTTGATGTTTATATGCGCCAAGATGATTAAAAACCTAATTTGGATGAAACATTTAAAAATTAATACCTTTGTTAAAATTTTTACAACTCTCTCTGTGCCGTTCTGATTTTAATACATGTGTTGCCAAAGCCAGCTCACATTTTTAAAAATTTATTTATCTTGCTTTCCCATTATGTGGATCAAGTGAACCCAAAAGCAAAGGCATTTTAACATGCTAGGCAAGTGCCTTACAACTCCAGTCCTTCTGTGTTGATTTAAAATATATATTTATTTTTATTCATGTGCATGTGTCTATGTGAATGCGGGTGCTGGAGGAGGCCAGAGGTGTCACATCTCTCTGGAGCTAGAGTCACAGACAGTTGTGACCTGCCGGACATGTGTGCTGGTCCTCTGTAAGGTACAGCACGTGTTTTGTTTTGTTTTATTTTTCTTCTTTCAAACATTACATCCCAATGGCAGTTTACCCTCCCTCCACTCCTTCCACCACCACCCCCCTTCTCCTTCCTCAAGTCCATTCCTCCTCTGTTTCCCTTCAGAAAAGAGCAGGCCTCCTAGGGATATTAACCTAACACGGCATAACAAGATACAGCACGACTAGGCACAAACCCTCACATCAAGACTGGATGAGGCACCCCAGTAGGAGGGAAAGTGTCCCAAGAGCAGGAAAAAGAGTCAGAGACACAACTCCCACCACCAGTTAGGAGTACCACAAAAAACCCTAAGCTAAACAACCATGACACATATCCAGAGGACCTAGCACAGATCTATGCAGGCTCTGTGACTGCCACTTTGGGCTCTGTGAGCCCCAAATGAGTCCTGCTTAGTTAGTTTCTGTGGGCCGTGTTCTCCTGGTATCCTCAACCCCTTAGGTTCCTACAACCTTCTGAAAAGTTCCATGGACTTGACCCAATGTTTGGCCGTGGGTCTCTGCATCTGCTCCCACCAGCCACTGGGTGAAGCCGCTCTGATGATGATTGGGCTAGGCAATGACAGGAGGACAGCAGACTATTATTAGGAATCATTTCATTGACTTTTTTTTTTGGCCAGTCATGTTTGGTTCTATCCTAAGTCCATCCTCTGGTTCCTGGCTATCCAGGCTGTGCCAGGTATGGGCTCTCTCTCCTGGCATGGGCCTCAAGCTGGACCAGTTATTGGTTGCCCACTATCACAAGTTCTGTGCCACCACTACCTCAGCACATCCTGCAGGCAGGACAGATTGTAGGTAAAAGGTTTTGTGGCCGGGTTGATGTCCCAATCCCACCACTGGAAGTCTCGCCTAGTTACAGAATATAGCCAGTTCAGGTTCCTTATTCCACAACTCGGCTATGGTCACCCTCATACATTCCAGGGAGTTCCCACTGCACTAGGGTTCCACATTGGTGCCCAAGTGCCCCCAATTTCAGACATCTATACCAGTACTCTCTGCCTCCATCCTGAAAAGATCTCCCATGCTCATGGACCAGTAGGATTAACACAGTAAAAATGGCCATCTTATCAAAATCAATCTAAAGATTCAATGCAATCCCCGTCAAAATTCCAACACAATTCTTTATAGACCTTGAAAGAACAATACTTAAACTCACATGGAAAAACAAACAAACAAAAAAACTCCAAGAAAGCTAAAACAATCCTTTAAAATAGAAGAACTTCCAGAGGTATCACCATCCCTGACTTCAAGCTCTACAATAAGAGCTATAGTAATAAAAAACCTCATTTATTGCCATAAATGCAGACAAGTTGATCAATGGAACTGAATCAAAGACCCAGATGTAAATCCACACACTTATAGACACTCATTTTTGATAAAGAAGCCATAATATACAATGGAAAAAGAAGGGATCTTTAACAAACAGTGCTGGTCTAACTGGATGCCTGCATGTAGAAGAATGCAAATAGACCAATATTTATCACCGTGCATAACACTCCAGTTCTAGTGGATCAGTGATCTCAACATAAAATCAGATACCCTGAACCTGACAGAAGAGAAGTGGGGGATAGTTTTGAACGCATTGGCACAGGAGACAACTTCCTGAACAGAACACCAGTAGCACAGGCAACAATTAATAAATGGAACTTCATAAAACTGAAAAACTTCTGCTTTAAAAGCAAAACACACCATCAATAGGACAAAAAGTCAGCCTACAGAATGGAAAAAGATTTTCACCATCTGAAAGAAGGCTAATATCCAAAATACAGAAGAACTCAAGAAACTGGACATCAATGAACCAAATAGTCCAATTAAAAAATTGGGTACAGAACTAAACAGAGAGTTCTCAACAGAGGAAACTCAAATGGCCGAGAAACACTTAAAAAAAATGTTCAACATCCTTAGTCACCAGAGAAATGCAAATCAAAACTGCTTTAAGATTCCTTCCATCTTACACCTGTCTGAACGGCTAAGATCAAAAACACAAGTGACGGCTTTTGCTGGCAAGGATGTGGAGCAAGGGGAACACTCCTCCATTGCTAGTGGGTGTGAAAACTTTTGCAGTCACTATGGAAATCAATATGGCAGTTTCACAGAAAACTGGGAATCAATCTACCTCAAGATCCAGCTATACCTCTCTTGGGTATATACCCAAAGGACTTCATCCTACCACAAGTACACTCGCTCAATTATGTTCATAACAGTTTTTCATAATAGCCAGAAACTGAAAACCACCTAGATGTCTCTCAACACAAGAATGGACAAAGAAAATATAGCAATTTATACAATGGAGTATTACTCAGCTGTTAAAAAATGACATAATGACATTTGAAAGCAAATAGATGGAAGTAGAAAAAAAACATACTAAGTGAGGTAGTTCAGACCTAGAAAGATAAATATGGCACATACTCACTTATAACTGGATATTGACTGTAAAGTAAAGGATAATCATGCTACAATACAGACAGGGAGGCTAAGTAACAAGGAAGCCTCAAAGTGTGTGTCGGGGGCACACGTATCTCCCTGGGAAGGGGAAATAGAATAAATTCTGCAAGTAGACTGTGGGGAAGGTGGGGATGCAAATAGGAGGGAACAGTGCACACTCTTAATCATCAAGCCATCACTCCAGCCCCTCCAGTTGTTTTTCTGTTCGTTGTTTGATTCTTTTGACTCAAGGAAAGCATGGAATTTATTTATTTTTTGATTCAGATGCAGGCACAACACAAACACATTTAAATATAATTGGGGGTATAAGAAAAACTGAAAGTAGAGCAAGATTGCCTGCAAATAAACTGGTAACAAAACACAATGATACACACACCTGGACAAGCATCAATCCCATGAGAAAGCCTAGCAACTTTAATTACTGCACCTCCAGGCACCACAGCACTGAGAACTGTTTCTTTCCGCTTGAGTGAAGGCATACTGTTGTGGCACAGCAAGCTGCTAGGAGCTTCTTCTCTATGCCACAACTGTCTTCTGATGCCCACTTTTACATGTGCGGTGTAACGATTGATTAATGCATGTAGTGTGTAGTGCATTGACAATGATAACAAGCACAGGTGGGGGGCAGGTCTAACTCTACTTACGGTTTGCTCCTTTGATTGTTTGGGACCAGCAGCTGTCGAGCAAGAAGGGTGGGACAGGGCTCATGAGGGATCTGCTCTGTAACAAGCCATTTTTCATTCTCATTGTTGAGCTACGCTCTGAAAATGTTGTTATCCTTCATGTTCACGAGAAGAACGTGGAAAGGGTCACCTGTGCTATTTGCCCTTTGTAGCTTGCACGAACCTGGAGAACTTTTAAGGTGGGCTGTGGCTTGCACAATATACCCATGGCTGGCAAGGAGAATACTGGTTAGGAAATGTCTGCATAGTGTATACACAGGCAAAGGAGACCTGCACATTACTTGCTGACCAAATGGAGAACTAGGAAGCCAGCTTTGGGATATATTGAAGGAATTTTGCCCAAGAGGGCAAACTTTATGCTAACAGTGAGGTATGGTTTGCTGAAGACGAATAGCCAAAGCTTACAGAGAGGAGGGGAAGCAGCTATGAGTAGTTAGGAGGGCTTCTTGGTGCTGAAGGTTCTTTGAGGAGCCCTTGGATGTGACACAAGAAGAGGACCACTTTTTAAATATCTATCAAGTCTCTGAAGGTGTAGTGGAGAGCTAGCTTGGGTGACACAGTTCCCTATTATTTTTTTTGTAGCTTTGTCTTGTAGTTCATCTTCCCTAGCCATGTTCCACCACTTTTCCTCTACAGCCATTTAAAATATCCACAGTCCCTCACCCCATCTTTTCCGACAGGCTGAGAACCTTCTGAGGAGGGTCCAGTCTTAGAGGAATCCATTAGCTAGGTAAATATTAGATACACTTTAAGAACAGTATCAAGCCAGGTGTGATAGTATACAACTCTCATCCCAACACTTGGGAGGTGGAGGCAGGCAGAGATCTGTGAATTCAAGGCCAGCCTGGTCTACGCACCGAGAACCTCAATAAGAATTTGTACTTAGCTGCTACTTTAGCAAGCGCCATGTAGAAACTTAAAAGCACAGCAGACAGGTTAAGATCAGCAGGTTAAGCCTGCATTGTAGCTTCAAGACTAATTCTGCAGTGGAAGGACAAAAGAGTAAGGAAAGGAGAGGAGAATAAGACAATCTTGGGTCATATATTTGAACAGGTATCAATAAGTAATGAGGAATTGAAAAAAAATAAAAAATAAGCGCTATAGGCACTGAAAATGACAAAGGATTATGGTGAGCCTTAGTTTAGAGCAGGCTCCATATAAGCCTCGGCTCTTAAGAACTGGCAGCAGGTATATGTCTGAAGAGGAAGGCTTGGGAATTTCATGTTTGCAAAGAAGAAAGATCTGTGGCTTGAAATCAAATCAAAATAAAAACCGAAAACAAAATCCAATCAAATCAAGCCACTACCATTACCACAATTTTTTAAAAAAATTCATACTCCCCCCCCAAATCCTCCAAAACAAGCAAAAATGTTTGATTTGGAGTTATTCTGCCTTGGCTATTGTGCTGGTTTGACTAGGAATGGCCTCCACTATCTCAAATATTTGAATGCTGTTCATTAGATGTGGCCTTGTTGGCGTATGCGGGGCCTTGTTGGAGCAAGTGTGTCACTGAGGGTGGGCTTTAGGGTTTCAAATTCTCAAGCCAGGCCCAGTGTCTTTTCCTTCTGTCTACTGCTCAGGGTGTAGTATTTTCAGCTACCTCTCCAGCACTATGTCTATTGTGTGCCACCAGACTTCCTGCCATGACAGTAACAGATTAAATGTCTGAATGGGGAAGCAAGCCCCAATTCCATGATTTCATTTTTAAGAGTTGCTGTGGCCCTGGCATCTCTTCACAACAATAGGACACTGACTGTGACAGTTTTCCCATGAGAAAAATTTTGGACATGTCTTTCACCGAAACTAGGGACATCAGACTGAGTTGCATGGTACAGGGATTGTGAAATACTACTTGTGATGAAGTCCTAAGCCCACACATTTACACATTCAACCATCCGCCATCCATCCCACAGAGCAACATTTTTTGGAGATGTGTCAAGTGCAATGTAGTGTACCTCTTACAAAAATCAAAGAATTATCATGACTACATCGGTGTATACACCAGTCCAGTGGAAATGGTGGAAAATAGGTGAAATCAAAACGGCAAAACATTGTCACAGCTGATGAATACTCGGGCATTTATTATATTCTTTCTTCACTTTTTGACATGCACGATAATTTTTTGGTAAGATTAGATATGAATAAAAACTATCTTTTCTTCCAAGCAAAGGAGCTGGATTTGATAGATGCCTACAACGCAAGGGAAGCTACACCATGGCGTTACTATATATAGGGTATTAGGAGAGATATGTTCACGGCAAGGTCAGAGGTGGGCAGGAAACATCTCTTGGTAGAAGGCAAGTATTCCACAGAAAGCCTAGCTCAGACTGAGTAGTGAATTCAGCTACATACAGCCCCACTTAGGTTTCAGGCTGGGTAGAAGGTACTCGTGAAGTTCGGAGTGAGCAGTGAAGAACTAGTCTACTATAATGCCATCACCATATCCACTTTCCTCTTCCTTCTCTTGGATGCTTTAAATCCAGGAAAGTGAGTAGACATTAGTATGTCGCCAGCATGCACCAGGTGCTATACAAAGGCTGCAGGTTATTTCTTGCATATCCTTTCAGAGCTGGGAACAGGAATCCAAGATATTCCTCAAGGTATGGGGGATGTGAAACAATCAGGCCAAGGGCACATGGAGCACCAGCCCTTCCAAATCAAAGCAGGGGAGGTAGGTCAGAAGCCTGAGCTCTGGCAGTGGCAGGTTCAAATTCCGACCAGCTTTTGCAGCTTTGAACAAGTCACCTAACCTCTCGGAGCTGATACAATTTCCTCATTTATAGCCACAGTGCAAATAAAACCTTGGAGGGTTTGTTGTCAGAAGCAAATTCGGACACTCAAGATCATACCGCCAAAGGATGACTCCATAAATGGCAGCCATCATTCTTGGCCAAGTGCTGGCGCGTCCTCTTGGGCGCGCCTCCTGCAGGGTCCCTCAGGACAAACTGGGCCCGCCTCCTAGGCTAGGTCTAGATGCTCAAGGCTAGTGGCCCAGCATCTGGGTATCCACCTGGAGCAACCAAGGGGCGCGGGCAGGTGGGTTGACCGTTCCCGGAAAAGGATCGTCCCCTCCCTTCGGCACCCATCTCTGTGCCGCCAGCAGGTGAGGTTTCGCCCAGGCTGCTGGGATTGCGACCGCAGGAGGGGTCGAGGCAGAGGGCGCAGCCCGAGGGCCAGGGGGTCCCTCCTGGTGCTGGTTCCATAGCCGGGTTAACCCTACTGCCGGCTGGGGCGCGGGGCTCGCGGACTGAGCGCTCTGCGGCTGCGAAAACCCGGAGAGGCGGATGGGAGCGCTCGAGGCGCTCGCAGCCAACTCCTCCGCGGTCCGGTCGCCAAGCTGGGCATGCTCAGTGCGGCCGCCGCGCCGCCGTCCAACTCGGGAGCTCGCGCTCCCGGGCCGTGGGGGCGAGAACGCCGGCGGCGGCGGCGGCGGCGGCGGCGGCGGCGGCGGCGGCGGCGGCGGCGAGCGACGCCCCCAGGCAGCCGCAAACTTCGCTGCGGCGTCCGCAGTCTGGCGAGACACACACCTCGCAACGTCAAATCCAATTCCCTTCCCCTACCTGAGCGATGGAGGCTGCGGCCACCGCCAGAGCGTCCCGGCCGCCTGCCCCTGCCTAGCGGCTAGCTGGGGGACCAACAGGTAAACTGTTGGGGGTGGGGAGCGGGGCGCGCGGCGGCCAGGGGCGACCCGGGGTGCCGAGTCGCCTGCGCGCCCGATGTGTCCGTCGGTGCTCGCGGCCATCGCTCCTCACCCCCTCCCAGCCCCGGGATGCCCAGGAAAGGGTTAAGTCGGCCCCGCGCCACAGTGAGCGCGGCCCCCTCCAGCCGCCGCGGCCGCCTGCAGCCGGCAGCTCGCAAAGCGCCCGGGCGCCGCCGAGGGGACTCGCTTAGCCTCTGCGCCAGCTGAGCCGGGGGACACCGGCCTCGCTCGGCGGCGTCCGCATCCTCGCCCCTCGCTCCTTCGGCTTCCGTGGGTCGCACCAGGTCCTCCGGGTGCAAGGCGGCGGGCGCGGGGCACGGCGAGCCAGGAAGTGGGCGCGGGCCGCTGCGTAGCGCCTCGCGGGCCCGAGGACGCCGAGCTCCCGGCGACACCGAGCCTCCCGCCTAGGCGCCAAGAAAAGTTTTTTCCCCCTTTGCGCCCCTCCCCCACCCCAGCCCGTGCCCCCGGGGTGGGTTTGGGTTCATTGGTGAAGAAAGTCACACGTTCCCATCAGCTGCTCCTCCCCGCCCCCCTCCCCCCTTGGGGACCGGGTGGGGGTGGCGGGAGGCCGGCGCCGCGGCGGACCCTGGCCGACCTCCAGCCCCGCCGCCGCCCGTGGAGCTGGCGTCCCGGGGCTCGGCGCAGCGGGGTGCCCACGGAGGTGGCCCCCCTGAGCGCGTCTGCGCGCCGGCAGCGGCGGTCTCCAACCTGCTTTCTCCTGCCTGCAGCGCCACGGCGAGCGAGAGTGGAGGGGCGAGCGAGTCTGTCTGCAAAGTGCTGCTCCCTGGTGCTCAGAGGCGGCTGCTCCAGCTCCAACTCTCATTCATTTCGCCGGTTAACATGAGAGATCATGGCCGCCTTCGGGCTTCTCAGTTATGAACAGAGACCGCTGAAGCGCCCGCGGCTCGGGCCGCCCGATGTCTACCCGCAGGACCCCAAACAGAAGGAGGTAAGGGCGCCGGCGGCCTCCGCGGTTGTGCCGCGCTCTGCAGCGCTGACCCGGGGCCAAGCTGGCCCGGGCGGGCGTCCACGGCGCTGCGGGGGAAGGGTTGGGGAGGGGATCGGAGGCGGGGCCCGGGCTGGGGTATCAGGGACCCTGGGCCACCAAGACCTGGAGCCTGCCAACCCCTCCGCGCTCCGCTGGGCGGTCGCTCTGCGGGGGCTGGGTCGCTTCCCGGTTGTCGGGCCTTGCACTGCGCCGCCGGGCGCTTTACCGCTTCTTCTTTGCTTGCATCTTCCTGCTCGCTTTCCTCCGTTTCTGCCAGTTTTATTTATTTATTTTTTTCTCGGTCGCTTCGATAAATCCTCGTAAACTTTTTGACAAATGTTGGAATGCAGTACATCGGACACTGAGGTCTTGGGATTTGCGCCAGCGGTACAGGCACGGATGGGGGAGGGCCCCTTTTCACATCCTCCAGTTTGGAATGGAAGTCGTTTTTTAGCTAGGTGATCATATATTTGGCTCTGTGAATGTAACTCTGTATCTCTTAAAAAAAAAACCTTAAGAAGACAATATTAAGGAAAAACATTGAATTTTGTCTCTAGAGAGGCAGTTGGCTTTCCCGGAGGCTGTTTTGTATGTGTAAAAGCAGGCAAGTTACCTTTGGAAGGAATAGCTTCCAGGATTACTTATTTCTTTGAATGAAATTGATTGGAGAAACCTTGGCAGTTGCAGCACGTACAGTAGCTTCAGTGGTTAGCGTAAGCTATGTAGGTGTGTGTCAGGAGTTAACAAGTAGTTATGTAACAGCTCTCCGGTTGTAATAATGATCACCCTGGGCTATCCATTTTGCCAAGAGAGACTTGCCTATCTTTTCTTGTTTTGGTTCACCTGCTCCGCAGCTGTCCTTTTAGACTTTGCCAGCTACAGCCCCCCCCCCATCTTCTCTTTTCGACCATGTATCCTTTCTGTGACTCTGGAAACTCTCCATTCAAAGTTTACCTGTCCGGTGGCTTCGCTGAAGACTTTGCAAATTAGAGTTCTTTAAGACTTCTGTTTTGATAAATGTATCTGTTCCATTAGTAGAACCCAGACTCAACCCAGCTCAACCCAGGCTGGCCAGTAATGTGCCGGAAAAACCATCATATCAATTCCTTTAAGATGTATCACATTAAATTTGAGCTTCAGGGGAGTGGTTCAGTTCGAAGATGGCTGGGAAGTTTACCGGTGGCGCTAAACCGGTGACAGTTTGTATACTTCTCTGTGTTCTTACCCAGCTGCTAAGGACTGTCCTTACCCAACTGCTAAGAATAGAGACTAAGGGCCAGGAGTAAAGAAAGTTGACTTAAACATTAGTGACAGAACACTTGTAAAGTTTTGGTAGGGATAGGGATGGTCATTTGGTTGACTTTTCTCATCTTATAATTAACGTCTCGCTACATCTGTCTGGAGAATGACCTGAAGGCAACTCCCTAGTTTTGGGTTGGTGACTTGGATTATCATGTGTACTTGTTCAGCATTTATTTTTAAGTATGACAGCCATGTCAGGATTTGGATCCTGGAAAGAGTAATTTTGGATATTGGGTCATTTTCTAGAAATCTAAAATTGGAAGGAGTGGCTTTTAGTCGGGACTTTGTATACTTAGGTTGGAGGAAATAAGATGATGGGATTATCAGTGCAGTGCTCATTCAAATCAGTACTGCGCTCGGGGTGAGCGCTGTGTGTTGCCCTTCCAGGATTCACTTTCCCCCCAGGCGACCGATATTCTCTCTCTCTTGAGGAGAGAGTTATGTGTGGCTGGAGTCAAATTTGGGTACAATACGGAACAGGTGCTTGGCTGGTTTTTGGTGGCTGGCGAACAGATTCCTAAGCTTCAGTTATTTCTGCTATACTACTCCCTCAAAATTCCACCCCATCTTGGTACAGCCAGTCAGCCGGTGCTTTTATTCCTTTAATAACTATAGAGAAACTTCACTGTGCTTCCTTGGCAGTCTTGACTTTTGGAGTTTATTGAAGTATATATGAATATAAAAAGCATCAAATCCCATACATACACACAAACATAAGTTATATAATAACACAGATTCAAAAGAGACCATTGCTATTGATACTTTGAAAAGTTGACTTGCGCACCTAAATCTATACTGTTGTGCACCAGAGAGCAGTGGTGATTTGTTTGAGAACAGTCTCACTGGTCCTACCCAAGCTGATCTTGAACTCAGAATCTTCTTGCTTTGGTCTCCAGAGTGCTGAGGTCGTAGGCCTGCACCACCACATCCAGCCGGGAAGCATTGGTTTAACGGAGAAAGTGTAGGCTTCCAATCTGACAGTCATGAGGTTGAATGGTGGTTTAGCATCTTTGTAGTCAGCAGAGTTGCATCATTTCTCCCTTGTCAACTAGTTTAATTGTGCTCTTCAGAAAAAAAAGTTAAGACATTGTGAAAACTTTCCCCTTGTATTTGTGTAAGAAAAGCCCTAATTCTAACAGAAGCTGCCTCATATATGTTATTTTTATTGTTAAGAAGTGGGAATAGTGTTCTGCAAATAGGATTTCAGGGTACCAAGTGGGATCCTTCAGTGGGGACTCTGGAGACATAATGAAGAGAAGATCTGCTAACTAGCTTCATCAATTGACTGAATCCTTTCGAGAGCTTGCAGTCCCATGGCCCCCCTTTAGACTTTATTAAATGTGGTGGTACAGTGCTTGGTTGCACACAGAGTGTCTTCCCAACTTTAAAATGTGGGAATCCGGGAAGTGGGGGAGTCTTTCTTTTCCCTTCCCCTTTACATCTCTTGTACATATCAGTATTCTGCGTTCACCAGCCTGCCTCGTCTGATCCACTTCCAGAATAGTTTGGACTTCAGATTCGTCTGATGCTTCTCAGTTTCACCAACTTCCTTAGATTTTCTTCTGGCTTTAGGCTGACATCTCTCCTCCCGGGAACTCTTGCATATGTTGGTCTGCCTGGACACCTGCCTGCCATTCCTCCTACATCCTCAGGATTCCGTCCAGTTCTCACAAGCTGTGGTCCAGAAGGTGGGCTCTGGAGCCATCCTGTTTCGTTCGTATACCCTTTTCTCTCCCTGCATGCCAGTTTCTCTCCTTGTAGGGTGTGGGTGAGGCTACGGCTGTCCTGCAAGGTGATTGGGTACTTACATGGGTAGTGCATGTAGAGAACTTAGACTAGAGTCGGGCCTAGATTCAGAGCACGGATATTTCCTGTCAGGGAGCACTGTCAGGCTCGGCTTGTTATCATCATGCTGCCTCAGCTCAGTGACCCTTACCAGGCCTTTCTGACATGTGTATTGTTTATAATTATTTGTTTGTATCTGGCCATTCCCTGCCAATTGGACAGTTTCTTGAGGACAGGGAAGACATCGACATTTGCTGTCGTCGATGTGTCTGGCATAGAGTGAAGTTCCTGGAATTCCAAGGTCACAAATATTTCTCATAGTGTATTAATGAAAGAGAGATGGGTGAATAAAAAAGCCAACACGTTGTTAGAGGTGTCGGGAAAGTTGAAGTAAATGTCCAGAGTATTCTTGTGGTCTGATGTGAAGGCCGAGAGCCCTGGAAGTGAAATGGAGGGAGAAGTTGTTTTACCTTGGCCATGTGGCCTGGACAGTTGAACGGTAGATATGTTCAGGAAATCAAATTTGTAAGAAAAATGGATTGGGGCAGTAGTGAGGTTTCTAGGCATAGGAGGCAGCAGTGGGGCCCAGGGGAAGGACTGTGTGGTATGCAGAGCAGGGCTGCCTAGGGGAGGGACAGTGCAGCTCTGCAAAGTTGGCAAAGCAGCGTACACAGCTCCGTCCAGCTTCTGAGCAAAGTTGACTCACCTGAAAGGTTAAGATCGAATCCGGATCTAGGGGCGTAGGCTAGTGTCCCAGAGGTGGTTGATTGCTTAGTGTTCACAGGGTTCTGGGTTCGGATACTCAGTGCTGCAAGCTGGGTTGTTGGGTCTGAGATTCAGCAGGTCTGGGAGTGGCCCCGGGATTTGCATCTCTAACCAGATGGAGTATAATGTGATATAGCTGGTCCAGAGCTCGGGCTAGAGAGAAGGCATCCCACTTTACAGGGCCTGCTTCCTAGGGAATTCAACTTGATTCACTTAACGGGCTGAAGTTGAAGTTTGTCTTATCAGCCCACTGAGGCATTGTTTGGTGGGGCTTCCTTCGGATGTTACATCCTTTTTTAGTCATATCTAAGAGTATGTCAGGAAACCCCAGTCCCTCTCCACCAGTGTTCTCTTACACTTCAAATAGGGTGCAGACCCTTCAGGGCCTCAACATTCTGGCCCTTGCTCACCTCACAGCTTGCCTCTGAGTTGCGGCTCTATCACTTACCACTTCTTTGATTCAGAGTTCTCACCTGTGAAATAGGGTTTGTATTTGAACAGATTTCACATACGACACTCAATATAGGTCGGCTACAAGTAGCTGATGTCTTGGCAAAGGATCCAGGGGCCTTCTGTTGTCCTGAGGACAGTGTCCCTGAGAACTGCCTTTGGAAATCTGCTTTATGCACACCTTGCTGCTGTCTACCATTCTGGCTTCTGACTGTACAGTGGGCCACTGCCGCTCTCGCCCCCTCCAATGGGCCTGGCTCTTTAGTGTTCAGGTTACAGTCCTTCGCTGTAGTGGTGTTTACTGTTCTTAGGTTTCAGCTAAGAGATTATCCCAAAGTGGGGACCCTTCTTGCTGCCCATCGTCAACTTCTTAGCATTCCCTTGTGTTACTGAGCTTCTGTAGCGCTCATCCGTGTCTGAAATCCACCTGCTTGGGTGTGGCACCTGCTCCCCACGGCCTGCTCTCCTCACTGGAATGAAAGCTGCATGAGGGCAGGGGTTTGTTGCTGGTGTTCACGTCACAGCCTTGTGGCTGGGTTAGGCCAGGTACGAGCTGAAGGAGAAGTTCACACGATTCAGATCCATGGGGGAGGTGCAGAGACAGAGGATCGGGGACGGTTAGATTGAAGTCGCAGGGAAGACTGGACAAATTGGCCAGTTGCCTGGAGGACTCTGACAGAAGGCTAGGGAGACATTTGGTTCTAGAATGTTCCTTGCCTGAGAGCAATTCGTTGGCCTCAGGGCCCTGCTACAGACTCCATTAAAATCCCAGTATCCAGGGAGGGGGTGGTCCTGCTTCTGGGTGGCTCTGGTGAGAATGCAGATTGAAAGTTCTGGTTTAGTTCTTACTCTTAACTGCCCAAAGAAAAGTTCTGCATGGGGCAGAGGCTGTACTCAGTGTCAGACAAGGCCCTGGATCCAGGCCCCAGCAACACCTTTAAAAGAAGTGTTGCTCAGTGAGTGTTGCCAGAGAGCAGAAGTGCACCTAGTTGTCATTTCAGAGATGCAGTACTTAGGTCCACGGAGACCTGGCCACTCGGAACTAGTAGAAGGAAACTCAGGAACGTATAAGTTAGTTTTCTAGGTGATTCCTCAGCACACTGAGCTTGAGAAGCAATGCTTTGGCTTGTGTGCTTACCTGCAGAGCAGCTTGGACTCTGTCACGTTCCCACTCACTGCTCCATACCTTGCGTCCTGGTATCTTTCATTATATCTTATTTGAAGTATTGGTACCTTTGGGAACTAAGCTCTGTGAATGGGCATTTAACTACTTTCCCATTGAAAGTAGCTGATCACAAACCCCACTCCCAGCTTTGGCTTGTTTCCTGCCAGCCGGAAAGCATTTCTAGTCGAGTAGCATTCTATGCCAGGGTCTGGAACTATCAGAAGCTATTTCCCATGCGTTCTTGGCTAACCCAAGGCAAAGGAGAAATGAGCTAGCCTTGTGCCAGAAAGCCCTGCTTTAACTTAGCAGCTGTGTGAGGTTTCTCTTTGCCCTGGGACTGGGTTCTCAGATGGACTCTCAGGATTTGCAGAAGGCTTTCTGTGGGGTTTGCGGCCATTGTCCTCCATCCAACATCTTGCTGCATGTTTCCCCACAGGTTGACACTTAAGATTAACATAGTCCTTCAGGGAGTTGGAGAACCATAAAGGTGTTCTTTGGGTAGGTGGTCTTTGTGGTCTTTGGGTAGGTGAGGAGGCAGAATGGATTCTGGGAATTTTTGCTTCACAGTAGCACCCTGAGGTGCATGCATGTGCATAGGGAACAGGGGCAGGTGCATGCCTGTGCATGGGGAGCAGGCCTCAGGTGCATGCCTGTGCATGGGGAGTAGCGGCAGGTGCATTCCTGTGCATGGGGAGTAGCGGCAGGTACATGCATGTGCACGGGGAGCAGCGGCAGGTGCATGCATGTGCATGGGGAGCAGGCGTCAGGTGCATGCATGTGCATGGGGAGTAGCGGCAGGTGCATTCATGTGCATGGGGAGCAGCGGCAGGTGCATTCACGTGCATGGGGAGCAGGCGTCAGGTGCATGCATGTGCATGGGGAGTAGCGGCAGGTGCATTCATGTGCATGGGGAGCAGCAGCAGGTGCTAGGCAGTGCAGAAAGAGGGAGATAGGCTCAGGGATCTCATGTTTTTTGTTCTGAGACTTTTCTCATAAAGAGGTTTTGAACTTCTGGGGAGACCACTGCTGTGGTAGAGTAGGCAATGGAGGGGATGGAAGTGGCCAAAGCTTCGAGTCCCTGTGCGGTGAAGGGAAACAGCGTTGGTTCATCGTGGTGTGGGAAGGCATCTGTGCTCATCCACATTCTTCCCGAGAAGAGAAGGGAGCTTCTGTAACTTCGTTCCTTGTCAATGGTTAGTTTCCAAAGCTGGTCCATGGTGACGGGGACTTTAGGAACTATTCCCAAATCTTCAGTGCCTTAGGAAACTTACCAATGAGGAAAAAAAAACCCACTAAATCAGCAAAAGAGCACAGGTTCTACTTAAAATTTGCATATCTGCATATTTTGAAAGTTTTGTTAACTCTGGGTCTTTGAATCCATTTGGTGGCACTCTGACATAACACTGCGTAAATTTTAAGGTACTTTTTTATTTTTAAGGAAAAGAAACACGCTTGAAGGCTTGGAGATCCAATATTGAGAGGCTTGTCATTTGATAAAGGGCTTCTTGCTCCTTTATAATATTGTGAAAGGCATTTCACAGGTGCACAAGGTCAAGAGTGGCCTGACCTGATTGGCTTTGTAAAGATAGGTCTTTAGGATTGCAGCAGTTCCTTTTTTTTTTTTTTTTTGAATTTCTTTTTTTTTATCCTTAATCTTCTAAATGACTTGAAGTTAGTACTGAGATGCTCAGGCTGAGCCTCAAATTCCTGGGCTCCTGGAGTGTCCCACCCCAGCCTCCCCATAGCTGGGATTTTCACCTAGTGCTACCACTTGGTGACTGCTGTTAGTTGGCAGCTTAGAGTCCTGTCTCCCGTGTACCTGGGGCACTTCTCAAAGGACACTTTGGCACCTGTCCCTTCCCACTGCTTCCAGCTTCCCCAGCTCCGTGCTGAAGAGAAGCCCCTCTTGGTTTTAGTTAATTAGCTCCCGAGGGCAAAGCCCTTGCCGATGTCTCCCATCTGGGAAGCGGACCCTTACCATATCCCAGGTGGCCAGACTCTGCCCAGCCTTGCCCATAGCCCACCTACAGCATTCATGGTCACTGTCGCTCAGTTGTCTCCTGTAGGAGACCTTGGCTGTCCCAGCCCTTCCCTCCCCTAAGATAGAGGTTTAAGGTGAAAAAGAAACCTCACCAATTACCTTCTTGACCTGGTTTGAATAAACATGTTTTTTTTCTTCCATCGACATTTGTTTCGTTGTCCCCAGGAGAGCTCTGGCTGCACTCATGTGGCTCCGTTCGCAGAGGTACTCGTGGCCTGTTTGTGTGACAAGAGCTGCAGGGTGGAGGTCAGGCTCCCTTCTGAGGGCATTCCAGCTCTGCCGTTTCTACTGCGCTAGAGCCAGCCTGTAACCAGCCGCCGTGTGAGCTGACTGACATCAGGTTCATCACCTAAATTCTTCCACTGTGGGAGTGTGGTACTTAACACCAAGTGCTGGCCACTAGGCCTCCCTTCTTTTGTTTCTTAAATAAAGGCTATTGTCAGGCTTGCCAGCCGCTGCGTATAGTTATGAAGACACCTCTGTCAATGCCGTTCCTTTCCTGCCTCCCACAGGAAACAGATAAACAAAAAGTCAGATCGTCATTCTCTGTATCCTTTCGCAGCCTGGACTAAGCACAGGCTTTCATGCCGCAGAAGAGTGTTTGCCTCTCTGATAAAGCTACAGGTGCAGGAGAAAGCCCTTTCCTTATGCCCTGAAAAATCCAGAGTTTCCTGTTTGGAAAGGTTGGTAGGGAGAGGATATGATAGCTGGAGCTACTGCACCCATCTTGTAACCATGAGACGGCATTTGAAAACGCTAACACAGAATGTTGGTTGAGTAGCCCCAGAGGTCCTTAAGCTGCTGAACTGACTTTGCTGGCATCAACATCCCCTTAGTTCTTGTTAAGTAAACAATAGTAGTTCACTCTCTTTAAGCCATTATTGGGACCAGGTACCAGATTCTTGGAGCAAGAGGCATTTTAATATCATTGTGGTCCTTTCCATACTCTCAGAGATTTACATCACACACCTCCCTATGTTTTGAGAGCTAGCTTTTTAGAATTCTTCATCTCTGGCTCAGTCTGTGGCACAGGCAAGAAGCAGCACCCGATGATGTCCACCAGGACCAAGTCGAGAGAAACTGAGCAGTGGGCTCTTTTATTTCTGCTGTTGGCAGGAGGAGTTTGTCTGTGAGAGGGAAGAGCCCCGTTCTGGTTTCCTCGGAGCAGGATGGTCTGTGGATCTCTCCCATGCGCAGGAGCCATGCCTGTTGAGTGGTAGAGGTGGATTATTCCGAGTTTCTCCACAACAGAGGGAAACCCAGCTCCTGTAAAGTGACTTGCCACAGTAGATCAGTGCTGACACTTGTGTCCCTGATTAGTCTTTGCATTGTTACTTGACCTTCCATTTAGAGAGCTTCCTATTGTTTGTTTGTTTGTTTCCTTCTTTTCTAAAAGGAAGGCTCCCAGTCCCATCTCTACCTCTGGCCTAGGCAATTTCAGCCCTGTGTTTACTGGGACAACTGCTTAGCAGTTGTGACTTTTTGTCGTTTTTTTCGTTCTGTTTGTTCTTTGTTTTTGGCAACTTCCTGCCTCTTCAGTGTCAGCTTTGCTGATGACAGTCTTAGCACACCAGTTGCACAGCCCTGAAAGTGGGTCCTCTGTAGTTGCAGAATGCTGCGGCCCCAGGAAGAGACATTTTCACTATCGGGTTTTACCTTCCATGTTATGAGGGGAATGTTCTCGTACCTGTGCATGCCAGACTGATTCAGTCATTTAACCACTATCGTAGAACAGTCCTCGGGCTTTTTGCCAGCGAGGGTGCTTATTCTTCATCTCCCCTGCGACATTGGCAGTGACACTGTGGGTTGTCACTACTGGGTATGTGTGTGCCCCTGATATGCGCTGGGCCACCACACAGTCCCACACAGCCCCACACAGCCCCACACACCAGACTTTTCTGGATCCAGCTAGTTCTGGAGTGGCGGAGTACTGACTGAAGGAGTGACAGACAAGTAAATGAGGGACAACGTGACTCAGATACTCTCCTGAGTTCTGCAGGAACAAAAGGAAGTGGCCCATTTTTGATAGAACTTGAGAAAGGAGGATTTGAGTCTGGGGCCTAGAGGTTGTGTTGGAGTAGATGGTGCTGGGGATGTAAGGGAGAGGCAGCTGGTGCAAAGAATCCCTGATAGGAACATCCCTGGCTTGAGGGCTGAGACACAGTGCATTGTTCTGGGCACAAAGGTGGGGTCAAGTCCTGGGTGCCCTGTGGTGGTGTTTGGATAAGAGATTTAAGGTGACAGAGGCCACAGTGGCTCTGAGAGTCACACCGAAGTCTTGTCACTTGTGGCTGCTGTCAGGGAGGACAGCAGGAATTTAAAGGTCTAGGGGAGAGTTCCTCCTTGCCTCTTGTGCTTCACATCTTCCATCTCCCTCCCCTTTTGACCTATAGCTTCATCACTCCAGCCTTTGCTTCCATTTCCAATTAGCCTCCCCTTAGCTCTTCTGTTTGGGACTTCTCTGATGAGGACATTTGTCACTGGATTTAGGACAGTCTAGGATAATCTCATAAACAGTTGTATCCGTACTAATGTCGGTCCCATATTCTGAGAGTCCATGTGGGTGTTTTCTGTTCCATGGGTTGGAAGCTTAGAGGGGAAGCTGAGCGGGCGATCCTCAGCAGCTACAGTTACTCAGGGGGCAGAATTGGTGTCAGTGTGAGCTAGAGATGGCGCGGAATCTGCAAAAGTAGCCTGCTGCCCCTGAGAAGTGGAGCTTTGAAATAGGGCTGTCCCAGCAATGTCAGCTTAAGCCGTCATTTCCCAAACTTGATTTCCAGGGCATCTTTGCAGTCTTAAGCATCGGGGATCCCTTACAATGTTGCTTTGTATTGGTTAGTTGTATTTCTCATTTATTTATAGAAATTTTCAAAATTAACAAAAATATTTGAAAACATATTTTTATATTTGCTCCTTTAAATGTAATAGCAGGTCAGTTTTACTTATTTTTGGTATGTGTATGATGCTGGGGACCAAACCCAGAGCCTTCTGGATCCTGAACAAGCTTACTGTGATGTCCCTATACACCTCTACACTTAGATTTTTTTTTTTAAAAAATGAGAAACAACACTTCTCAAATCAAAAGGTGTTGTTTTACATTTCTGCAAATCTCTTGCATGTGTGGATTCTTATAACTGGCTCTGCATTCATTCTGTTGGAATATGCTGTTCTGATTGAAGAACATGAAGGCAGTCTGCCCTCTTACAGAGAAGGAGCTGGGAAGTTCCTGGGAGCTGAGGGTCAACTTGGCTTAGGCTGTTGGGTTGATAGATCGATACTGATTGATCCTAAACCACTGTGCCTCAGAAAAAGTTCAATTTTTTTCCCCTGAAGGTGGAGAAATGAGGTAAGGGGAGGGGAGATGTGAGTCGTCGTTTTCAATTTCAGAAGTCTCTGAAGAATCAAAATTGAAATATATATAAATATATATTAGTGGAAGCTGAAAATTTGTAGATTTGGGGGTGAATAAGTTGTGCCTGTGATGGCAAATGTTAGAGTTGCTTGCTGACCTGAGAAGTGGGACCTGGTAGAGCTTGACTCCCTAGACCCTGTGTTAGACAAGTGGTCTAAGACCTGTGAAAATCCCATGAGGAAGCCGGGCGGTGGTGGCGCACGCCTTTAATCTCAGCACTAGGGAGGCAGAGGCAGGCAGATCTCTGTGAGTTTGAGGCCAGCCTGGTCTACAAGAGCTAGTTCCAGGACAGGCTCCAAAGCTACAGAGAAACCCTGTCTCGAAAAACCACCAAAAAAAAAAAAAATTCCCGTGAGGGAACCTTTATTTTCCTAGACCTGCTGAGTGATTTTTGTCTTTGGGACCTTGCTCGTTGCTCCTGCCACCTGCCTGCCTTATTCCCTTCTCACTGCGAAGTGATTGCTTATTGTTCAGCGTCTAACACACTGTGTACTTGTTTGCCTTTGGTTCTGTCCCCCCGACTATAAATTTTGTGCAGCAGGGGGTCTGTCTTTTTTTTAATCTGATTGGGTATGTCATAAAGGAGTGATAATAATGGATGGCTGGATCTGGGAATGGGGCAACAGTCATTATCAGCAAATGGTTATTTACCCAAGTCACAATGTGGTACATTGTGACTACAGCAGTGCCGGGGTTCCTGCTTTGAGAAGTTGGGATGGAGCTTACCTGATCTGTGCACAGGGTACAAGAATCATTAAAAAGGTGTTGGTGGGAACCAACCAGTGATGGCATGTTTCATTCTCGAGTGTTCAGAGGTGATGCGTGTTTCTGAGGCTGATTGGGGAAGGCCTGGGCCTAATCACACTTTTTTCTTTCTTTCTTTCTTTTTTCTGATACACTGTTTTTATTTGTTTGGGGCATGGGTGTTTGCCTCCATGTTTGTTTATCTGTATCCTGTGCACATGTCGGGGCAGGAGAGGGTGTTGGATTTCCCCCAGAGCTGGAATTGCACACAGTTTCTAGCTACTGTGTGGATGCTGGGACTTGAGCATGGGTCTCTAGAAAAGTAGCTGATGCTCTTAACCACCGAGCCATCTCTCCAGTCCCTTCTTGGTTCTTAAACCATCTCATGTAGCCCAGGTTCGCCCTTTAATTCCATTTTCAGGAGAACTGATCTACCTATCTTTACCCCTTGAATCCTGGGATTATAGTTCTGACATATTTGGCTGGGATTAAAAGACACACACACACACACACACACACACACACACACACACACACACACAGAGGGAGAGGGGGAGAGAGAGAGAGAGAGAGAGAGAGAGAGAGAGAGAGAGAGAGAAAGAGAGAGAGAGTCTTGCCTTTCTGGCCTGGAACTGGAGGCCCCCTGCTTTCAGCCTCTTGAGTACTGAGATTACAGGTGGGTTGGGCATAAGAGGTGGGACATTGGACCCCATGTTGGGAGGAATTGCTTGTTTCCCTTTCAGGTGAGAACATGTTGGGTCTGTAACCCTGAATGTGTGTTTTAGGACAGGAACTAGAGTGCTGGACAGATGCAAACTGCTGGAGGAGGGCAGATGAGCCGGGCAAGGCTAGTGTGGCAGAGATTGAGCACTCCAGAGGGGGGATGGCTTTGACCACCTCCTGAAAAAGCTGAAGAGGCATGACGTCCATGGGGATCCCTTGGAATCTCTAGACATTTTCAGAGTCAGTTTGATTGTGCCCAGGCTGTCCTCAGCAAGAATGATTTGTCCAAGAGCCCGTAGGCAGTGTCACTCCACACAGGGTCGCGTCAGCCGTGGGGTCTGCGGCTCTCTCTTGCAGTCACTTCGTTGATGGAGTGGCCCAGCCGGGTGACTGACAGAGGACTGGCAAAGACGCCAGCAGGAGTGGAGAGTTGACAGTGCCATGTGTGCTTTGAGGTCTTAGTTAAACGGCTGCTCTGCTTAAAGGTGCGGAGGACCTGTGAAATGCCAGCTCTGAGACAGTGCTAATCATTTTTCTCCTCAGTCCTACAAGGAAAGACAGTACAGACACCGCTCAGGTTTTGTTCATTATTTTTACTAGAGCTACACACAGGTCTGTCTACACGAATAGACAGTATGGAAAATATTTTGTGAGTAATTTGTTTTTCATTTGGTCAGTTTTAAACGAAATGCCAACTCAACTGTTTCGAAGGTTCTTTGTGCATTGGAGATACTATTTAAATTTCTAACACTGTTTGAAATTTGCCTAGAGGTTGCTAATGAATTAAACTCTCTGAGAATATGTATTTATGTGCTCAGGACTCGCTGTGTGCCTCCCGTGTGCTTGGTGATCTGCTGTGTAGAAAGCAGCTCAAAGCTGGCTGTCCATCTTCCCGAGAAGAGTGCGTCTCAGAGTAGCTGTGGTTAGGGGCAAGACTGTTTTAAAATTAGGTTTTACTCTGTTGTAGCCTGACATAAATACATGATAAAAGCGAGATGCCGCGCGCATATAGCGGCAGTGTCACCTTGCTGCCATGACATCTAATGCTTATTGTGTGTGTATGGCTTTTTGAGAATGAGTACCGGTATCAGCTAGTCTTAGGAGTGGCACTGCCTCATGCAAGTTTGCATCCAGTTCACCAAACCCATTTCAAACAATTTATGAAACGATTGGTGTTTTTTTATTTTTTTAGTTTTAAGACTGAGGACTAATATTTATATTCAGTGGTATGTAAAGTGCCAGTTACATAACAGACAGTATTTCCTGGAGCTGTTGCTCTTAGTACGGTTCTATGCA
Source organism: Ondatra zibethicus (assembly GCA_004026605.1). Classification (NCBI taxonomy): domain Eukaryota; kingdom Metazoa; phylum Chordata; class Mammalia; order Rodentia; family Cricetidae; genus Ondatra; species Ondatra zibethicus. Next base: position 209,346 of record PVIU01001259.1, read on the forward strand.
GTTGGGTGTATGCCAGTCTCTGGTTCTCTGAGGCGAGTGGAACTAGCTCCTGTTTATAAATGAGGAAACTGAGGCACAAGAAACGCATGACTAGTCAGTGCCCTTTGCAGCATTATGTGGGAGCTGGACTTCGGAGCCTGTGCTGTAACTGTTATGCTTTCTATCAAGAGAGGCTGCAGGCACTGTGTGAGTTCAGTAAAGAGAGACTAAGTTGCTTTGAGTCTCCCTTAAATTAATCTCACTGGTTCACACCTAGTAAATCCAGTGTGGGGGAGAGAGTAGAGCCCAGGAGGATGTCAGGGAGGTGGCTTCAGTAACCAGACCATGAAGTAAAACGAGCCCGAGTACGACTGCAGAAGTGGTCATTGGTGATAATTGGTCAAAGGAAGAGAGGGGAGTGCGGACAGTGTGCAGATTTCCTGGGACACCGTTGAGCTAGTGTGCAGGGTCCTGTTACTTGAAGACTTAAGAGTGAAACATTTGTGCTAGATCTGTAGTGACGTGTCAGGCTTTCAAATTAGCACTTCGTGATTGAATTGAAACAGTCGTCCTACCTTCCTACCTGTCCCCAAGAATTCCCGCTGCCTTTAGCCGGTCAACTGGTTAAAGTCTTAGCTTTGAAAGCGTCCACATTGCTTTGGTTTTTTATTATCCCCATCTTTAAATTGCTCCTTGAAAACTTGCCACTGGCCTTCTTCTGGGCTGCTTTGGTGGCAATTAATAGCTAGAACTGCGTGGCAGGTTTGTGATGCATGGCTGAAGAGGTGGGCGTGAGCAAGCTTCCTGAAAACGGAATGGAGAAGCTCAGAGGCGCCCCCTGAGGTCCGCTGTTCAGACTGGTGTCGTTTCCTTTGCTGGTTTGTTGTACTCTGGCTATGGGAAGTTTGTCTTCCCTGATTCAGAATTTCAGTTAGTTGCTGTGTTTGTGAACAGCTGACCCAAAATGAATGAACACAATCTTGGTGACTAAAAACAAAATGGAGAAACTGCTCTCTGCTCTCCCACAGTACGGCTTCCGTCAGGGGTGCATTGAGCTTGGGGTGGGGTTGCAGTGAGGGATGGGGAGAAGAAGAACCAAGAAGAGCCACACTGAGGCAGGAAAGTTAGGGAACTGCAGAATTAGCATCCATGGACACATGCTAAGACTTGTGCTTGTTGTGTCTGCTTCAAGTCACTTCACACCTGGTCACAGTAAATGCTAAGTGAAGCCAGGCAGTGGTCGCACAGAGCTTTAATCCCAGCACTTTGGAGGCAGAGGTAGGTGGTTCTTTGTGAGTTCAAGGCCAGCCTAGTCTTCAAAGCGAGTTCTAGGATGGCTAGGGCTGTTACACAGAGAAGCCCTGCCTCGAAAATCCAAAAGCAAAAGAAACAAAAACAAACAAACAAACCTACAATTATTTAGTAAAAATATGATTGAAAGGAAGAATTTACATTAGAAAGTTTGCAACACAAGAATCATCTGGGCCTGTGGCTCTTCTTAGCAGTGGTAAATCTAAAGAGAAAGCCATCCTTTGTGACTGTTTCTGGGTAGGGTAAACTATCAGACATTTGGGTTCTCTTCCTGTCTTATGTATATGCAAATCTATAAGTTCAAGTATTTTTCTCCTGCAGTTTTCCTGGAATCTTCCTGAGAGCCACATCCAGGTGTTTGATATCAGTGGGTGACAAGCATTTGAATGGGGTTTGAATGTGAATTAATGGGATGCAATTATTTAAATGAGTGAAATAAATGCTAAGTATACTGCATTTAGATTTAATTGGAATCAAAGGCTCTCCTGCTTTAAAACAAGGGAGGAACTACTTGCCTCACTAGGCTACTCTGGCGGGCTGAGGGAGGTTGTTAAGGGATATTGGAAGTCTGAGTGTTTGCTACTCAATTGTTGTGGACATTTCCATCTAATCCTTTAAAAGTCTTTAAGCACCCAGTCATGTGCATGGCTGCTCTTGTATGTGCTGGTCATGTAGAGGTCATGATGGTAATAACTGTGATGGTTCTGTGTTAAAAATAGCCATGTGAAGTGGGCAGCATTACCTCCATTTCACACAGCAGGAGTAGGGAACCAGGATTCTGGGTTAGGTTAGTTGGAAACACTGCTTACTTTAGATGTCTTCCTGTCTTAGAGAATGCCATATGTAACAGCCAATGACACAGCTCCATACTCTCACCAATAGTAGCCAGAAGCATTGTTTTTAGAGATTCCTGAGGTGGCCACTTAAGAGCTAAACCATACTGAGTCTACCCATTTCTCGACCTGTAGATAAGGTTCTTACCATGCCTGTGTTAGTTATGAGTTATATGAGGATGGGCATGCACGTACTGCCTACAGAAGATACCAGGGAGAGAGTTATCACTGTTCCCGTGATTAGAAGCCATTTTCTTTTGCTTTCAGTAGGCGTAGGTGTGAAGGCAGATCTTGCTGTTTTGTGTCAGGGTTCATCCTCTGACTTTATTTCAGGTCCCATAGTTAGTGATTGTCAGGCCTCAGGCGTGGTTAGGGCGGGAGGTGAATATTACTAGCAGTGGATATAAAAAGACAACTTTTTGGTGTGACTTTGATGCAAATGCGGCCCTGGTATTAGAGATGTTGTTGAGGCCAAGGGAGGGGAAAGGTTTCTTTTTCGGGGAGTTCTGCCCTGTCTTAGAGGCTGGTAGTAATGCTCTCAACATCAAGTAGTTTGACTGTGAACAGGGCAGCCTGTGCAAACCTTGCTTTCCTTTTAAATGACTTCTCGCATGGTCATGGGGTGACATGTTTGGTCCCTACTGCAAAACCACTTTTTCAGCTGCTGTGCTGTAGCCGCATTGCTGCCACATGGCTTGGATCCTGGCTTTAGGGACAGTGCTGCCCTGATGAATGGCAGGGCTGCTGGGACAAAGCACCATAGCTTGGACATCTGTTTTCTCACAGGTCAGGTATCGTCATTGACAGTGCCAGCAAGGCTGTGGTCATGCACACGGTGCCTCAGGTGGGGATCTTTTCTTGTGTTCTTTTTTTTTTTCCAGTGAGGTGAATGTATTGTTATTAGCATAAACAATACAAATGTTTTAATTTTCAAGTCGTGAACTACAGAAGACCAAGCAGTAACTACTGATTTATAAAAAGTCATTATTAGCATTTAGAAATAATGAGAAGTTGCAGGTGATTATTCCACATGGATGCTGGGAGCCAAACTCAGGTTCTCTGCAAGAGAGCCATGCTGGTTTTTACCACAGAGACACAGCTCCAGCTTCATAAACGACATTTCTTTGCTAGTGTTACAGAACTGCCCGGCAATGGCCATGTAGTGGGTGATATATAATTTAACAGTGTGATACGATAGAGATTTCTTTTCAGTACAAGGTCTCAACACATAGTTGTTCTGCCTGAGTTACAGCTGTCAGTGAGTACTTGTTATTAATACTTTTTTTGTGTTCTGTAGCTTCCAGTAGACTAGGCCCTCCTTGGTTTGTAGCCAGATAACTCCCAATCTCTGCCTTGCCTTGGCCTTACTGTCTTTCTTTGTATTTGTACCTTCTTTTATCATGATACCAAGCTAGTAGGTCCAGATCCACGAATTCAGTATGACCCTGTTGGGCTTGCTCACATCTGCAAAGACACTAGTTCAAATAAGGTCATCTGCACACTTAGTACAGACTAGGACTTGAAATTCTTTTTGCCCTTGGGCCCAGACCCTGAACAGTGTGTGCACAAACTTTTTCCCATCTTTTGAGTGTCCTGGCTGACTTGGCACTGGGTATGGTTGTGCTGTCTTGCATGCAAAGGCAGAATATTCATTTTCTTTCACTTCCTTTCCTGCCTTCTTTTCCTCCTAGGGTTGATGACACACATCCCAGAAGCCCATGTTTTAAAGTTCCCTCTACCCCATGACCCCGATTCCTGATCTCGCTCTTCTTTCTCCAGACTCTTCTAGAAGCATCCTGTGAATTTACTGCCTCTTTCCTTTCCATTTGTTCTTCTGACCCCTCCCTTGTGGTTTTGAGGTCTCCAGGGATGGCCACATTCCAGAAGTGCTTGACACTGTTGTCCTTTCTTGCCATAAGACACTTTCTTTCCTTGGTTTCCCAGGTAAAGCACAGGTAAAAAGTCTCCTTTTCCTGGAATGACCATGCTGTGGTGTGTCCTTGGGAGGTTTCCTTCACTGCCTGACCCTTAGATCACTGTTGAGTTTTCCTGGGCTCTGTCCTGGACCCTTGCCACTTGCCAGTTCCCTCTCTTTCTGTGCATCTCATCGCCTAGGTTTGAGTTGCTACTTGGAAGTCGACACTAACTCAGGGCCCTCTGGCCTCCAGAGTGTTATTCCCACATGCCTTCGTTATTTTGACCCCATTCTGATCAGTTGTCTTCAATGCAGGCTGATATAATTGGCTGCTATCCCCTTGTCTAGAGCCTTCAGTGTGTTTATGATAAGGACAGGATTTCCCTCTGTGACCCACCATAACTTGTGTATTCCTTCCACTTCCATGCTTCAGGATCCACTTGCAGCTGTATCTGTGCTGCTGTTCTCCAGGTGTCGGTATCTTTCATCTTCCCCACCTGATAGACATCAAGCATGTTTCTCCTCTGTCTTCCCTCACGGCACATACATCAGTGACTGTTACCCTTCCTGTGAATTGACCCTTTTGTCATGACCTGCCTCTTTTTACTGCTGATGGCTCTGCTTGTCACAAAGTTTATTTTATCTTACGTCCTCTTAGGTTTAGATCCTCTGCATCTGCTTCTGTCCATTTCCTACCATTTTATCTGTCTTGAAAGTGTCACTTAATTTTAAAGTACAGTATGGAGTTGGGCTTTTCTTTTTTTCCCCTTTTGGATCTGTTGTAAGAGGAGGGGGCTGCATTTCCGGTGCCTGGTTAGCTTATGTCAGAAATAATTACACAGAAATTGTATTTATTTAAACACTGCCTGGCCCATAAAGCTCTAGCCTCTTCTTGGCTAACTCTCACATCTTAAACTAATCCATATCTAGTGATCTGTGTATCACCACGGGGTCACGGCTTACCAGGAAGATTCTAACCTACATCCATCTCAAGCCGGAGAAACATGACATCAACCTCACTGCCTTCTCTCTCACAGCATTCCGTTCTACTCTGCCCACCTAAGGGCTGCCCTATCAAAAGGCCAAGGCAGTTTTCTTTATTTAACCAATAAAAGTAACACAAATACAAAAGACCCTTCTACACCATGGATCCAGATGATAATACTTCAGCTTAAGCACTCCACATCTGTCTAAGTAGCGTTTACTGTAATTATTGCTTCAGCTGGCCTTGAGTCTGTTGTTTCCTTTCCTGTTCTCTTTAGATTATTAGACACTTATAAATTTACTTGTTGAGATGTTGGGTATATATTTGTATGTGTGTAGTATGAAGCTGCTTGTTTGTTTCCTGCTGTTCAGCCCCGAAATAACCACACAGAAACCATATTATTTGCAATACTGTTTGGCCAATAGCTTAAACATGTTGCTAGCTAGCTCTTACATTATAATTAACCCATTTCCATTATTTTATATATTATCATGGGACTTGTGGCCTACCAGCAAGGTTCTATCTGGCATCTGTCTCTATAACAGGGCTACATCACTTCTCTCTTTCTCCCAGCATTCAGTTTAGTTTTCCCTACCTAGTAAGTTCTGCCTTGCTATAGGCCTAAGACAGTTCTTTATTAACCAGTGGTATTCACAGCATACAGAGGGCAATCCCACATCATATGTATGTGTGGTTGCTTTAGGAATTGCATAATACACTCCTGATTCTTGATCCACTCTGTTTTGTTAATGTGGTGTCTCCTCCTGAAAGAGCTCAGAACTTTGGTATTGTAAGGGTCCTCTTAGAGAAAGGTCCTTCAAAGTCAGAGCTCATCTCAAAGGCTATCTTCCCACCTGTCTGGTTTCTCAGACTGGGATAAACCCTTCTTTGTTCTCTTGAGCAGACAGCATTTCTCTCTGGGGTATATTCCAGACTTGCTGTTTGCCGATGGTTAATTGTCTAGATTTACTGCAGTGCTGTGATTTATAATTACTTGTTGATTGGATGGAGGGGGAGCCTGGATTATGGCTTGAGAAATTCAAAAGACTTCTTGATACTGTAAGGGTGAAAGTGTGGAAATTGTATGATGTAGTCATGCAAGTTGAAATGCATAAAATTGCCAAGTAAATTAAATACAAGTTAAAATATTAAAAACCAGGGCACTTAATCATCGATCAGACACAGTGCTAAACTGTGCAACATTTTATCTTACATGACTTTAGTCCTGTGAGTTATTCTTGTTTCCTTTTAAACATATAGATGAGATATAGAGGGGTCTGTAACTTGGTCTCAGTGCTAGGTGTGAGCTCTGCCTTCTAACGCAGATCTATGAGATTCCAACATACAGGATATTAGCCAGGCTGGACCACTGATCTTCGTTGAGACTCTGCATCTTCGGTCATAGGGAAATGCTTTGATTTGTGGCCAGAGTCTGGTGGGAAAAGGCCTCCCACATTATTGATGACCCGTGGAGAATTATGCTAGATCTTTCTTTAGCTTCTTCAGAGGGCAGAAACAGGGAAGGCCCTCTGCAGTTTTTGGATAAGGCCATGTGGGTCAGGACACCATTTCAGGAAGACTCAGCACAGCTAGGAGAAGAAAGGTGAGGACAGGCAGTAGATGGACCCTGCCCTGACAGGCCGCAGTGAGAGGGGTACTTAGAACATTTCAAAGGAAGGAGTGTAAGGTATGTATGGTGAGAAGTGTTACAGTTAATGATGACATATGGGAGTGAAAGATTCTTCCTGTTTGCCTTGTGCATGGCTTTACTGTCTGCGATGGGGATTATCATGCCATCTTGGGCATGAACATCTTATCATGCACTCATGGATGTTAGCAGTTTTCTACCAGGGTTCAGGAGATACCCTTAGGAGTCTGAGAGAATGCTCTTTTGAGAGAGAGGTACAGGTCACAAAAAGTAATTATAAAGCTGTTTCTAGAACATGTGTCCAGGTGAGATGGGCTAACCAGTCTTCCTGGGTAGTAGCTGAGGGGCTGGTTTTCTGCTTTGTTGTCTTCATCTCTGGCAGAGATTTCTGTCTGGTTCCTTCAGTGGTCCTGCGTTTGTTAGAGGTGACTCTGTATTGGATGGTGAGGGTGGAAAAGGGCACAAATGCATATGTGTACATGTGTTTGTGTGCCATTTATTAATCCACCTTTTACATGGTTTTTGGAATTTGTGCTAAGATGGCCTTTTAGGTTTCATTTCTTGAGTGAGAAGGAGCTTAAGTGGTTTCTGGATTGGCATCAAAGAATGTGTTCACTTCTCCAAAGAGATCTTTTTTTACTTAAAAAAGGAGTCTCTCTCTCTCTCTCTCTCTCTCTCTGTCTCTCTCTCTCTCTCTGTGTGTGTGTGTGTGTGTGTGTGTATGATCCTTGTGCCACACACGTGGAGCCTGAAGGATAGCTCTTGGGAGCTGGTTCTGTGGGTCCTGGGGATCAGACCAAGGCAGTTAGGTCTGCACCTAAGTGCCTCTACTGGCTTAAGCCATCTCATTAGCCTTGAAGTATTTTATTGGAATTAAAAGATTGCTTTGAAAGTGATCCAGAGAAATAGCAACCTCATTGTTTGCATGTGAGACTTACAGTCGCATTAGGAATTTGCCTGTTGTTCCAAATGTCTGATTTTTCTGTTTAGAATCTGAAAATGTAGAGAAAAATGTAAACACTGGCTTTTTTTCTCTTCCTACATTTTCCTTAAGGAGTGTACTGTATTTTCTTTTTTTGACCTAAGGTTATTACCATGTAGCTCTGGCTGGGACGTATGTGTTCTTGCCTCTGAAGTGCTGGCATAGCAACAAGTGTCACTGTGCTTGCTGTGTTTTAGTTGAAGTCAGTGGGAGGGAGTGTAGGATTTCTCCTTTATCTGTGGTTTAGCTACTTTTGGGACAACTTTGTTACCTCTGTTACCTCCCAGTAGAAATTCCATTTGAGCAACATGGTGTGGTGTAATGCTGTCTTGGACTACAAGGTGACCCTCACTGTAATGGTTGATGGTTGTTACCCTGTTTAGGAAAGACTTTGAAGAGGTTCAAAGCTCATAGGGAGGTAGTAGCTATATGTGTCCCTTACAGATAGCTTTGGCTTGGCAGTTTAGAAGCATTCTGTTCTAAATTTTGGATTCTTTCTTTTCTAATTACACCTAATTGATCTTGGCAAAGCTTGCAGAGCAGTCACAGAAGCTTCTTGTGCGAATGCATGTAACACACATCACCTTTTGTCTAAATCACTTAAAACTGCCTGATGCTGCCACCATCCCAGCCTGCTTCCTCAAAGTTGGGTCTGCAGACACCGTGATTTTTCTTTAAGAGGAGGCTATTGGTGCAGCATTGGAGTTTGAGAAGTGTTGTCAATGGTAGCAAACACTCGAGTGTGTCTTATTCTTAACTCGTTTGGATTTTTGCCATTAGTGTTTGTTCATTTCAGGTACTTCATAAAATAGGCCACCCATGCAAATTTGGCTAGCTATGCACTTGGTTTCTACTTGTTTTTGTAGAACCCCATTCGAAGTGGTTAAGACTGAAAGGGAGCGGGGGCTGAGTGAGTGGTGTTAGCTGAGAGTAGAAAGTAGAGGTGACTGCAGAAGTAGCTCATCTCAAAAGCCTAGCATTTCCCCGTGAGTAAATCACAGCCCTTGTGAGTAAAGAATATGGCTGACACCCAGTGTCCCCTAATGCTCTAGTGGCAATCACAGCCAAATCTATACCCAGTTTTCTTAGGATACTCTCTCATGACCCCATTTGTATCCCTGCTGTTTTAGATGCTAAGACTATAGCCATTTTATTAGCTATTTCTTAAGTTTGATCAAAATCTTCCTGACTTAAAATGTAAATTATATAGTTTTGTCTTAAGATTTTGAATACTCTAAAAATGGGTTACCAGTTTGAGGTGACCAGTCTGGATATGGTTATGGAATCTGTCTTCTGTGTGGATCATCATTTGAGTGGCTGCCTCAGCTGGGAGGAGACTTCATTCTCACAGAGCTTTGCTCCCTGTATTGGGGTCCTTTGAAACTGAGCAAGGCAGCGGCCTGCCAAGATGCCCATAAATGCAAACACAGTGCAGTTGCATGGCATGTTCCAGCAGACTGGGGTTCTCAGCCAAGATAACCATTTTTCACTAATCATAGCAGCCATTGGAACACTGTTTTCTGTCTCACATTTGCAACTGGTTCCTGTCGTTCTGTCTTTTGTGCTGTGGTGACCATCAGCTCAGTTCACTGAGACTGTCGCTTCATTTCCTATAGCTTCTTTTTCCAGTATGTATTCTCAAGCTCCGATTACTAATTCTAGAACCCAGTGGTAATCTGAGCAGGGCAAGGAGGTTCTGCTTTTTTTGTTGTTGTTGTTTAAATTTCTAGAATTGCAGGCTGTTAGGCTTGGTAGCACACACCTTTCATCCAGCACTCAGGAGGCAGAGGCAGGCGGATCTCTGAGTTCAAGTCCATCCTCATCTACAGAGCGAGTTCCAGGAGAGCCAGGGTTACACAGAGAAACCCTGTCTTTAAAAACAAAAAAACAAACAAACAGTGATAAATAATAATATTTATTATGTAACAAGTAAAATTATTATCTTTAATATAGGTGATACACAATAATTATTTAATATAATAATTATCATAATTATGATCATTCCAGGCTATTTTTATGATGTGTTTAACCTTGGGAAAGTTTTCCCACATCTTTTCAGGAGGTCATTTTAAGGGTCATAGGAGTAGCCATTGTATTTTTAGATCTCATTTTCATGTGACATTTGTTCTTTGTGTCATGGAAATATTGCTTTGTAGTCTAGGATCAAGGATAATATTTCATTGCTGGCTTGCCCAGATGGTGCACTAGTATAATGTATGTCATTTTTCTTACCTGTGAAATGCATTTGACCATATAAGACCTATGTTGGTAAGGATTAAGTGAACTAGGATGTGTAAAACCAGTGATGTGTAAAACCCCGCCCCACAGTTGTAGGTTGTAGGGGGCCATACTTGCTACCACAAACTTATTACTATAAATATTTCATTTCCGTCTTTCACTTACTATGCTGGTTTCTTTCATAAGTTGGATGGGAGAGCTTTGTTGAATCTAAAATAGGGCTGGGAGGTAGGGAGATTGCTTAGAAGGTAAGAGCATTGACTGTTCTCCCAGAGGACCCAGGTTAACTCATAACCATCTGTAAATTCCAATTTTGATGCCATCTGGCCTCCACAGACACTGTATGCATGTGGTGCATAGACATTCATGCAGGCAAAACACCCATGCAATGCAAGTTAAAAAGACAATATTAAAAAAGACAGGGCACCAAGGAAGGAGAGTCAAACTGTGAACTTCTCAGAACAATTCCAGTGAAAATATTTTCTAGTCTTGGGTTGTGAGATGGCCCAGCTGGTAAAGAGTCTCACCGTCAGGCCTTCCAAGTAGGCAGCTCAATCCCCAGGACCCACATCTAGAAGAATAAAACAATTCCCACAGAAACTTAAAAAGATCTACAATCTCTCATTTCTGTGTGGATGGGAAGGAGCTGTTTTCACTTTTTTCGTTTTCCAATTTATAAGTTCAGAGTTAATGGCACTCATGGAACATGTGAAATAGTAGGAAGTAAAATTTGTAGTAGTTACTTTTCTCCCTGTTATTACCAAATGCCCTACAACAGGTAATGTAGGGGCAGGGAGGATTTGGGCGCAAGGTTGAGGTAATAACAGTCCATCATGGCAGGGAACTCATTGCCGCAGGAGCTTAAGGTGGTTGCGTATACAGGACCCCCTGTCAGGAAGCAGAAATGAGAGCTGGTCTCATCCTGATTTTTTCTTCCTCTTGAGTCCAGGACCCCAGCTCCTGGGATGGTGTCACCATAGTCAGGTTGAGTTCTCCTGCTCAGTTTAACTTTCCTAAGGACACTTTCCTATACATTCCCAGAGATGTGTTTTCGCCATGACTTTAATCCTGCCAAGCTGACAGTCAAGATTGACTATGTGCTCCTATATGCTAAGTAAGCAGTCCAGACGGCCTCTATGTCCCCACACCTAGAGTCAGTGTTAGCATTTACAGCATTCCCTCGGCCTTTACCTACTCAAGAGTGCTTTGGGTTTGGTGTCCGCTCTCTTGATATTGTCCTCTCAACTTCTTTCTCTTCAAGACAACAATGAACTTAGTTCTTACTCAAGCTGCAGTGTCTGGATTGATTTGAAGCGTTTCTGTTCTCTGCTTAATCAATATGTTCTCTTGAACAGGATGAACTTACTGCTGTAAACGTAAAACAGGGTTTCAACAATCAGCCAGCATTCACTGGAGACGAACATGGCTCTGCGAGAAACATTGTAATCAACCCCTCAAAGGTAATGCTGATTGAATGCTCAAATGTAATTACAGTTTGCTGTAACTCCTGTAAAGGGGTGCTTGTGCTACCCTTGAGGTATATATGTGCAACATATGCTCCATTCCACGTTCCAGGTTTCCTCCTGTTTGAAAACCAGGAAGCCCACATGGTGCTGGTTGTCAGGCATTTCATTCCGAGACGACTACAGTGTCCTTTTCCACCTTCTGCTTAGTTTTTATGGCTTTCATGGCTGCCACTCTAGAAGAGCCTGGACCAGTTTCACACAGCTGCTGTTATCTAGATCTGTTTCTGCTAAGACTATATTCAGGGCTTTCTGTCAGGAAAAGCGCAGTGCCATCGCCCAGTTGTTGACTATACTAAGTCCAGTCATTCAGTCATTGGGATACCCAGTGCCTTCCTACGTTATGAAAATAACTACTTCTATTTCTTGGTAGTCTCTAGTTATTATTATTTTTTTATTGAACTCAGGACGTGTAGATCCTGTGCATATGTCCTGCCACTGAGCTGTACCAGAAGCCCCTCATAATACTATTTTGAAATCATATCTAGCCTAGACTTCTATAAATTTCACACAAAGGGTTATGACTTATTACCTTCATTTTTTTTTTAGCTGCCCACATTTTCCATTTTTGTTAAGTAGGGGCCCTTTAAACCCTGGTTAAGCACCCCCACCATTCTCACTGTTCCGCAACATCTTCCAGGTTCGTCTTGTTCTGTCTGTGTCTGCCGCTGGGTGCTTGGCATGCTCAGCAATTCTAAAGCATTGTTAGTTCCAGGCCCTTCCAGTGGACAGAGAGGACGAACGCTCTTCTGCCTGACTCACCTGTCTTCTCCACCTGCTGGTTGTTACCTGTTTCCAACTGCACATCACTCAGTATTTCCTTTTCTCTTCCTGTTTGATCTTTGTGTCTTCCTTTCCCTGAAGTGAGACTTGTCCCTTGTGGTGCCAGCAGAGTGTGCTCTGCGTCACAGCACACACACAATATTTCTGAGTAGACTTGTTCAGTGTCATCACAACAGCCTAATTTCTGTGCAATATTTATACCTTTTCTCCAATACATTTTGTCCTTAGACCAACTTTCATTAAAAATGTATAGTCAGAGTTGGAGAGAAAGGGCCTAGGAGGAAGGGAAGGAAGGGGAAGGTGATGTTATATTTTAATTAAAAATGTAAAAAAAAATTATAGTTAGAATATTATGTTCAGAAGTTTCTTGAATTAAATACCTTTTTACATGGATCAATTAGATATTTAGATAGGAGTGTTTTTGCTCATTTTCTTTTAGTGATTGATTTTAATTCTTTTTACATTATTCTTTGATATTAAAATATTTTTACTCTCATGAAGTTAAAAACATCATATATACAAGAAAGAAATAAAAAGCACAAGTCAATATCTACACTTCTTTTGGCTCACAAAAACACAAAAATAATTGACTGCTAAACCATCAGTGAAAATGCTATTGCAAAGGTGTGAGAGAAAACAGGCATTTTTTGTGTGTAGTTCCATTGACCGGACACAGTGACATTTTTAAGTTTGTCTTCTGCGAACTTCATACACTTCTTGTTACAACTATGATTATTTGTGATTAATATGCATATATATATATATCAGCACACTTAATATTTGCCACTTCACCCTGTTTTAGTGTGTAGATCTTAGGCAATACATACATTCACACTGCTATATAACCATCACCCTACTGTCCGTCCCCAGAACATTTTCACCTTTCTTAAGTGATCTGCTGCCATCCCCACCTGGCTTGGTCCAGGACATCTGAATGGGGCAACTCAGGAAAGAAGAAGTGGTGTACATTGAAGAAATGACAGGGTCACATACAGAGAAGCCGGGATCGGGTGAGCTGTGCTGGCTTTGATGGAGGGCACCTGGCACCTTGGAAATTCAGCGTTTTGTTATGTGCAGCACAAGGAGGACGGGCTGGCTAGTCTGGGCAGTAGGTCTCTCTAGTCGGACAGTTTCAGTCTACACACAAACATCTGGGAGGGGAAAACTACCGCCTGCTTTCTACCCACATTGTTCACATATCCTTAAAAGCTTTGTCTTCATAAAAACTGAGCCCTTGCCTCAGCCAGAAAGGAGAGATCTGTCTACAGGAGTTTGTCCTCTGACATCCACACGCTCTGGCATGGATGTGCCTGGAGCCCCTCCCCCTTTGCTTTTTCTCTTATACATACAAATAATAATAAAATTAAAAAGATAAAATAAAAGGCTGTTGTCAAATGTAGCAGCATTATGGGCTTGGGTTTCAGTGTGTGGATCAGAGAGTAGGAGTTTTTTTTTTTTTAACGTGTAACAGGCTGCTCAATTCTTGGTTTCTAGTGTCAAATTTTATGTCAATTTAAGTAACCAAGTTAACAAAATTAACATTTACTACAATTTTAACCACTTTTTCTGTGAGATCTCTTCAAAGACCTATTATTTCTTATGTGAGTTTGATTTCATTAGCATGAAATGCATGTATCTTAGTGCTTAACACTTGACCTTTCCCATGCTCTTATCAAAGGAGCTATTATCTGAATACTTCTTGGCAGATAAAAACAAGTGTTGCGTTAACCTTCTTACGCTTTCTTTGAAAGGATATAAATTGGCATTCGGCCTTTTGAAGGGTGATATGATAGTATAATTAAAATTGTAGAATCATGCCATCCAAATTATCGAACTTGCCCTATACCTGCCTGTAACAAATGGGAAAGGTTTTCACTTGAACAGGATTCTTAACACTGAGGTTTATAGCCAGGGCTCCACGTGCCCAATAATACTCTCTTGATTAAATAAAAGATAGCACACCCATGTAGAATGTGAATGTGTAGCTAAACAAATAAATGAATCCCACATATAGGTCGACTCATACTGACTGTGCATAGTGAGCCCGGTATGCCAGACAGGAAAACACAAGTATGTGTTTACTTGTGTCTGTTCACGTAACAGAGGAGAGGGCTGCGCAACCAGCTAATCAAGTTGATGACTCGGAGGTAGCAATGAGGTTTTGAGGATGGGGCTTTAAAAATACGTATCTTCTGAATTTTGAATAATGTAAATATATTGCTCTTAAAAGGAAACTAAGTACTGGAGCTGGTTGGTGGTGAACCTGTGATCCCAGTGCTGGGAAGGGCGTGCGCGCAATACTCCAGGCCAGCATGAGACCAATCTTGAAACATTTATTAACGTGACATTGTTTTCACATTTTTTTGGAGCCCTGATGTGCATTTCTCCTGTCTTATTTACTTAGGAATTTTGACTTTGCTTACAGTATGAACCTGTTTACAAGAGTCATTAAGGACAATTATAAAACACTTATATTCAGTTTTTCCCCCTTATTAAGATGGTACATTGACTCCTTAGAGTAATTTTCTTTTTTCATATTTATACCCTTGTTCATTATGATTAACATACCCAGACATAGTGGCAACTTAGAGGTCTCTTTACTATGCAGTAGTATATACTCTTAGTTGTTTAGTGCCCTTGGTAGAAATCAGTTGAGAAATTTAAAATCTTAACAATATGTCGCTAGTGACTGCTTGTTTACAGCCAACTGGTCCTGCTTCTTCTTAGTTTATCCACAGAAAGTTCTAGGAACATTTGCTTTAAACAGAAAAAACTTCAGTGAATTTGTTTGAAAACCTAAATCCCATATCTGTGTTTCTGCTTACTCTAGTATTTGCTAGTCACTATGCTATTCCTGTGAAGAGACACCAGGACTAAGGTAGCTAGTACAAAAGAAAGCATTTTAATTGGAGCTGCTTACAGTTGAGAGGCAAAGTCCCTTTTCATCATGGCAGGGAGCATGGTGGCATGCAGGCAAGCACTGGCATGGTAACTGAGAGCTCCGTCATGATCCATAGTGAGAGAGAGAGAGAGAAACTGACTGAGAGACTCAGGGCTTGGCATGGGCTTTTTACAGCTTCAAAGCCAACCTTCAGTGACAGACTTCCTCCAGCAAGGCCACACCTCCTAATCCTAATCCTTTCAAATAATGCCGCTTCCTGATGACCAAGCATTCAAATATATGAATCTCTGGAGGTATTCTTTTTAAAACCACCACAATTTTTATTAGCACTTTCCGGTTCAGGGAATTGGTGTAGGAGGGTCTTCTATTTGTGTATTGCCCTCATTGGTTAAACAAAGAAAACTGCCTTGGCCTTTTGGTAGGACAGCCCTTAGGTGGGCGGAGTAGATAGAACGGAATGCTGTGAGAGAGAAGGCAGTGTGGCAGACGCCATGCTTCTCCGGCACAAGATGGACACTGGTTAGACTCATGCCGGTAAGCCACGACTCGTGGTGACACACAGATTATTAGAAATGGGTTAAACAAATATGTGAGAGTTAGCCAATAAGAGGCTAGAGCTAATGGGCCAGGCAGTATTTCAATGAATACAGTTTCCGTGTAATTATTTCGGGAACGCAGCCCGAACCCCTCATTACAACAGGGAATTTCTATTCATATTAAACAAAAATTTATACCAACTTTTTGTCCTGATGATAAACCTGATGAATGGCCCCAGTCAAACTGGGACTTAGCTCCAACTTCTAACTAAGGTGGGACGCTTACTTTTGGATTTTTCCAGAGTAGTGCTCTTACCTCACTTTGGTTGCTACTGCTGGCTAAGGTTCTTTTTAGAAATTGTTTGCATCATATGATTGAAAGATCCTCAAGAAACAAATGTGCTATTTTCTGGATTCTTGAAAACTCTCAGCAGGTTTCCTGTAGGTTTACTGAGTCTCTTCTCTTCCTCCTGTCCCGTCCTTGACCATCTCCCCTTTCGCTCCTTACTCCTCGCTCCACCCCAGTTCTCTTTGCCCATCCTATACTATAGGTAACATGAAGTGATAAAATAATGGGCCGAAGATGGCTTCTCTGCCCTGTCCTATTCCATTCTAGTGACCCCCCCTTCCTTGTCTTCTCGTGTTTATAAAATTGGCAGTGCACTCAAAATGCTGAGCACCTAATTTATCTCTACCTTCTGCAATTTTCCTTTTAAATAAATGTCTCTAGGTTCTTTAAGAAAGCATCATCAAGTGTTAACATCAGAGCTCCTTTCTAAAAGCACGTGCTATTAATTACAATGAAACAAGGAAGGGAATGCTCACCTTGATTTTCTTTTCCAACTGTTTGGGGTCAGTGGGACAAATCTGCTGCCTAAGTTTTGCATTGTGTTACCGGACAGAAGTCACACCGCTGGGCTTCAGGACTTACTATACGGAAATCATGGTTTTGGGCTTCAAAAACTTAAGTTTCCATTTTGTTCTCTGATGGATTGTATAAAGATTTTAGTTGAAACAATGAAGATAAAGTATGTAATATTAAGATAGTCGCACATTGCCTTTAAATACTCTCTTGTCTCCATTTCTTTCTGTAGATCGGCGCATATTTCAGCAGCATATTGGCTGAGAAACTAAAGCTTAACACTTTCCAGGACACCGGAAAGAAGAAACCCCAAGTTAATGCTAAAGATAATTATTGGCTGGTTACTGCTCGATCTCAGAGTGCAATTCATAGTTGGTTCTCTGACTTAGCAGGAAATAAACCACTTGCTATTTTGGCAAAAAAGGTATCAAGTATTTTCTTCCATTACAATTACAATGTGATAAACAAAGCTGTTTGACATAGTGTTCACATGTCCGTTCATTTTCCCTTACTCTTTTATAGACTGAAGCCCAGTTGCAGGTGCACATGGCCAAATATCACTGTTCGTATGTCCTTCCTTCTGTATTTTGATTACATGAGGTGCTCAGGGCATCTGAAAACCCAAAGGATCTGCACAGAGGCAGTTTAAGTAGACTTAGACATAATCCTAAAATTTAATAGTAGGGAGTGAGGCTTCATTTCTCCCTCATATCACTTTTAGTTTTCTTTGATCAAGATGTCCATGATACAATAAAAAGATCCTTATCAAATACCCATCCCAGCTAGGAGCATAATCCCAGGCTTCTGTCTGTAATCCCAGTACTTGCGAGTTACACACACACACACACACACA
>PVIU01001260.1:0-226352 GCA_004026605.1 Ondatra zibethicus
TTACATGGGTGCTGGTGTTAGGGTGCACCTGGCTTTTACATGGGTGCTGGTGTTAGGGTACACCAGGATTTTACATGGGTGCTGGTGTTAGGGTGCACTTGGCTTTTACATGGGTGCTGGTGTTAGGGTGCACCAGGATTTTACATGGGTGCTGGTGTTAGGGTGCACCTGGCTTTTACATGGGTGCTGATGTTAGGGTGCACCTGGCTTTTACATGGGTGCTTGGGATCTGTACTCAGGTTTTCATACTTGTTTGTCAGGATGCTGGGGATTTGAACTTGGGTCTGACATTTGTGTGACAGGCACTTTATCAATGGAGCCATCTCCCTGGCCCCCAGTTACCAGTGTTGAAGTATTTGTGGTTCACATCTCCCAGATTTTCTGATTTCCCAGTGGATGTACTGGAAACGAGTGGTAACAGGTAGTTGTAGACACAGGATGCCTTTAAAAGGAACTTCTCATCTTCCTCTCTCTTCTCCCCCACTCTCCTTTTCAAGCCAGGGCTTCCTTACGTAGCTCAGACTGACCTGGAGCTATCTCTCACCCCAGGTAAGACTGAAACTTACAATCTCCCTACCTCTCAAAGTGACTTTTAAAAATAATGGTAAAAAAAATGTTAAATTCACAGCTATCAATGAAAATTCCTCATTTTGACAAGGCTTTGGTTTTTCAAGTTAGGGTTTCTCTATGTAACCACCCCGGCTGTCCTGGAACTTGCTTTGTAGATCAGGCTGGCCTCAAACTCATGGAGATCTACCTACCTCTGCCTCCCAAGTGCTGGGATTAAAGGTGTGCGCCACCACCGCCCCTCCTTTTATTACTGAGGTGAAATTGAAGTTACATGCAATTAGCCATCTATTTTAAAGTGTACAGTAAAGTGGCATTCAGTGAGTTCACACCATGCAATGAACACCGTTCTCCAGTTTCACAGTTCCCTTCTTTTGATTCCTTGTATTTCAATCTTCCACTTAAATCTCATAGGCATGCCCTTCTCCCAGACTCTTACTCCATCAAACTGTCATTTTCCCTGGGACTCGGTCTCAAAATGTCTTCTCACCCCCAACATTCATACTAGATTTGGCCTTCAAGAAACCAATTAAGTGGTCAAAACTTGTCTTGGTTAATCCTAGGGTAAGTGACTGAGAAAGTACTCAAAAAAAGTGGATAGCACAGACCCATGTAGTTTTTTTCAATATTGAAAGCTAGAAAAAGGCATTGCCTAAAATAAACCCTATCACTCAGTTGGATCAGAAGTCCCTTCCCAGCTGACAGCCACCATTCCAGAAGCACATTACTTCTGCCTGCATGGTGCCTCTAAGCTTGATCTCACTAAGATTAGTAGTGGCTATTTAATTGCCAGATCCTGTGGGTACACCAGTCACCCCCCCTTTACTTCTCGAATTCTTTGAACACCACAGATCAGCGTTTTCTTTTAGGAAACATCAAAGAGACTTTCTCCTTTTATCAGGTAAGCTAAAATCCCTGCAAATAGAAAATATATCCCATAGTGGCTTAGTTAAGATAAACTCTAGAAATGGGGGCAGTTCCAGGTTTATTCAGAAGCTCAATGACCCACTCAGTCCACTGCTCTTGTCCCCAAATGCTGCCTCTATTGCTCCTCATGGCAGCTTTAGGCTCATGTCTGAATTCCTTTCTCTCAGAAAGTGGACAGATGCAGGACAAAAAGACTTTTTCTTCCGGGAAGTAGTGGCGCAAGCCTTTAATCCCAGCACTTGGGAGGCAGAGGCAGACTGGTCTCTGTGAGTTCGAGGCCAGCCTGGTCTACAGAGTGAGTTTCAGGACTGGCTCCATAGCTACTGGGAAACCCTGTCTCAAAAAAAAAAAAAAATATATATATATATATATACACACACACATATACAGATTTTATATATGTATTTATATATATAGACTTTATATATATAGACTTTAAATGTATATTTTATGTATATATAGATATATACACAGATATGTATTTATATATAAATATACAGACTTTAAATACACACATACACAGACTTTTTCCTCTCAAAGTGGTTTATTTTTTGACACAGGGATTCATTTTGTAGGCTGTACTAACTTGATAATCACTATATAGACCAGGCTGGCCTCAACCCTGTAGTAATTCTCCTGCCTCTGACTTCTGAATGCTAGTATATGGATATATACCACCAGGCATGGCCAGTGCTCCATGCAGGGTCTCACTGTGTAGTTCTGGGTGTCCTAGAACTTGATATGTGGACCATGCTGGTCTCCAACTCACATATATTTGATTGCCCCTGTCTTCTGAGTGCTGAGATTAAAAGCATGCACTACCATACCCAGTTTTGACCAGTGCTATCTTTTCAGGCAAAAAAAAATCTTCTCCAGGAGACTAGCCTGCAGCCTTTTTTTTCCTCTTATGCCAATATAGAATGCAACAGAGCTGGATCCTATACCCACATCCAGATCTTGTAATGCCAAAGAAAAATAGGATTACCAGAAGTGGTTTATACTAACTTATTCTCTGAATTATATGGGGGAACTTGTCTTCCTTAAAAATCAAAGGATCAGCTGGGTGGTGGTGGTGCATACCTTTAATCCCAGCACTTGGGAGGCAGAGGTGGGTGATCTCTGTGAGTTTGAGGCCAGCTTGGTCTACAGAGCGAGTTCCAGGACAGGCTCCAAAGCCACAGAGAAACCCTGTCTCTAAAAACCAAAAAACAGCAAACATCAAAGGATCTTCTACCTTGCAGTTCTGGGATTAGACTGCTAGGAAAGTGCTTTTGGTTCAGAGGCTGGATTTTCCCTTTAAAACAGTGTCTCTTTCCTTGAGCACGTAGGCTCAGCTGTAACACCTAGCACACCTTCACATCAACAGCGCCCATACCCTAGAGTTCCCACCACTGAATATGTGCAGAATAGATGTGTGTGTTCACTACACGCAGGCCTGGCCTACAAAATCTTCCCACACTGGCCTGGAGAGATGGCTCAGAGGTTAAAAGCACTTGTTGCTCTCGCAGAAGACCTGGGTTCTGGCCCCAGCACTCACATGGTGGCTCACAACCAACTGTAACTGCAGTTCTAGGGGATCTAACATCATGTTCTGACTTCTGAGGCCATGTGGTGCACATATATACAAGCAGAAAAAAAAGCATAGGCATAAAATTAAATTGAGGGTGCGTGTGTGTGTGGCGGGAGCGGGGGGAGACAGGATTTCATTGTGTAGCTCTGGCTGTTCTGAAGCTATGTAGACCAGACTAGTCTCAACTCACAGAAATCACTTGTCTCTGCTTCCTAAGTGCTGGGTTTAAAGGCTTGCACTACTACACTTAGTTCCAAATGAATTTTTTTTTTTTGGAGGGTTGGCTTTACAGGGAGCTTTAACAGCTGCCCGATGTGGGTGCTGGGACCTGAACTGGAAGCCTCTGGAAAAGCAGCAAATGCCTTTACCTGCTGAGCCATTTTTTCCTTTCTTTTTTTATTTTATCTTATTGATATTTATTGAGCTCTACATTTTTCTCTGCTACATTTCCTGCCTCTCCCCTCCCTACTTCAATCCTCCCCAAAGGTCCCCATGCTCCCAATTTACTCAGGAGATCTTGTCTTTTTCTACTTTCTACTTCCCATGTAGATTAGAACTATATAAGTCTCTCTTAGTGTCCGCATTGTTGTCTAAGTTCTCTGGGATTGTGGTTTGTAGGCTGACTTTCTTTGCTTTATGTTTAAAAACCACCTATGAGTGAGTACATGTGATAATTGTCTTTCTGTGTCTGGGTTACCTCACTCAAAATAATGTTTTCTAGCTCCATTCATTTTCCTGCAAAATTTAAGCTGTCATTTTTTTCTGCTGTGTAGTACTCCATTATGTAAATGTACCACATTCTTCAATAGAGGGGCATTTAGGTTGTTTCCAGGTTCTGGCTATGACAAACAAAGCTGCTATGAACATAGTTGAGCACATGTCCTTGTGTCACGATTGAGCATCCTTTGGATATATACCCAAAAGTGGTATTACTGGGTCTTGAGGAAGGTTGTTTCCTAATTTTCTGAGAAATCGCCACACTGACATCCATAGGGGTTGTACCAGCTTGCATTACCACCAGCAATGCAGAAGTGTTCCCTTTTCCCCACAACCTCTCCAGCATAAATTGCCATCAGTGTTTTTGATCTTGGCCATTCTTACAGGTGTAAGATGGAATCTCAGAGTTGTTTTGATTTGCATTTATCTAATGAGTAAGGATGTTGAACATTTCCTTAAGTGTCTTTCAGACATTTTAGATTCCTCCATTTTTTTTATTGGATTATGATCTTTTGGTGTCCAATTTCTTGAGTTCTTTTTTTTTAAAGATTTATTTATTTATTATGTATACAGTGTTCTGTCTGTCTGTTTGCTGCCCAGAAGAGGGCGCCAGATCTCATTACAGATAGCTGTGAGCCACCATGTGATTGCTGGGAATTGAACTCAGGACCTCTGGAAGAGCAGGTAATGCTCTTAACCTCTGAGCCATCTCTCCAGCCCCTTGAGTTTTTTGTATATTTTGGAGATCAGACCTCTGACTGATGTGGGGTTAGTGAAGATCTTTTCCCATTCTGTAGGCTGTCATTTTGTCTTGTTGACCGTGTCTTTTGTTTTACAGAAGCTTTTCATTTTCAGGAGGTCCCATTTATTATTTGTTTCTCTCGGTGTCTGTGCTGCTGGGGTTCTATTTAGGAAGTGGTTCCCTGTGCCAATGCGTTCAAGCGTACTTCCCACTTTCTCTCCTGTAAGGTTCAGTGTGGCTGGCTTTATGTTGAGGTCTTTGATCCATTTGGACTTGAGTTTTGTACATGGTGATAGATAGGGGTCTACTTTCATTTGTCTACATGTTGATATCCAGTTATGCCAGCACCACTTGTTGAATATGCTTTTTTTTCCATTTGATATTTTTTGCTTCTTTATCAAATATCAGGTGTTCAAAGATGTGTGGATTGATATCCAGGTCTTCTATTCGGTTCCATTGGTTCTCCTGTCTGTTCTTATGCCAATACCAGGCTGTTTTCAGTACTGTAGCTCTTTAGTAGAGTTTGAAGTCAGGGATTGTGATGCCTCCAGAAGTTCTTTTATTGCACAGGATTGTTTTGGCTATCCTGGGTTTTTTGCTTTTCCAAAGGAAGTTGAGTACCGTTCTTTAGAGGTCTTTGAAAAATTTTGCTGGGATTTTGATGGGCATTGTGTTGAATCTGTCCAAATGAATCTTTTTTTAAAAAAATTTAAATCCTTACAATCTACATTCTTCCTTTCCTTTTTTGTGCTCAGATAAAGGATTAGGTGGATAAATGAAAGGCTCTAAAAATAGCAAAGCTACAGAATCTGGTTGAAAAGTACATGAATCTCTGAATGACTTCTTGGAGTCAAATACCCCTCTTACCCTAGTTTACCAATGTATTAAATAGAATTTGATAATCTTAAAACACCAAGATATTTTCTTTTCAAGACTGAATATCACTGTGTATCTCTAGGTGGCTTGGATCGCTCTATGTCTACCAGGTAGACCTCAAAGTCATAGAGATTATTTTGTCTCTGCCTCCCGGGGAAGTAGCTTTAAAAAATTACTTGAGCCAGGTGGTGGTGGCACATACCTTTAATCCCAGGACTTGGGAGGCAGAGGCAGGTGGATCACTGAGTTCAAGCCCAGCCTGGTCTGCAGAGCGAGTTCCAGGACAGGCCTCCAAAGCAAAAGAAAGAAAAAAAAATAAATTGAGACAAGGTCTCACATAGTCCAGGCTGGCCTTGAACTCCTGATCTTCCTGCCTCTACCACCCAAGGGCTGGGACTGCTGGTCTGTGTCACTAGGTTTGGCTGCAAGTGATTTCAGGCTCTACTTTGCCCTTCCAACTTCCAATAGCCCCATATCCTTTTCCAGCTGCTCTGCCCTTGTCTGGGAGGGAATACTTCATCTGCCCCGCTCCAGTTTTCCTCCACTCCAGCCAGCTATCTTCCCTACTCCCACTTCTTTCTTATTATTCCTCTGATTAAGCCTCTTCATTAATTTTCAAAATGTGAGTCTACCTGTTTACTAACCTGGCACTCTGTGAGAGGAGCTGTGAACTGCAAGCTCCATCAGTGCATAGGCTGTGCAGGTTCATCTTTAGTTTCTAGCAACATCTGGCACACAGCAGTTACCCTAACTAGAGATTTGGTGAACGGGTTACAGACTTGTCGCTGCACCAAACTTGGAGCTTTGTTGACTGGCACATGCTCGGATATGGTCTTCTCTGATGGCGCTCTCTGACTCCATTATTAAAGTCATGTATATTTGTATTCATTTTTCCTGACTAAACTGAAAACTCTGGGAGGGAAGACTGTATCTTACTCATCTTTCACCTGAACCAGTGTCTAGGGAGTGTCTGGCATGGATGAATGAGCGAATGACATTAGCAAGGAAAAAACTAGACTTTTAAAAGTTCCCTGAAGATCAGAAAACAAACAAACAAAACAAAACAAATCTTGGAAGCTGGGTTGTAGTGGAACACACCTTTAATCCCAGCACTTGGGAGGCAGAGGGAGTTGGATCTCTGAGTTCGAGGCCAGCCTTGTTTACAGAGTTCCAGGATAGCTATGATTACATAGAGAATCCCTGTCTCGACAAAACAAAAGCCGAAAAACAAGCAAACAAGTTCCCTGAAGAATGTGACAGATTGAGGAAAGGAGTTAAGAGCAGTGAAAATAGAGACTAATTATTGTAACAAAGGTACAAATAGCAGGCAGATGGTGGTGCCAGATTAGACCTGGGAGTCAGTCAGAAAAGGCTCTCTATAGGTAAAATCGGAGACGTTTTACACACAAAAGGGACATAACAAGAGAGTAAATTAGAAGCAGGTCATGGAGTTCTGGTGAAGTATGGCCAAATACGCAATTCATGACTAATGCCTGCTTTTAAAGCAGGATCTGTTCAACCCCAGGCCTCACGTTTCTGCCTTTTTCTTGGCTCACTAAGCAGGCATGCTCATTCATTCTTGTGTCTTGATATTTCCAGGGCCAGGCCAATGTGGGGACTTTATGTTCTCTAAACAGTCAAGAAGGAAGTTTCTGTGAAAATAAGCAAACAAACCTGTCCTGTGGGACTGAATGCTTTTGCTAACCCTGGCTCTCCAGGGAAATGAACTTCCCTGTTCCAGTGGTAAGAAGAGAAAGTCAAATGACTTTCCTTAAAAGGTATTATAGAATAGTCTAGAAAAATTTTGTGAGGTGAATTAAAAGAAATCAAGGATGTATATAGTAAGTGAGGTGTCAGAAACATAACAGAAAGGCTTCTGAGGTCTGCTCCCCTCCTCAGAGAGGACATGTAAATTAAATATCCATGGTGGCAGACAGTCACTTCTTGGATTCAGACAGTTGCTGACGTTAGTAATCTGTGAGGTGGAACACATGGATTCTCCCCCTATCCTCACTTTGTAGACCAAGCTGGCCTTGAACTCAGAGATCCATCTGCTCGGCCTCTTGAATCCTCGGATTAAAGGCAGGAACCATCACATCCTACTCTCATATATACTAGTCTCTAAAAATGTTCCCCATTTCAGGCGTCAACATTTTACAGGGCAGAAGGCATATCTGAAGGCCTACAGCATTGCTTGAGGCTGAGTTGGCAACTGTGTATTAAGATAACCTAATTTTCAGTGTCCGTTTTCTTAGAATATTGTGCCCAGCGCGCTGTTTCCTGAGTCCTCTGCCTTTCTACCGCCTGTAGAGGTAAGAACATTTTCTTTTACTGCATGCATTTAGGAGCTGAGTTCGGAGTAGTTGTTTTTTTCTTTCCTACCATACCGCAATGGGAGCGCTTCAGTATAAGGAGGTGTCCAAATCCCGTCTGCTGCCAGAAAGTACCCTACATGGCAGCGAACCACTGAAGCCTAAACTGAGATAATTCCTCATCCTTGGGGGCTTCTCAGGTAGTCAATGTTTCCCCGCGCTGCCCAATCGCTAGGAGACGCCTGTGTGTGGGGGGAATCACACTAGTTTGGGGTGATGTCACACTGGCAGAGATGACATCTAGCAGCGGGAAACCCGACAGCCTCCCGACGCCGGTAAACCACCTCGGAGACTGCTGAGCGGAGGGGGCTGGGGAATCCGGTCCCCACACACCGTCCACGCTGGCTCCCCACGGAGGCCCACCCGCTCCAGCGGCCCGCAGCACGAAGCAATGATCCCGACCGGCCCGCTCCTCCGCACTTCCGCCTCAGTAGGTGTCATGGCGCTAGGAGGCTGAATGGTTCCGGCGAGGCGGGGCCGGCCGGATGAGGGCGGGCGCTCGGGGCTCCACTTGTCGGGTCTGGCGACAACGGCAGCTGCGGAGCGAAGGGCCGGGCCGTGGCCCCGGACGGCGGCGGGAGGCCGAGGCGGGAGCGCGCGGCGCTGAGGCGGCGGCGGCGGCGGCGGCGGGAAGGGGCCGGGCGGCGGGGCAGGCGGGAGGCTGGCGAGGCTCCGGCCGCGGGACGGGCGCGGGGACGGCTCCGGGGGGCGGGGGCCGGGGCCCGGGCCGGCTCGTGCGGGGGGTATGATGACCCGGCGGCGGGGCCCCGGATCGCGTCTCCTCCGCCGCCTCCTCGCGGCGGCCCCGGCTCGCGGCTGAGAACTACACACACCGGCGGTGAGTCAGGTCGGGCGAGGATGGATGGGGTCCGGGTGCCCTGGGGTGGGCGCCCCAAGGTGGCGCCGAGCGGGCCGCGGGCTGCCGGGGGCGGCCGGCTTGCACCGGGAGCGTCTTTGGGCAGGCCCGGCGCGGCCCCGGGAGTCGCGTCCCGCTGCCTGACTGCGAGCGGCGGGACGCAACTGTGTGCCCGGGAAACTCCCCCTGCCTCCTGCCACTTCCCTCCCGAGCGTGCTGTTGTCCTCAGGTGACAGGGGCCCGTCTGGCGTCTCCCCACCCTCCGGTTCCCCGCCCTTACCCTGGCTGCGGTGGCAGGTTCCCTATGAGAAGCTTGTGCGTTTGCATGTCACCCCACTGCCTGTCGCTGTAGTTCGGGCGTATTTGTGCTTTGGGGGACCGGGAAGCCTGTCTAGAGAACATTGTGATGGTCGGGTTGGTGTGGAAGCTTTTCTGTTCTCTTCGCTCGCTCATGTTCTGTAATCGTTGAGTTTGTAATTTGTGATGGTGGTGAGGCTATGTGGGGACCAGCCACTCAGAGGTTTTTTGTTTTTTTTTTTTGTTTTTTTCAAGACAAAGCTAGAGGTCTTTTTCAAAAGAAAGTTTTGCAGCCTGTCGTTACTTTCAAAGCCAAAACCAAGAAAAACCCCAAACCGTTAAAGGAAAAGGTGGAAACAACCAAAATGACTTGGGTAGGGCCCACGCTATAAACAGCTCTGTGGGGAAGAGCCCCCTTTGTGCTTGGCAGCCGAGACCTGAAACTTGGTCTCCGGGAGCGTCGGTCTAACCTCCAGTTTGTTGTGGTGACGAACCATGAGCAATGGCTTGTGTGTTTATGCTGGGCGCGCTTTCTTTCCTGTTTGGGGATGGGTACTGGGAATGGAAGGGGGTGGGGTGGACAACCCCAAGCTCCAGTAAGTAAATCTTTACGTAACCACTGACTCGGTTGTGGATACTCATCTTAAGATACTCATTCTTGTCTAGTTAGTGACACCAAGAAGTCTCAGTAGTGTAGTGTAGCCCTTTTTATCTTGTTTCTTAGTAACTCTGAAAACAGCAGTATGGCTTCCTGCTCTAGATGAAGTGGGGTTAAATTAAGTGGCTGATGTCCTCAGCAGAACCTACAATTTTGCTCTTGTTTGTGTAAAGCTATTTTTGATTCGTGGTCTGTAAGATTTTTTTGTTGTTGTTCTTAAGATTAGAGAGAATGCAAACCATTGTCAGCTTTTCTTTTTTTTTCCATTTAAAAATCTAAAGCTTTCTGTAAAAAAAAACCAACAACTCATTTTACCTAATCATTGTTATTCAGCTGGTTATTTTGGGTATTTGCATGCAATTTCCTTAGGAGTCGGTGTTACCATATGATGAAGGCTTTATGATACTCTTCGCAGCTTGAAGGATATTTTGTTGAAGTATTTGAAATTGAAGCTGAAGGCTTCCAGACTAGTAAAGCATCTGACAGAAACGGTGACTGCGAGCTTGTCTGTGTGTCAGCTCTGGTGAACTAGTAGTTTGTGATAGTCTTATGGCCAGTTGATCTCTGGACATTGTATTATATTTTACAGATTTTAGACCAAGCTGATTGGTAATGAGATTTAAAATCAAACCAGATCTTCCTCCTGAACAAAAAAATAAGTCAAAGTTCACATTTCTCTGGAAAACAGAATTCTTTCCTTCTTTGTTTTTGTTTTTATAAGCCCAGATCCACTGATCCACCAGTGGTTTGTTGGTAGAAATCAGTGAGCCAAACCTGCCTGTGAACTTCTTAGACTCGGAACTTGTGCAGCTTGTTAGTTATGTATTTAATTGGGCCTTTCGTAATTTGAGTCATGTTGTAAGCCTGAGCAGTCTGATCTGTCAGCTGCCCTTTTCTAGACGGTGTGACAGCCATCTATGTTTTGTAGGTCTTTCCCTACTTCCTCTCCAGTTTCTTCCCTTGTAATTCATGTTGTTTTGCACACAGGTTATTAAGATCATTTTCCTGAACTAACTCTTAATTTTCTTCTTTTTGTTTGTTATTAATGCTTTGTTGACCAGGCTGACCTCACACTCCTGACCTGAAGGGATGGTTGGTTCTGTGTTAGCTTCACTGAAACTTCATGGTGCCTGGTGTAGGTCTATTTTTGGCTTTGATTTTGCCTTTTGCCATTTTTTAATTGTAGAAATTCAGCTAGTATATGTATAATGTATTTCTTTTTTTTTAAGATTTATTTATTGTGTATACAGTATTCTGCCTGCAAGCATGCCTTCAGGCCAGAAGAGGGCACCAGATCTCATTACAGATGGTTATGAGCCACCATGTGGTTGCTGGGAATTGAACTCAGGACCTTTAACCACTGAGGCATCTCTCCAGCCACGTATAATGTATTTCTGTAGTACATACTTTGTTACATTTATTTATTCAGTGTGTGTGCAGGAGAGGACAAATTGCAGGAATTGGTTTTCTGTCATGTCATGCATGTTTTTAGGCTTAGCAGCAAGTGCCTCTACCTGCTGAGCCATTTTGTAGGCACTCTAGTGCCTTTTATAGTTTCTTTTTCCTTTTAGGGTGCATATTACTTCAGTCTTCTAAGGTTGTTGAATAAAATGTTCTATTTCTTTGGATTCTTTAAAGTCACCTGGTACCATGTTTTCCTTGCTGCTTAATGAAAAGGAACCAGGAGACCTGAATTCTTTGCCAGCATTTTGCTCATTAGCTTTGTGTAAAACTTATTTGGCCTTCTTGGGTTTCTTTTTTTCCAAATTAGAATTAGAGGATGTTAGAAAGATTCTTTTTAAAGTCTGTTAGCTATAAAAGTCCAGTACTTTTTTTTTCTTTCTTTCTACTTCTCCAGTCAAATATATTTCCTTCCTCTACACAGTTCCTCATTTTTCCATAGCCCTTGGATCCTGGCAAAAGTCACCCCATTCTTCTTGAAACAGCCTCATCTACTTCCATCTGCCAAGCCATTGTTAACCTTACTTAAGCCCCCCTTCCTTTTGATCTTTGCTGCCTGATCTGAACAGGGCCCTCACTTGGTGGTATTTGTGTTTTATAGTGATCTCTACTTTGTTAACCTGACTTTGTTCTTATGTTGGGAACCCTTTGTGCTGTTGTTTTCTTTATCAAACTTTATAAATCTTGTTGATTATCTCTCATACATATAAAATAATAGACGTTTCTAATACAAAGGATCTATTTTCTTTTGTTCTGTTGTGATAGATTTCCTATGCAGAACCAGTCTAAGCAGATATTGAAATTGGGGAAAACATCCTACCTAGGAGGAAAGCATCCTTTATTTGGTTTTTTGAGACAGGGTTTCTCTGTGGCTTTGGAGCCTGTCCTGGAACTAGCTCCTGTAGACCAGGCTGGCCTCGAACTCACAGAGATCCACTTGCCTCTGCCTCCCGAGTGCTGGGATTAAAGGCGTGCGCCACCACTGCCCAGTGAGGAGAGCCTCCTTTAGCTAGCTAGCTTACCAAAACTTGTCAGGGTGTTTTTTTTAATTGCTGAAGGTACACAGAGTTGTAGATGCTCTCCTGGCAGCTAACATCACCTTTCCCACACCCTGTTTTGCAATACCAGCTGGGAAACTGGTTTGTCATACACAGTCCCATGTGAAGGAAGGAAGTACTGCCAAGGGGTGGCAAACTTGGATTCAAACGTTGTTCTTTAGGGTTTCAAGCTTCCTTTTTTACTTCAGTGTTACCATGCTTAGAACAGTAATGTAGTATTACTGACAAAGACTACAGTTTCTGTCACATCATGTATTTCTCACTACCCTGTTGTTAAGGATCATCCTTACAGAATGTAAACTTGAGAAAAGAAGCTGGCTTTTATTTTTTAAATTATGTACACACACACACACACACACACACACACACGTGTTGGGACAGTTCTCTTCTACTGTAGTTCTGGGGATTAAGCTCAGGTAGTCAGGCTTGTGCACCAAATGCTTGTATCTGCTCACTTATGTTGCTGAACCACTACTAGTCAACTTTAAAGTATTTTCTTAGGTTTATTTATTTTATGTATATCAGTATTTTGCTTGAATGTGTATGTACACCACATGTGTGCCTAGTACCTGAGATCAGAAGAGGGTGTCAGCTCCACTAAACTGGAGTTGCATGTTTGTGAGCCACCATGTGAGAGCTGGGAACTGAACCCTGGGTCACCTGACAGAGCAACAAGTGAGTCAACCGTGGAGCCAACTGTCTAACCCTTCCCCCATCTCCAGAGTTAACTTTTAAATAAATAAGTCTAAATGGTGATACTTAAACTCCAGAGTGACCTCTAAGTTATGTGAACTGTCCCTACTTTCCTCTTTGGGTCCTACATTTGCTTTCTCTAGTCTTCCTGTCGTTTGGATCTCAGTTCAATTGCCAGCATCATACAAAGGCTTTAATACCAATACCATGCAAGGCTTTTCCTGATGCCATCTCTATTATATTGTGTTTTCTTCATAGCTTACCACCAGTTGCATTTCTCTCTCTCTCTCTCTCTCTCTCTCTCTCTCTGTGTGTGTGTGTACACATTAATTGCATTTCTCTTTCTCTCTCTTTGTGAGTGTGTAGAGAGAAAAGGGGTGGTATGGGAGAAAGAACAAACTATCCCCAGTTGTATATAAGCTCTAAGAGATAAAAGATCATATCTGTCTTTAATACCACTGTGTCCCTTGTGTCTAGAACAGTTTCTGGCAGGCAGGTATCAGGTCCTCAATATATGTTTGTTAAGGGACTAAATTAAACAAGTGTAACTGTAAAGAAAGTAGCGTGTGCTATGGGAGTATTTATCAGGAGCTTGACCTACTATAAAGTAGCCCTAGGGAAGACTTCCGAGTATTTTTGTCTGATTAAATAATTTAGTAGAAGGAAAAATGTTCCTGTTTTATGTAACAGCCTAAAGTCAATGTTCTGTGTCAAAGTGGTGTTCCAGGTTAGTCGTCTGCTCCCTGCTGCATGGACTTCAAGAGCCATGCTTCCATCTTGTTACTCTGCCATCACTTGGATGTTGTCTCAGGGTGGAGGCCTGGAGCTCTGCAAACCGTATCCACTCACTGTTCTTTGCTGCCAAGGAAGACTGTTCAACATAGTCTAGTCTTGCATCTAATAAAGGAGAAAGTAGATTTTTTTTAATAAAAATCAACAAGCTCTAACACACTGAAGTGAGATTTAAATGGGGCCTAGGATACATAGACGTTAGAGAAAGGAAAGGCTAAGAAGGGAAATAAAGTTCAGTTCAGAAAAGCACATTGTATATGAAGGAACTTGGACTGGAGAAGTCAAGGCCTGAGTGCCCGGGAAAGGAGTGGGTAGAACAAGTCTATAAAAGTAGCCCAGGCCAGACTCTGTAAGGTCTGCTAATAAACACTGGAGCTTTGGGCTCTTTCCTGAAGGTTTAAATGGGGGTGGGAGATATATATTGTTTTTCCAGATGTACATTTTTAAAGCAAGCTTCAGCTAGGAGGTGAAGAGTGAATTGGGAAAGTGAGCATGGGCAGGGTGCTTACAAGTACATTTTGGGGGAGACCAGTCAGGCTGTTTAAGTAAAAAGTTCAGAATTTAAGTTTTAAGTAGCTAGTGCAGGAGGACTGGAGAAAACTTGAGTGGAATAGAAAGATTAGGTTTCTGGCAAAAGAATTTTCTTCTCAAATTTTTATTTTATGTTTATGTGTGCAGGTGAACACATCCATATATGCCAGTGTGGAGACCAGGTTGGTGTTATTCGTCCCCTTTACTGGTAGCCATTTTATTTTTTGAGACAGGGTCATCTCTCACTGAACCTGGAGCTTGAAAATTGGGCGAAGAGCTCCAAGGATCCACCAGTTTCTGCCCCCTAGCACCAGCATGTACCCCAGCACCTAACTTTTATGTGGGTGCTAGGGATCTGAACGCAGGTCCTCATGATTGTACACTTTATTCCCCAAGCCACCTCCCTAGCCCTTGTTTTACTTTTACAAAACATGTGTTCTTTTTTTTTAATATTTTTATGGTTTATTTAACTTTATTTTATGTGCATTGGTGTGAAGATGTCAGATCCCCTGCAACTGGATCTTCAGACAGTTGTGAGCTGCCATGTGGGTGCTGGGAATTGAACCCGGGTCCTCTGGAAGAGCAGTCAGTGCTCTTAACCACTGAGCCATCTCTCCAGCCCCCAAAACATGTGTTCTTAGGCTGGGAAGATGGTCCGTGGGCGAAGGTGCTTGTTGTCCATGCCTGGCCACCTGGGCTTGATCCCTGGATCCTGTATAAAGGTGGAAGGAGACAACTGATTCCACAGAGTTGTTTTGTGATCTCACATCACATCATGCCGCACACACTCACTAATAACAAAAATAATAAACAAAGCATGTTATTTTACTTACCTGTCTAATCTATTGATAAGAATGTATGTCAGAATGTATATTGGAGAATATACGTTCTGCAAGCCAGGGCAGATACATGGGAGAACTCAATATAAAGTATTTATTGGTTTTAGTTGTTTAGGTCATCAGTTGTTAAATTGTGTCAGAGAAGAAAGATGACACTAAAAACCCGAATTTGTTATAGATACATTGGGGGGAAAATGGAAGTTACGTACGCCTCTAATCCCAGCACTTGGGAAGCAGAGGCAGGGGGATCTCTGAGGCTAGTTTGGTCTACAGAGCAAGTCTCAGGACAGCCAGGGCTACACAGTGAGACAAAAACTTTGAAAATTATTATCTTGCCTGTGGTCCCCAGCCATTCCATGCAGTGTTATGTTTTAATTGCTGCAGGATCACCTACCTGTGGTGAAAGCAGTGTGCAGTACATGCCAGGGAGGAGAGATGCTCTTTGTTTTGTTTTGTTTTTTCAAGACAGGGTTTCTCTGTGGCTTTGGAGCCTGTCCTGGAACTAGCTCTGTAGACCAGGTTGGCCTCAAACTCACAGAGATCTGCCTGCCACTGCTTCCCAAATGCTGGGATTATAGGCGTGCGCCCGGTTTAGTAGAGACGCTCTTAAAGAGCATGTTTGAAAGCCTTTGATTCCAGCAAGGCACAGTTCTCTTTTGAGTAGTAGATATAAGTACTAAGCAGCCTTTGCCTATTCTAGTTTGGGATTATTGCGGGGAGCAAATTTGTCATTGTGTCACGTTAGTTAAGTCTTTGGAAAGTGAATTTTGAAATAAAAAACTTTGTTCATTGCTGGAGCCAAGAGGTGAAATGTTTCAGGAAGTCGGAAATATTTGATTTATCGGGAGCTATCTTCATTTATATTGAAAAGATTTGTGATTTCTTTAACAGAGCATTATATACAGTAAAATACAGTCATTAATTCTGCCCCATATTTTTGTTTGAGAAGTCTTGCCTAGGAAAATAATTGATCCCCATTTATAAAGGCAGATTTGTAGGACAGTATCTGTGTCTAGAAATGGCCTTTTTAAGCCTTATTTCAGAGTGGATTTATAAATAACAGTGTTAGTTTTTCTAGGCCATTTTGATTCTGTGTTTTCTTTTCACCTTGTTACTGAGGTCTTAGTGAGTGTCAGCCACATGAAGAATCCTGGTGCTAAAATATGTACGTGTGAGAAAGGCTAGTGAAATCCTGCTTGTTTTTTTCCCCTTGCATGGACTAGGTTTGTTTTTCTGAGTATGTTATATTCAGAATGTCCTAGGACATGTTTTCTTTCCTCTCTTTTTTTGGGGGGCGTATGTGGAGTAATGTTGAGTGAAAATTTGAAGTCATTAGCATTTGTTATTTTGTTATAGGATCAAAAGTTGGCAATAACATCACTCTGGCAAATGTAGTGTTTTTAAAGACTGTCTGGTAACGAATGCTACAAAAAAAAAAAAAACAGTGGCCATGAGTGGTGGTGCAGGCCTCAGAAGAGAGGAAGGAGGAAGGGGGGGAGGTTCAAGGTCATCTTCAACTAAATAGTTAAGTTTGAGGCTAGCCTGGACTCAGTAAGAAACTGTCCTAAAACTCAGGCAATAAGCAAATGAGTATTTTATGAATTCTGATATTACTTTATGACCTTGTCTTTTGATTTTGGGTTTTGTGAGGTAGGGTCATAAAGCCTAGGCTAGTCTCACACTTACCTAAGGCTGGCCTTGAACTTCCGACCCCCTGCTCTTACTGTCTCAAGTGCTGATATGACAAGTGTGCCGCCCTGGCCCACCCTTTGTCCTTTACAGTTGCTTCAAACTGTACATTTTATAATAAAACTTTTTTTTTACTACTTTTAATTACATAAATATTGTGCTCCATGTTTTTGGATGAATTGTTAAATTTATATTTCAATAGGGAAAGCAAATTTGGAACATTTATTTCTTTTTAAGTTTGGCTCAATTTTATGATGGCAAGTAATACTTTGCATTTATTTCAGTAGGCAAAATTTGAAAAGGAACTCCAAATTCAGTTTTGTTTTCTTTTAGAATTTTTTTAAATATTTATTATTTTTATGTGCATTGGTGTTTTGCCTGCATGCATGTCTGTGTGAAGGTGCCAGATCCTCTGGAACTGGAGTACAGACAGTTAGTTGTAAGCCCCCATGTGTGTGTACTGGGAATTGAACCCAGGTCCTCTTGAAGAGCAGCCAGTGCTCTTAACCACTGAGCCATCTCTCCAGCCCCAAGACTTTTATTAATTTGGTTTTACATTGGTGATGTAGGCAGGCCAAAATACTTTGTATATTCATGACCTCCTAAGTTGAAGTGCACTGGCCTTCGCTTTTAATTTGTACTTTTTTTTCTCCTTGAGGTTCATATAAATTATGGAAACTTGCTTAAAGTAAAGCCAAACCACATTTTAGAAATTGAAGGTTGAAGATACATTTCTTCTTTGCAGCTGACTACAGTGCAGATAGTTTTAAGTTGTAATCAGGCACAAAGAAGTGCATGTATTTCTCCCCTCCCTCTTTCCTTTAAATCAGTGCCAGGGATCAAATCCAAGGCCCTGTGCATTCTAGGCAGACACAATCTCTGACCTCCACTCCAGCCCCTACACAATTCTTTTTCATGTTCTGTAACATCCGTTGTCATGTTTCCTTCCTTTCTAATCATATGTTTATTTTCTTGTGACTTGTAAAATTGTACTATGGGGGTTGGAGTGGAGACTTCACCCATATCTATGGGGGTTGGAGTGGAGACTTCACCCATATCTTAAGAACCATGCAAACAAAAGAGAAGGACATGTAAAGAAAACAAAACCAAAGCCAAAGCATTTGAAAGTACTACAGGTTATGTATTAGTGTTAGTGAGTTGTAGATAATGAACTTGGTAGGGGTCAAGTCTTTCTTCCAGCAAATGTTGTGTTTATATTGCATTAACAGAATCTGGAAGGGGCTGGATGAAAAAAGTGAGGAAGAAAACAGAGGTACCTGTCCTTGTGGAATTTATACTGTGGGCAGGGATGTGGCATTAAATAATTTAAAATTATAGGAGAAGAACAGCAAATTCATAATGGAGGGGACAAAGGGAAGTCGGGGGGTATGCACGTGCGTGCATGCTGAGGAAGAGAAGAGGTTTGTATTAGGAGCTGATGTTGAGAACCTTACAGGAACTGATGAGCATATGCCTCTTATGTCTCAGCCCTTAGGAGGCAGAGGCAGAGGCAGAGGCAGAGGCAGGAGGAGATGGATCAAAGTAGGGAAGCTGGTCAGCAAGAACATTCTGAGAATTTTTTGGTGAGGCTTTTGAGTCTGTGGACATGTGTGTATGTTTGCAGGAACAGGGTGTGTGTGTGTGTAGGCTGTAGGTTAAAGTTGTGTCTTTCTCAGTTGCTCTCCATCTTTTTGTTTTGAGATAGGATCTCTCACTGAACTTGGAGCTTACTGATTCAGCTGGACTGGATGGCCACCAAGCCTCAGGAATCCTGTCTCCATCTTCCCAATGTTGGGATCGTAGGTGCACACTGCTGTGCCTGGCTTTCATGTGAGGTGCTGGGGATCTGAATTCAGGTCCTCACGCTTGCATGGCAGACACCTACTGGTCGAGCCATCTCCCTAGCCCCTTGGTGAAGATTTCTCTCCACCCCATGTACTGAGGATTATATCGGTGCTTTGCACATGTTAAGCAACTTGTGGCTAACATCCTACCCCCGAGCTATCTCCCTAGCTACTGCCACACCTACTCTCTTTCTCTCTCTCTTTTGGTTGTTCTTATTGTTGTTTTTTGACATTATTTTGAAGCAGGGTCTCTCACTAAGTTACCTAACCTGGACTTAAAACTCACCTGACCTTCAACCTGTGGATTCTCCCATCTCAACCAGACCTGTTTTGAAGGTTTTTAACTTTATGCCCAAAGTAATGGGAAACTTCTGGGGGGAGTGGGAGGAGAGAAAGTTAAGAAAAGAGAACAGTTATCCATCTAGCTTGCTGTTTAAAAGAAAAGATGTAAAAAAAGTTCAAGGTCCGCCTCAGCCACATAGCAAGCTTGAGGGTAGATTGGATACTAAAGGTCCTGTCTCAAAACCAAAACAACAACAAACAACCCTAACAACAAATGAAAGCAATCTTTGGAATTGAGTGTGTTAAGGCAGTTCTTGAGAGGCTGTTTGCACTGTGAACTAGAATGCCGACTGGAACTGTAGTTATGTACAGATCAGACAGGTAGTAGTTTGTGAAGACAGGGAGAGGCGTGCATGCAGGTAATGAGTGTGCCAGGAGCCACCGCTTTCCCTGCGTTAATACCAAATTCTCAGAAGAGCTCCGGACATGGCTGTGCTGTTACTATCATTATAGAGATGAGGAAGCTGAGGCTCATTGCTCCCTGATTCTTGGCTTGAGTCAGTGGGTATCTGGTGCCATACCATAACTGAGATAGGAAATTGAGAGTGGAGTGGAGGCTTGTCAAATTTGATTTTGGACATGTTGAACTTGAGGTGTCTATCTTATAGTCAAGTGGGCATTTGGATCAAATGTATAGATTTGGTGGGAGGGGTAGAAGGAGGAGGAGAGAGGGGGGTCTCCATTTGAAATGGAAATTTTAGGGTTTTTTTAAAATATTTTTTTCCACTATACAAACGAGGATTTTTAAATATTTTTATGGTTTATTTAACTTTTATTTTATGTGCATTGGTGTGAAGGTGTCAGATCCCCTGCAACTGGATCTTCAGACAGTTGTGAGCTGCTATGTGGGTGCTGGGAATTGAACCCGGGTCCTCTGGAAGAGCAGTCAGTGCTCTTAACCACTGAGCCATCTCTCCAGCCCCTAGGGTTTTTTGGGTTTTTTTTTTTAAGATGACATATTGGCTTATAAAGAGGGAAAGTATAGAACTAGGAAAGGAGTTTGCTGTGAAGCCCCAAGGCCTTTGAAGGTCCAGCTGGTGAGAAGAGAGCAGATAAAGATGACGTGGCATGTGTTCTGTGCTAAGTGTTTAGACTTTATTCTTAAGAACATAGCTTTTGGGGGTTTAATCTTTTGACTTACTGAACTTTAGGTGTCTGTGGGATATTCAGGACAGCCAGACTCTTCTCATTTCCTCTCCCCTTACCTTCTTTACACTTCTCTCTCCTTCTTTCTCCTTCTCCCTTTCTCTCTCTCCCTTGTTCTGACTCCATCTCACTGTGTAGTCCAGCATGATTTCATGTACATGACGTGCATGTGTGTGTCTGGGTGTGTATGTCATATTTAGACTGTGGAGGTCAGAGGACAATTTGTGGGAGTCACCTGTCTCCTTCCTCCGTGAGTGTCTGGGAAGAAAGGTCACATTGTCGGCACTTGCCTTTGCCCACTGAGCTGTCTTACCTCCTGACCCTATCTAAGGATAGCTTTCTGTAGAAAGTTCTCTTCTTCTGAAGATCCTCTCGCCTTGTCAACCTGGGTGACTTCTGGTCGGTGGCAGTCTCTCCAGGGCTGGAGAGCAGAACACTATTTTATGTGTGGCTTGTGCAGAGGAGTCAGTCAGACTTTGTTTTGGTGTGTTATGGACTCTGTATCTGTGAATGTCGGTTAGGACTGAATTAGCCTTTGAGAGGCGGGAAACAGCGCGGTTTCAGTCTTTTATCAGCTGCAAGTGTTTTCATATACGCTGGTGGTAAGCTTTGCATCGTGAACCCTTGTGGTCTCATTCTTGCTTTCTTTCCATGTAGGTATGGCATCACAGCTGCAGGTGTTTTCCCCCCCATCAGTGTCGTCGAGTGCCTTCTGCAGTGCAAAGAAACTGAAAATAGAGCCCTCTGGCTGGGATGTTTCAGGACAGAGCAGCAACGACAAATATTATACCCACAGCAAAACCCTCCCAGCCACACAAGGGCAAGCCAGCTCCTCTCACCAGGTAGCAAATTTCAATATTCCTGCTTACGACCAGGGCCTCCTCCTCCCAGCTCCTGCAGTGGAGCATATTGTGGTAACAGCTGCTGATAGCTCAGGCAGTGCCGCTACGGCAACCTTCCAAAGCAGCCAGACCCTGACTCACAGGAGCAACGTTTCTTTGCTTGAGCCATATCAAAAATGTGGATTGAAAAGAAAAAGTGAGGAAGTCGACAGCAACGGTAGTGTGCAGATCATAGAAGAACATCCCCCTCTCATGCTGCAAAACAGAACCGTGGTGGGTGCTGCTGCCACAACCACCACTGTGACCACAAAGAGTAGTAGTTCTAGCGGAGAAGGGGATTACCAGCTGGTCCAACATGAGATCCTTTGCTCTATGACCAACAGCTATGAAGTCTTGGAGTTCCTAGGCCGAGGGACATTTGGACAGGTGGCAAAGTGCTGGAAGCGGAGCACCAAGGAAATTGTGGCTATTAAGATCTTGAAGAACCACCCCTCCTATGCCAGACAAGGACAGATTGAAGTGAGCATCCTTTCCCGCCTAAGCAGTGAAAATGCTGATGAGTATAATTTTGTCCGTTCTTACGAGTGCTTTCAGCACAAGAATCACACCTGCCTTGTGTTTGAGATGTTGGAGCAGAACTTGTATGATTTTCTAAAGCAGAACAAGTTCAGCCCACTGCCACTCAAGTACATCAGGCCAATCTTGCAGCAGGTGGCCACAGCCTTGATGAAGCTGAAGAGTCTGGGTCTCATTCATGCTGATCTTAAACCTGAAAACATAATGCTGGTGGATCCAGTTCGCCAGCCCTATCGAGTGAAGGTCATTGACTTTGGTTCTGCTAGTCACGTTTCCAAAGCTGTGTGTTCAACCTACCTGCAGTCACGCTACTACAGGCAAGTGCAAAATCCTGGAGAACTGTCCTCATATTTAACATGCATAGCATAGAAATCTAACTATACTACCCAGGAGTCTACTTATTTCTAGATTCCAAGATGGGAGCAGGGTTTGTTTTAGCTCCTTACATGTATATGGCATTCCTGTATAAGTAACATGCTTTTCTTGCTGAAATCCTGTTTAGTACTAGCAAAATGAGCTCAAATTTCATTCTGAAGGTTGTTGGTAGCTGAATTGTGCTAGTATCTGGTTCATTCTTGACTGCCATTACACCTGACTTTTCCCACTTGAAGGACTGACTGTACAAGATGATCCATCTGGGATGCTGCAGGGTTTTCTTTAGCTCATACCTTGGTATGTAAAATGTCTTGGGAACACCTTTAGATTTAACCTAGCAGCAGTTTATTCTTATTAGATGATTGCTGTGATCTTCTGTTTGAACATCTCTACAATATTTTGAACTTATTTAGTTATCCTAGGAGAGCCTGAACTAAGTACGTTAGTGATTTATCTTTCTAGATTAGTACTTCTAGTACAATGCTTTTTTATTAAATTCTTTTTTTTAAAAAAAGATTTTATTTTTTGTGTATACCGTATTCTGCCTGGATGCATGCCTGCAGGCCAGAAGAGGGCACCAGATCTCATTATAGCTGGTTGTGAGCTACCATGTGGTTTCTGGGAATTGAACTCAGAACCTTTAGGCGAGCAGGTGGTGCTCTTAACCACTGAGCCATCTCTCCAGCCCCTATATTAAATTCTTGTAACAGTACTTATGTTGGTATACACAATTTTGTGTGTATTATGACCAAGGCTTTAAAGATGTGCTCTTGCTTCTTAGATCTTTATTTTACCTAGTTATTGATCTTAAGAATGTGATACTTAATTTAATAACATAAATAGCATATTGATTATACAACCATTCAGTCAAAGAAATGAAGCATGGACTAGGGTATGTAGCTCAAACACAGGACTTGCCTGCATGAGGTTGAGTTTGATGCCTCCCCACACCAGAAATAGGTAACTATAAAATACATATTTATGTGTATTCTCTTAGGGGTGTGTGTGTGTGTGTGTGTGTGTGTGTGTGTGTGTGTGTCTTTTTTGGGGGAGGAGGGCTAGGTCTTACTATATAGCCTTGTTTGGCCTGGAACTTGCTGTGTTGATCAGGCTGGAATTGAACTCACAGCAATCTGCCTATTAGGATTAATAGATTTGTTATTTATTTTCTTTGAATTTTATTTATTTTATGTGTATGGGTGTTGTTAGTATGTATGTCTGTGTACCAAGAGTGTGCCTGGTCCCCACAGAAGGTAGATCCAGTCCTCTGCAATGAAGTTACAGATGGGTGTGATCTGTCATGTAGGAACTGGGAATTGAACCCAGGTCCTCTAGAAGAATAGTCAGTACTCTTAACCACAGAATCATCTCTCCAGCTCCATCCCTAGATCTTAATGATTTATGATTTTGAGGTTAATCTATTCTGTAGCACCCAGCAAGGATGTCATTCCTTCTTCTGTTGAGAAATGTTCATTGTATGTATATGCCACATTTTGTTTATCCATTTGTTGATAGGCATTTGGGTTGTTATCACCTTTCAGCTCTTGTGAGTGATGCTGCTTTGAACACTGCTGTACATGTATCTAAATTCATATTTTTAGGCTTTTCAGTTGTAGACTTGGGGTAGACTTGCTAGGTCCTAGGGAGTCGTGAGTAGCTTTGAGAAGCTATTAACTTGCATGGAGGCTGTGCTCCTATATTCCTCCCAGCAGCAAAGGAGAGTTCCAGTTTCTCCATGTTTCCTCCAACACTTGTTATTTTCTATATATTTTTAAAGTAGCTATCTTTATGGGTATAAAGTGGTATCTCAGGTAGTTTTGATTTATGTTTTCCTAATCAGTGATACTGACATTTTTCATGTCCTTATTTTATACCTTATACTTTTTTTGGAGAGATACTTAATTCAAGTCCTCTGCCCACATTTTCAGTTGGTTTTGTTATGTTTTAGAAATTAAAAAAATATATATTCTAGACATTAAGAGATATGATTTGCAAATATCTTGTATTCTTTTATAGTTTTTTAATCTCTTGCTAGTGTTTGATACACAAATCTTTTTGACCCTTGATGAAGTCTGGTTTGTCTGCTTTTTCCCTTGTTTATTCTTCAGATGTCATGCATTACAAACCCATCACTGTGGAGTTTGTCTCTTGTTTTCTTCTACAAATCTTAGACTTTTAGCTCCTACATTTATCTATTTAAGTTCGAGTTAATTTATTTTTGGGACAAGGTTTTTGCTATATAACTCTGGTTGACCTGGCGCTCACTTGGTAGCTCAAGCTGGCTTTGAACTCAGCAGTCTCCTTCCTGGCTCAGCCTCCTGAATACTTGGATTACAGGCATGGGCTACCACCCCTTGTTCAATTTTTATTGTTTAAAGTAATGTCTAATTTAATTCTTTTGCATGTGACTATTTCACACAAGGTCCTTTGCTCTAAAGACTGTCGGTCCCCCAGTGAATGGTCTTGGCACCTTTGTCAAGTTAATTCGACCATATATTTAAGAGTTTATTTCTCTGTCCCATACTGTTAATCTCTGTATGTCTGTCTATAAGCAGTGGTTCTCAACCTGTGGGGCACGACCCCTTGGGTGGTCGAATGACCCTTTCACAGGGGTCATATATCGGATACCCTGCATATCAGAAATTTATATTATGATTTATAACAGTAGCAAAATTACAGTTGTGAAAATAATTTTATGGTTGGGGGTCACCACAACATAAGAAACCATATTAAAGGGTTACAACATTAGGGAGATTGAGAATCACTGGTCTATAAGATAGATTTTTCTATTTTTTCCTTCCAATCATAGGATTTAATAAAAATAACATTGACATTACAAATTTTTTTGGGTAGTGCAGTACTGACAGCTTAATGATAGTCTTTTAATCCATCCTCACTTTTAAAAAATCTTTATGGTTTTATAAAACTATGACATGTTTTACTTGAAATGAGGCAAAGGAGCTCATAGGGCCTGTGGTTTCCAGTGTCATCCTGCTCCTGGCAGCCTAGGCTGATTTTGAAATTTTTCACTTCAGTTTACTTATTTATGACTTGGGAGATTGAGGCTCCAACTGCATTTGCTTCTGATACTCCCCTTTGAGCACCCCTCCCTCATATAGTACAAATGCACCGCATGCTTACAGGTGTGCTGAAGAGCTCCCTGCCCCACTTGCATTCTCTGAGGCCCGAGAGCTGAGAGGCAGTCAGCTCAGGCAGGAGCTTATCAGCTCTGAGCGTCCTTGTGTGCAGCTGTTCATTAACTGTTTGTGTGCCCTCTCAGAGTTAGCCAGGCAGTTTTAAAACAAAAAAGGCAAAACAAAGGGGGATGCAGGATATTTTATGAAATCATTTTTGATAGGATCTTTACATAGAGACTAAAAGTGATTTTGGGGACAGATTATTCTGCCAAGCCTTCTAATTTGCAATCCATGTGATTGATTTTTAGTATTAGGCTACTAAATCTGTATACTTTTTCCTTTTCCTTTTGGTTTTGATCTTATAAAAAAGTAAGGTTTTCGGGCTGGAGAGATGGCTCAGAGGTTAAGAGCACTGACTGCTCTTCCGGAGGTCCTGAGTTCAATTCCCAGCAACCACATGGTGGCTCACAACCATCTGTAATGAGGTCTTGTGCCCTCTTCTGGCCTGCAGGCATACAAGGAGGCTGAACACTGTGTACACAATAAATAAATAAATCTTTAAAAAAAAGGAGCAAGTAAAATAAGCTTTCAAAAAAAACAAAAAGAAAAAAAAGAAATTAGAAAGGTTTAGACTTACAAAAAAAATTAAGGTTTTCTAAGTTTTAAAGTATTCTACAAAGCTACTTATGAATTTGGTTGTTGGCTTTAAGAATGATTTCAAGGGGAAGTAAGTGTACTTCTTAAAAGAGTTTTCTGTTCCCACGCCATCACTGCAAGCAGCTCAGCATCCAGGGGTTGTGACTCGGCCTAGGATTCACCTGCGTGCTGTGTTGTCTCATAGGAATACTTGATAACAGGCATGAGCAGATAGAAGAACTGTGCAGGCAGCCCTCCCTCATCCCTAGTTTTGTCCTCAGTGGGCCTTGAGCATCCTCATATCTCTTTGTTGCCACCT
This sequence comes from Ondatra zibethicus, assembly GCA_004026605.1. Taxonomy (NCBI): domain Eukaryota; kingdom Metazoa; phylum Chordata; class Mammalia; order Rodentia; family Cricetidae; genus Ondatra; species Ondatra zibethicus. The sequence continues at coordinate 25,863 of PVIU01001260.1, forward strand.
CTCTCTCTTTTTTTTTTTTGTCTTTTGCAAACCTTTAGCCAGGGAAGCTGCCTTCAAATCCAGCCTTTTTATCATTCTTTTAAGTTTACATTGCTTTGTCCCAATGTTAAGTATACCCAGATACTATCATTTGGCAAAAATTTACCACACTTAGCCATAGGCATGGCTAAATGATCCAGGCAGTGGAAATGTTTGAAAGCTGTGTCTTTGGGGCTGGAGTTTTAGGGACAGAGGTCTGCCGCATTTGCAGCTGCAGGGCTTTACTCTTCTATACAAACTAGCCAGCATTTGTTTCAAGCTTAGATCACTTTGTTATTTATGGATGGACACTGTAGAGAAGAAAAGTATAGCTTAATTTATCCTACACAAACAATCTAATTTCCTGTAACAGTGAAACTACAGTTTCAATCTAAGCCACAGATGCAGGAAGTTGGACTTTATGTAACATCTCTAATCTGGTAAATAAGTAGGTTTGGTGCCTTAGCTAAGGGAAGAAAGAAACTGAATGTTCATGAAAACAACCAAAGAATGATTTGTACTCAGCTTGCTGTGGGTGCCAGTGAACTAGGGCTTTATGACCTTGGAGGAGCTTTTCAAAATTGGGAAATGAATGTGCAGGGACTGCTGTTTCTGCCATTTTGCTATTTTAATTAGTACCTTTAGTGTTTGTGCTTTAAGGATGGGGTTGTATCCTCTAAGGCAATGGCTTTCAACTGTCCTAATGCTGTGACTAAAAATACCATTCCTCATGTGGTAGTGACCCTCAGCCATAAAATTATGTTGTTGCGGCCTGGAGAAATGGCTCAGCCGTTACAGGCTAGGCTCACAACCAAAAATATAAGAGTTTGGTTCTCAGCACCCACAGCTGTCCCTCCAGGTACCTTAAAAAATTATTTTGTTGCTACTTCATAACTATAATCTTGCTACTGTTATGAATCATAAATATCTCTTATGCAGATATCCAACATGCAAATCCTGTAGGGGTTGAGACTCACAGGTTGAGAACCACTGTTAGAGAGAGCACAATTAATAGCATTTTCCTATTGAAATAAATACTGCCGAGTTTGGTTGGTTGGTGATGTAGCTCAGTGGTAGAGCAGTTGCCTAGCGAACGCAGGGCCCTGGGTTCAGTCTTCATGGGGGAGGGAGGGATAAAAACAAAAACAAAAAATAGTTGTGCTTTCAGGCGGATCTCTGAGTTCGAGGCTAGCCTGGTTTACAAAGCGAGTTCCAGGAGGGGCTCCAAAGCTACACAGAGAAACCCTGTCTCAAAAAACCAAAACAAACAAAATACTGCCAAGTTTGTGTTGTCATCTCTAGCTTTCTCCTACACTTGAGTAGTAGTCTTTTTATTGCCTTATGTTTATTACAATGTTATAACTGGAAACAGACCAGATAAGTAATTATCTAACTCATCCTTCATTTTTTTTCCCCTTCCTTTCTTCCTCTTATATTTAACTTTGAGACAGCACCTCATGGTGTAGCATGGGCTGGCCTTGAGCCTTCAGTCTTTGTGCTTCTGTTTCCTAAGTACTGGGGTAACAGTGTGTGCCTGGTTCAGCCTTCTTACACATAGCAGAACCAGGGTTTCCATGTCCATAGACTTTTTCCAGTACTGAAGATCAGATTCAGGACTAGCACATGTTAAAAATGCCCCCTATACTGAACCACCCCTCCAACCTCTCCAAAGACTTTATATTAAGACTGGAGAGTCTAAAGGAGGCCTAGAGGAAAATACAGTGAGAATAATTTCAACAATTGTAATCTCAATTTAGAGGTGCTGTCATTGTTTGGTAAAGGGGAAGACACTTCATTCACTAACTAGAGGTTAAGATGAGTATGTTTAGGCCCAGTGATAAGAAGCCCCTACAGCTTTCTTTCCTTTCCTTCTTACACCCCCTTCTTCTTTCCTCTTCCTCCTCCTTCTTCTGTCCCCATCCACTTTTTTATTTGTTTACTTTTCATTAGTTTAAATCCATGAGGTTTTCTTTAGTAACTTGCCTTTGTGTAAGGGAAGAGTTGCTATCTTGTGTGAATTTTCTCTGAGAGCTGTTAGCTGCTTTTATCATTCCAGAACCAGGGGACCCAAGAAAAAACAGATTGCAGCCAACCTTCTCTGTTTTGTTTTGCTTTTGCTTTTTTTTTTTTTTTTTTAATGAGGCTGGAATTAGTGTTTTCCGTAATTTCTTTGAAACTTCAAGCTGTGTTATTTTAAAGAAGTTAAAAACTGGGCTGGCCCACTATTCCCTCCTGATCTACCTTTTCAAAAATGTCTTTCTGTAAGGTAGGACTGCTAAAACCTCCGGATTCTCAGTCGATGCTTTGGAATGTTCTCAGCCCAGTTTTTATTTCGGCACCAAGCCATGTGCGCTTGCCCTGCCAGCTATTTCTGGCGCTGTCGTGAACTTGGAAATTGATGCTGCTCACTGAAAGTAAGACATTTTTCCCCCTTTTTTTCAATTTTAGAAAAGCTTTTATTTTTTGGGGGGTACTCCTATTCTCAGCTTTATTAATTCTCCTATCAGGCTTGTGTGATCTTAAGAACATGCCATAGTGGTTGGAATTTAATTGAATTTTGGAATTTCATCAGTCGTAAACAGCTGCAGTTACTTTCAACATCACCTTCCTTCCTTCCTTCCTTTTTCTTTTGTAAGACAGTTTCTGGAACTGCTCTGTAGACCAGGTGGGCCTCAGGTTTGCAGTGATCGTCTTGATGATCACTGTATGAGTACAGGTGTGACGACTGAAGGTTGACGTCAGAGCTACAAAAGCTGGTAATGTTTGCTCTACTCCAGCTGCCTAGCAGAATGAGTCTGAACAGGCCTAAATTTTCTACTATTTCAGGGTAAGGATCAGAAAATGTCTTAGAATCTGTAGTCATATAACCTACCTGTTTCCTAAGGGTGTTGATGTTTAATTACCTGTAGAAGCTATTTTTTGGGGGAAAATATCCTAGGCAAGGCATGGTAATGCATGCCTGTAGTTCTAGGGCTTGGGAGACCAAGATAGGAAAATCCCACATTCAAGGTCAGCCTGGGTTATAAAATGAGTTCAAGGCTAAGTGGGACTACATAGCAAGACCCTGTCTCAGAATACTAAAACAGCAGACAGCCAAAACCCAACAACAATATAACCAATGAATCTTTTCTCAAACAACTCAACACACACATACACACAGCATAACAATAATCATGTATTACCTAAAACCAAAATTTGAAAAACTTAGGCAAGCTGTGAGGATACATGGCCAGTTAGATGGCTCTTCGTGGAGGGATCTGCTTTTTTGTTTTCCTCTTGTATGAGGGAGTTGTATCAGGAATATATTTTCAGACCCCAAATTCTTAGATTTATTGGAAGGAAAGGACATTTTTAGAGAAAGTGATGAAAGTTTCAGAGTTCAGATCATAGATCCAGTCTGCCCAGGTGCCATCATTTAGTAGTGTAGCCTCAGACAAGTAATTTAACCTCTCAAGTTTCTTCATCAGTCATATGAAGATAGTGCTTTATCTCATCCATCCTAAAATGCTCTTATTGGCTCCAAGATGCAGCATTGTGTGCCACATGAAAGGACCAGCATCGCCACGAACCTGAGATATGTCTTCATTTGTAAAACATTAGAAAATGAAAACATAGCCAGGCAGTGGTGACACACACCTTTAATCCCAGCACTCGGGAGGCAGAGGCAGGTGGATCTCTGTGAGTTCGAGGCCAGCCTGGTCTACAGAGCAAGTTCCAGGACAGGACAGGCTCTAAAGCTCCAGAGAAACCCTGTCTTGAAAAAGAAAAAAAAGTGAAAACATGTGCAACTTACGAATTGCTGACGTGCAATAATGCTTATGATTCAACATTTATGAAGACTTTAGAAGTACACAGCATATAATATGCACTGTCATTTATCATCGTTACTGATATTCATGTTACCTGTTGTCATTCAAATCAACCCATTGCATATGCTCTACCTCTGAAGTCTACTCTTAAACTTTATCATGTCTTGTTGAACCTATTTTCTCCTAATTTTATTTTTCAGTATTTGTGAGTTGAGATTTTAGTGTTTTGTTTGTTTTTCATTTTTTTGTGGGGGTCATATTATATATGGAGGTCATAGGATAACTTTTTCAGGTTGGTTCTTTCCTTCTACCATGTGGATTTTGGGGCTAGAACTCAGGTCCACAGGCTTGGTTTACCCTTTTATCCACTGCAGATAGTCTTTTAGACATACTTTGAGAAAAGTCCACTTATGCATGCCACCATTCCAAATAAGTTAATGAAGGTGAGGATGTAGCTACTATGTATTTAATTCTGGGGTGTGCTGAAGCCATCCTTGCTCTGTCATTTACTGTAGTTTTAGGCAAGTCTCTCCTTGTCTCAGTTTCCTGTTCTGTCAGTGGGAACAGTGATTTCATTTCAGATGTGTTCACCTGTAGAGTACTCTTAGCTTATGGATTATTGGACTTGAAGCAAAAATGAAAATCAAATTTCTAAAAAAAAAAGGAGAATTTTAAGACTCAAAATAATGGTGCTGAAATATTAATAATTTTTATACCTAACATTTACATATTCTTTTTATGTGCCAAGCACTGACCCAAGAGTCTATTAATCTGTTTCAACTTTGTACCAACCTTGTGTGATAGGTGCTGCCACTGTCTGCAGTGTGTATCAGAAACCCAAGGCACAGAGCTGACGTTGTTTAGATAGTGACAGTTACTAATTAATTAATTAAACCCCCATAGGTTGACTCTTGAGTCGGCTGCAAATATCAGTTTTTCAGAAGTCATTTTTGTCATGAAGGTAGTAAAACAACTAAGATGCTCAGAAAAAAAATCTTTATGATCTTTTATTTGTAATTATAATATTTAAAAAGCTCTCAAAACAGACATTTTCCTCTGAGTTTAATATAAACTCCTTTATCATCAGGACCTGCCTTGAACCAATACAAGATTGGTTAATGTGTTTATTTAGCCAATTTAATATGCTTACTTAGAGTATTATTACAGATATATTAATGTATCAATTGTGGGCACTATCATGAACTCTGGTGGGGTTGTTGGATACATAGATTATGTTCTGTATTACCTTTCTGCAGTTCGAAACTTCTGAATTTTTTTTTCAAGTCGGCGTTCCTCTGTTTTGTTCTGACTGTCCTGGGACTCACCCTGTCTCTGAGTGCTGGGATTAAAGACGTGTGCCACTACTGCCTGGCTAAAACTTCTGCATTCACGTTCTGACCGAGTAGTCATGTACTGATGGTTTTCAGTTTCCTTAAACAAATGTTCTTGTTGCTGATACTGCAGCAGGATTTAGTCACCATCCATAGTTAATTTCCCCAATTAATGTTTGCTATTTTACCTTACATCTTTGTATTTTGCTAGAGCCCCTGAAATTATTCTTGGATTACCATTCTGTGAAGCTATTGACATGTGGTCACTGGGCTGTGTGATAGCTGAGCTGTTCCTGGGATGGCCTCTTTATCCTGGTGCTTCAGAGTACGATCAGGTAAGAGTGATTGTGTGAATGAACTTGGAGAGCAACACAAACTCAGACTGCACAGGTCTACACATACATACAAAGAGTGCTTCTGTAACAACTTGAAAAAACAGACCACACAGCGTAGGAATATTGAAAAAAATTAAGGGTGTTGTAAATCCAAAATATATATGTGGACAAATAGTCTATTATATTGATACTTACCAAAAATAGTATAAATCTATTCTTTCAAAATAGTTCTTTTATTAATATAATTACATTCCTCCCCCTTACAAATCTGTCCTGTTGTTCCCTCTTTCTGGTTTTTCGAGACAGTGTTTCTCTTTGTAACAGCTTTGTAGATCAGGTTGGCCTTGAAATCAGAGAGCTCCACCTGCCTCTGCCTCGGGCTGTAGTTGTTGTTTGGCTTGGCTTGTTTCTAGCTGGCTTTGCTAGCTTGAATTACTCCATCTACCTTTTCCCGCTGGAGTTTTACCTTTCTTCCTTTGTTTGTTTGTTTTTTTGTTTTTCGAGACAGGGTTTCTTTAACAGCCCTAGCGTCCTGGAACTAGCTCCTGTAGACCAGGCTAGTCTTGAACTCACAGAGATCCGCCTGCCTCTGCCTCCTAAATGCTGGGATTAAAGGCGTGCACCACCACCCGCCTTTTACCTTTCTTTATTCTATTAACTTCGTATTCTTTGGCTGCTCGTGTAGCTGAGTGGCTGGCCCCTAGTGTCCTCCTCTCTTCCTTTCCTCACTCCTCTATTTATTGTCTGCCTGGCAGCCCTGCCTATCCATCTCCTACCTAGTTATTGACTGTTCAGCTCTTGATTAGAACAATCAGGTATTTTAGGCAACAAAAAATAACACAGCTTCACAGAGTTAAACAAATGCAACATAAAAAGAATGTGACACATCATTAACCAAATATTCCATAGCATAAACAGAACAAATCTTCAACTAATATTCCACAACAGTGTGCAGCTATCACCCAGCTACAAATTTATTCTTATTTCCTTCAGGACATTTTCTTGATACGTTATTCTTAAAAGGTTAAAGCTTTTCAAAAACTTAAACATAAGACCACACATGTTGTCATTCTTTTTTTGGAGACAAGGTCTCTTTGCATAGAGCCCTGACTGCCCTGGAACTCACTATGTCGACCAGGCTAGTTTCTGCCTCCTGAGTGATAGGATTGAAGGAGTGTTCCACCAAGCCCAGCCTTGATGCCATTCTTAACCAATCTCAGTCATTACAGTATAGTGCTAACTCATAATTTGGTGTATGCTGTGCTATTGTAGTTATTTTGCAGTCGCCTCTTGATGTTGACACACTGAACTCAAGGTTGGCGAGCATCTACTACAGTGCTGTGTACTGCTAATCATTTCTGCTTAAGGTAGCTAGGAAAACTTGATCTCTTGTGCTTCTTGTGCATTTTTCACAGATAAATATGTGTTAATTATACGTTTATGGCTTTGCTAAGGTTTCTGGTCAACACTAGGCTATTAGTAATTAAGTTTTGGGGGGATCCAAAATAGTCAGGTTGGAGATATAGCTCAGTGGTAGAGCACTTATTAACTAACATCTTGAGAGGGCTAAATTCGATTCCCAGCCTTGATGTGGGGAAGGTATATACAAATTTTGACTATAAGGATGAAGTGTTGGTGCCTTAGCCCTTGTGTTCTTTAAGGGCTGGTCAACTGTTATTACTAGTGCAATAGATTCTAGAGAGATAAATGTGCTAGCAAAGTATTTAGATAGAGAAAAAAAGAGTCTAATTGTTACCAAAGATTCAAAACATTTTTTTCTGCCAGGCAGTGGCGCCTCCCAACACTTGGAAGGCAGAGGTATTGGAGGCTGCTAGTTCGTTCCTGGCTGCTCAGCCCCAAAATAATCACACAGAAACTATATTATTTGTGATACTGTTTGGCCAATATCTTAAATGTATTGCTAGCTAACTCTTATATCCAAAACTAACCCATTTCTCATTGACTCCGCCTTCTTTCTCCCAGCATTCAGTTTAGTTTTCCCCGCCTACCTCTATTCTGCTAATCCACTGGCCAAAACAGCTTTATTCACTAACCAATAAAAGCACTACATATACACAAAAACTTCCTACACCACATGGGAAGGTGGATCTCTGTGAATTTGAAGCCAGCCTGGTCTAAGAGTAAGTTCTAGGACAGCCAGGGCTACACAGAAAAAACCCTGTCTTGAAAAACGAAAACAAAAACAAAAATAATTTCTTCTACCGCCCATTTGGTCTAAAGTTGTGTTTTTATCTCTGTGATAAAGAAGGATTTTATCTGTATTATATATGGTTGGCATTTTTCTAGCTCTGTACTGATTAACTCTAGTCAGCTGTGTCTTGTGAGTTAAAAGATGAAAGTAAAGTTTAACTGGAGTTCTGGGAGTAAACTTTGGCTCACTCAGAACTGCTATTATTTATTATTTTATTTTATACATAGCTCAGAACAAAGTAACTGAACACATTAGGTTTCAGAAACTATGCTACAGATTAGGTTTCTTCTGAAGTAGGTTTTATGAGAACAGTCATTTGAGTCATAAGACTTTTTTGAACTTATGTTGTGGAGACTGGCCTTAAACCCCCAATCCTTTGGCCTCACTCTCTAGTACTGGGATTCTAGGTGTGTACCACTTTGTCTGACTCATAGCTGTAAATGCTGCTACTGTGTTAAAACTGACAAGTTTTAGAAGACAGGATACTGTTTCCTAAAAAAAATGGTCCATTAAAGAAAGTTTTGCTATGGAAATAATTTGAATTCCCATTTCTTGCTCTCCACCATATTGGCAGCTCTTTAAGAGTAGAGACTTGCATTCCACTCGCCTGTCATCCGCTGACACCACCACACCCACTGCACACAGCAGACATGAGTTTTGTCTTGCTTTTGAGAAATTTGTAATTAGAAGGTAAAAAAGAGCAAAACATTGGTTTCTCTTAGCTTAGAATTCTATCTCGTTTTTGAACTGACTTGGAGTAAATTATAAAATAGGTTACTCATGTTATAAGTAACTAGTTATGTTGTAAGTTTTTATCTTTCCTACCTCGTAAGAAAAATAATGGCTTTCTTCTAATTTAGAAGAAAAAAGTATAAGGGATAGGATATGATGCAAGTCCATAATTGGGATTGAACCAGAGCATTGATTCTCAGTCCTTCCTGGATCCTTCTAAGAGGCTAATGAAGCTTAGATACCCACCCCCAAAATATACACACATGTTGGGGGCTGTTTACCCCCAGACCCCGAATTTCTTGTAAACAACTTGTTTTGCTTGCAGCTGCTCTGAGCATGAACCCCTCAGGAATTCCTGATGGCAGGGGAGTGGTTTCTGGTGGGCTTGGGTTGGATATGGCTATCCGTTAAGGATCCTTATATAAGCTGCCCTGGAACACAATAAGGGGGGCATTCTTGGCATTCGTGTTTCAAGGATGGCCCATGTCCCTGTGTGCATATGTGTTTAAACCTCCAGCCGCAAATGGTCCTATAGTGCAGGCCTTATGCTACAGGCGCGGTACCGCAGTCATGGACGGCACACACATTGTCTTTGTAAAACTTGAGGGGACTCGTGGATCCTGCTCCAACCAATCACAGCCTCCAGGAATGCAGTTCTTAGTCCAGCTATTCAGTGGTTCAAGCTTAGCAACAGATCAGTGTAAATTTCCTAGGAAGTAGAAGCAAGTACAATTGGCTTTAGAAGCTGAGGTAGCCATCAGAGCTTTCCTTGTAAAGAAAAAGTATATGGTCCTTTTGAAAATGTCTGTGTAATATGTTGATGGGCGGTAGGAGAAGTGGTTTGCCTGTGCTGAATAAATAGGATGCTACTGGGGAGCAGGACTGGGGCTAGTTTATCTTGGTGCATCTGGGTAATAAAAAAGGATTCATACAACAGGGTCCAGCTAAGGTTTTTTGTTTGTTTTTATAAAAATAACTTTATAGAGTTAGAATTCACATGCTATACATGTCAACCATTTGAAGTGTACAGATTGATGGGTTTTTAGTATGTTTACAGGAATGTACAATAGTTACGAATTTTAGAACATTCTGTCATTCTGTAATAACACCTAGTATCAATACCTATTTTCCTCCAAACTCCTCAGTTCCTCTTACCTCTACACAAATACTAAGATATTTTTTCTCTATGTAAATTTGCCCTCTCTGGCATGTCATAAATACTCATCACATAGAAAGTGTGGAGCTCTGTGATAGACTTATTTTACTTGTATCAGAGCATCACTTTTATGGCTAAATGATGTTCCGTTGTGTATATACCACCTTTTGTTTATCTGTTAGTAGTAATATACATTGTCTATTGTGAATAATGCTTCTGTGAACATTAGTATACAAATATTAAAGTCTAGAGCTGGAGAGATGGCTCAGAGGTTAAGAACATTGGCTGTTCTGGCTAGAGTTAATATTTTAGTGTAAAAGCTTTTGATATATTTTTCCACTTGAAATTGATGTTTGATGGTTTTGATTTTCCAGATTCGTTATATTTCACAAACACAAGGCCTGCCAGCTGAATATCTTCTCAGTGCTGGAACTAAAACAACCAGGTTCTTCAACAGAGATCCTAATTTGGGGTACCCACTGTGGAGGCTTAAGGTGTGTCTTTCTTACAACTTTAAAATTAGGTTTTAGTTAATAATTTCTTGACTTAGAGGAAATTATTTGTAGGAGAAATTATTTGGGAAGGGGGTATATTTGTAGGAGAAAACCCTTTGGAAAATGATTTTATTATATCTATTATGCCTTATGCATGTGTAAAAATCAAGATAATGAGCCAGTTCAGCTAGTTGAGATTGTGCTGCATATTTAGGATCAGCAGTTGAGGGGAGTACGGAGAACCATGCTCAGGAAGTGTGGGAGCTAGAGAAACATAATGACTGTTACAGGGAAATCTCACCAGCACAGTAAGACAACCTTATTCTCTAACTGTTCCCATTCAGGCCTTAGAGATTTTCCTGAAATAAGAGTCTGTTTTTAATATTGAGCTTTCTCCTTCAGTGTGAGAAATCAATTAACCTCCTGATACTCTGCCTCTGAGCCTTTTAAACAGTATTGGGGTCTGTGTCCATGTCTAAGAAGCTGTAGAGGAAATGGTTACATCCCACTCACCTGACCGCAAGCACTGTGTGGCATCACTGCTGCCATTGCCTGTTTTGCACTGTTGAAAGGGCGCCCCATAGTAAGGTCGCATCTCTCCACTGTAGGATTCTCAGGTTGTTGTCTTTGCCATCTATAGTTGACAAAGCAACGATACAATCTCTTTGTATTCTGCCTTCAGATTAAAATAAAAATGTGAAAATCATGTAGAGTTTTTAAAAAATCCGTGTTTTATAGACACCTGAAGAACACGAATTGGAGACTGGAATAAAGTCAAAAGAAGCCCGGAAGTACATTTTTAACTGCTTAGACGACATGGCTCAGGTAATTATGGCAAGCCTAGAAAGGCGGGGTTGGTGTGGTGCTTCAGTCAGAGACACACGTCTGAGGATCATACATGTTAACCATTTTGCTACGTGTTAAAAGAACATTTGAATCCTAGTAGTGCATACTTTAAAGATACTTTATTGAGCTTCTATAGCCCAAATACACCGAACTAAAACAATATTCTCAGATCTGAAGCTCTGTGTGCACCAAGTGATAGTAAAAATGCCCAGATTTTGAATTTCAGTTGGGGTTTTGGTGTCAGGACTGTTCAACTAGTAAAGTCTGTGCAAGTATTCCAAATATTTTTGGTTTTTAAGACAGGGTTTCTCTGTGTAAAAGTCCTGGCTGTCCTGGAACTTGATCTGTAGACCAGGCTGGCTTCAAATTTACAGAGATTCATCTGCCTCTGCCTTCCGAGTGCTCGGATTAAAGGTGTGCACCACTACTACCTGGCTATCAATATTCCAAAATCTCAAGGCTCTAAAATAGATCCAAGCATTGTCAGCCTGTGTCTGTTTCTCCCTTGCTTTTGCTCACTGGGTCTTGTTTCATGCCGTTATTTTAGAGTAATATTTATAAAAGTTTCTTTCTCGTCCCATTTTCTCTACCAAAATAAAAGTTGCATAAGAGCTCACATTTACTGAGAATGCTTATTATGTTCCAAATTTAAACACTTTGTACTATGCCATTTAATCTTTTCAATGATAGAAACTTGTATATTTCAATAATTTTTTGCTTAACCTATTACAAAATTTTAATGCCATGAATTAGTTTGGCTCTGTTGTACCACACACACAGAGGAGTTTCTGCCTGTGGAAATTATTATTCTGTAATCAAACTTCATTTCCCCAGGTTTCTCTTTTCTGAAATGCTAGTATTAAATATCTGTTTTTGGCTGGAGAGATGGTTCAGTGGTTAAGAGCATTGCCTACTCTTCTAAAGGTCCTGAGTTCAATTCCCAGCAACCACATGGTGGCTCACAACCATCTGTAATGAGGGCTGGTGCCTTCTTCTGGCCTGCAGGCATACATGCAGACAGAATATTGTATACATAATAAATAAAAAATGTTTAAAAAGATAAATATCTGTTTTCTATGGTTTGGAAAGAAAAGCAGACACAGTAAATCTTTAATCTACTATTAAACTTAAGTGAAGGAATATGTTTCTAATTTTCTTTGGAAGGTAAATATGTCTACGGACTTAGAGGGAACAGACATGTTGGCAGAGAAGGCAGATCGGAGAGAATACATTGATCTCTTAAAGAAAATGCTGACGATTGATGCAGATAAGAGAATTACTCCTTTGAAAACTCTTAACCATCAGTTTGTGACAATGACTCACCTTCTGGATTTTCCACACAGTAACCAGTGAGTATGGTACCATCTGGGGACTTTTGCCATGATATGGCTCTTGATTTAACTGCCATTCTTTATAGGGAGCTATCAAGTTGGCTGTAACTTTGGCCTGTATATTTGGTTCACTGATGCTTTTCTTTCTTACTGAAAAGTTGTGTGACTTAAAGAGAAGTCTTTATTTTTCTTCTTGTTACCATAAAAAGCCTTTTTTTTCTTGAAAATATTTGTAAGAGATATTTTGTTCAATGTTTGTCTTGAGTTTTTTGTTATTTAAATTTCAGCATTCATTCAATCACTTTTTAATCTTTTTCAGTGTTAAGTCTTGTTTCCAGAACATGGAGATCTGCAAGCGGAGGGTTCACATGTATGACACAGTGAGTCAGATCAAGAGTCCCTTCACTACACATGTTGCTCCAAATACAAGCACAAATCTAACCATGAGCTTCAGCAACCAGCTCAACACAGTGCACAATCAGGTACTCAGGGAATGATTGGGGAGCTCAAGCCAAAATAGGGCAGAAGGCAGTAAGGCAAAGAGACCAGTCCTTGGGTTGTTTTTTTGTTTTGTTTTGTTTTTTGGTTTTGGGGTTTTTTTTTTGTTTGTTTTGTTGTTTTGTTTTGTTACTTCTTAAGCATTTTCTATTTGAGGGACTGAGCAAGTTGGCTCAGCAGGTAAAAGGATTTGTCATGCAAGCCTGTGACCTCTGCTTCATTATGAGAATTCACAGTTGAAGGAGAAAACTGATTCCCAAAAGTTTCCTCAGACATTGGAACACACATACCTACACTCACAAGTATTACTATGCACATACACATTCAATAATAATGAAAGTCAGTTCCGAGATTCAGTCTCCTCTATTAAAGAAGAAAAACGAAATTTCTACTTGGCAAATGTAACAAAAATCCTGCTAGACTGACATCCTTGTCAGTCATGTGCTGATAGTATTACCTACAGCCTACTCCATACCCTCAAGTCTGCGTATATGGGCTCTGAATATTGAGTTACTTGTTGCTGCTAGTTTTACTAAGTTTAATCAAATAACCCACTCTTTCCAATAGAAGATTACTTTTTTCAATGGTTCTTTGAATAATAATCTTAAAAGGGTGGTATTGTATTTGCTTGCCAATGAATACTTAGCTTTTTGTTGTTTGTAAAGACAAAAGCTTCTCACTTTCTTAGTTTGGTCTACTTTTTAAATAGAAATGCTTATGAATTTTAGTGGAATTTCCTATGAAGCAAATTTTGTGCAGAAGTAGCTGAGTTTTATATAGTTAAAACCAGTCCAGCACCTAAGGGTAACCCCTTGCCACTCTTTGTGCTTACTCACCTTTGTAGTATTTATTGTTACCTATTTTTGTTCTGGAGCTTGAAACTCAGACCTCTTGTTTGCTAGGCAAGCACTGTATTACCTGTGTATTCCCAGGCCTGGAAATTTTCTTAAGTAGAGTTCCCTCCCTCTCTCCCTCCCTCCCTCCCTTCCATTTATTTCGAGACAGGGTTTCTCTGTAGCTTTGGAGCCTGTCCTGGAACTAGCTCTTGTAGACCATGCTGGCCTTGAGGAGAGATGAACCTGCCTCTGCTGCCCAAGTATTGGGATTAAAGGCACGCACCACCACTCTCCGGCTGAGAGTTATTTCAAAGATAGCTAAAGTTTTGTTCTGGGCTAGCAAGATGACTCCATCATGAGTAAGGATGCTTGCTGCCAAGTTTGACAGCCTGGGTTTGATCCCCAGAACCCATATAGTAGAAGAAGAGCCCCAAGTCTCCCTCAAATTGTCCTCTGACTTTGTTTGCATATGGTGCAATACATAAAACAAAACAAAAAACACCGAATGTAGTGGTGCACACCTTTAATTCCAGTTAAAGATAGACAGGTCTTTGTGATTTCAGGCCAGCTTGATCTTCATAATGAATTCCAGGCCATCCAGGACTACACAGGAAGACCTTGTCTCAAAGAACAAAAATATAAAATAAACAAACAAATCCTTTGTTCCAAGTTTCTTTTTTGAGGCTAGGGATATAACTCAGTTGGCAGAGTGCTTGTCAACATGCGTAAAGCCCCTATATTATATCCCCATCATTGCATAAAAGCCCCGTACTCAGGAGGTGGAGAGAGAAGGATCAAGAGTTCATATGCCACTTTTGAATGCATAAAGAGTTTGGTGCCAGCCTGGGCTACCTGAGACCCAGCCTCCAAAGATTTTTTTCTTAAAAAAAAAAAAAAAAGAATAAATGAATATTGTTTATCTCCATCTTATACTGATGTATGTATATAATCTTTTTTTCTTTCTTTCTTTTTTTTTTTTTTTTTTTTAAGGCCAGTGTTCTAGCTTCCAGTTCTACTGCAGCAGCTGCTACTCTTTCTCTGGCTAATTCAGATGTCTCACTGCTAAACTACCAGTCAGCTCTGTACCCATCGTCTGCTGCACCAGTTCCTGGAGTTACCCAGCAAGGTGTTTCTTTACAACCTGGAACCACCCAGATCTGTACTCAGACAGATCCGTTCCAGCAGACATTTATAGTGTGCCCACCTGCTTTCCAGAGTAAGTGTGGACCCTCGCTCCTCTGTTCTTATTTAGTAGGACTTTGGACTTTCCCACTCTAGGCAGGTCTAGTTTAGTTCTGCTTTTTGACAAGTTTAAACTCTGATGATGAAGATAGCTGGAATTGGGAGCTGTCACAAAGTAAATTTCCCTTTACATTGATTTTTCTCTAATTAATAATATTGCCTGATGGATTAGAGGAGCTCAGTTTGTGTTTCCTTAACTTAATTCCCTCATAATGTGTTTGTGCCCACTGAAGCAAAATACCATTTATCTTGTAGAAGCATATATATGTCTCAGTATGTAGAATGTGTGCATCTTTAAATTGCCGAAATCAGAATTGTTATGTATTGAATCTAACTTCATTCTATTTTAAACTAAAATAAAATGTTATTTTATTATGGGATATAAACAGTTAAGAATATAGAAACTGAAAAATTCTACAAGCAAGCTGAAGTTCTTTTGGGGAAGGCATTAAGACATCTGCTTCAGCCTGACTCACAGTCTTCAGACTCCCATTCCAATAAGATTAATTTTCACATTCCCATGTTTCCTTATTGTTTTCATTATTATTTTCTAATCCAGTCTGCTCAATTCTTTCCCACCCCCTCCCTAAAATATGGGAAATGTGTGTTGATTGTTTTGGTAAGCTATTTGGGAGGCTAAATTATTTTGAGTCTTTTCTGACAACACACTTGGCTTTCGCTTAGAAGTCTATCAGGCCAGTGTAGCAGCTCACACCTCTAGTTCCGACAGGAAGATTGGGGAGCCATCCAGGCAGTACAGTAAGATGGCACCCCAAAAAAAGTAAAAGTAAAAATAATAAATAAGCTAGACTCAGACAACAAACACCATATTTTCTCTTATATGTAGACCCTAAATTTAACACACACCCCGCCCTGTCCTTCACCCCACTTCTCTCCACGTGAGTGTGTATTTATATATGTGTTTGTGGGTCTTTAAATTAGAAAGGGGATGGTGGTGGGGAGGAGGGAATAAAGAAGGGTAATGGAGCACATGTCATTGGAGAGCAGAAGGGAAACTGGCTGGGAGAATAACGAGAACCACCTGCAGGGGGAGTGGGGAGGAATAGGACCATGGAGAGGACGAGTGAGAGAAAAGCACGACGTGTGTGTGAGGATGTTGTACACATGTATACAAACCTAAAACACTAATTTTGAAAAAAAGAGAAAGAAAAACTTGGTATCACTGTGGGAATGAACTAGGATCTAAGCTTCTCAGAGCTTTTTATATAGAAGCAGGTAGCATTTTTATCTTTTTACTTCAGTTAAATATTGATTGTGACTTTTGTTTGTTTGGTTTCTGACAGAGTCGGAGCAAGCGGAAGGAAATGAGGGGCTGGGGGAGACTGAGAGCTTACCGGGAGGCCAGGAGAGCGATAGCGATGTAAACCAGGGAGAGACCGCAGGGAGAGCGGAGGAGCAGATTCACAATCCGTAAATGCAAATTTAGCCTAACTTACCAAATTATTTTCTATATGTACCTTATAGGAGTAATTCTATACTTCGGGCTGTGACAGACTGATGCTTCTATAGAACTTAGCAAATTAGCCACCCCTTCTCTCACCCTTTCCAAAGTAAATTCTGCGGGAACAGCGGTCAAATGTGAGATTCTGAGATCCTCTCTGCTTCTCAGATGATTCTTAGATAAAAGAACTCTTGAGTGTTTTTTTTTTTCCAATAGAATAAGATGTAAACTAAAGCAACAGAGAGGGGAAGTGTGGGGGAACTCCTTTGGTATAATTTGATAAATATAAGCTTTAAGGGGAAAAAAAATCTGTCTAAAACTCTAGATAACCTAAGGAAACTATAAAATAGAGCAGATTTTAAATGTTTGGACCAGAGGGAGCTTACAAATAAGGTAGTGATGGTGATACCTGAAATACATTATTACATATGCCAAGCAGTCCTACAGTTATCAGTTTATCCTTATGTATATTTGGCTCTAGGAGGTGGGTAACATCACCCCGATGTATAAATGATGAAACCTTCTTATGACCAAAGTGGTCTAGTCATTTATGGTAGACAGTTTGAAACCTAGGCAGTGGGGTTCATCGTATATGCATTGAAATACTCCATACTGCCAGATAGTTGTTGGTTGACTTACCAACTTCTGCTCTGTGTTGACTTTACCCAGCAGTCCTCTATCTCAGGTTGCTCTATGCTGACTTTACCCAGCAGTCCTAGTTCAGGTCGCTCACATTTCTCTCCTTTACAAAATGGCCTCAGTGTAAGTAAATGCAGCAGTCAAGCATTTATAGCTCAATACTGTAAATTACTTCCCATACTGTTACAGTTTGATGAGTGTTCATATTTTGCCCAGTGGTAACTAGGCTGTAGTTTTCCCTTCACTTTATCACTCTGGATCCATAGATGAGGTACTATAGTGAGCATCTCCTCCCAAAGTTTGCCTCTCAGTCCCTACATGTTTGGGAAGCTCTTACAGCACTGCCTGGAGTTGGCCATGCTCTAGAGTTTTGCATGGCTTAGCTTTCCTGTTAGATAATGAATGAATAAGGCAGCATGGCTAACAACTTTTAAATTTTAATATCCTTATTAGTTGTTTCTATATAAGTAGCATTTTTTTAAGAAAGCATTTTTCAGCAGTTTTAAATCTGCTTTTACTAGTTCCCTTCTTAACATTCCTAGAATGCTTTTTTCTTAATATAAATTTGTTACTAAATTCCTCACAAATTACACAGAAAATTGGAAGACTGACTGAAAATAGCAGTATTATGCTCTATAAATTATACTCACTTGACACTTCTATAGTAAAGTTAAAGCAACAGTAAGGCCAGGGACAGTGGCACACAACTGTAATCCCAGCATTTAGAAGATTGAAATAGGGCTGCATAAGAAGATATTGCTGAGTAGGAGTGGGCAAAGATGCAGAGAGAGATTAAGATTGGTAATAGTTTTAGCATCTTCTAATTGAAATGTTTATGTCTTCACTTAGAACTGCATGCATTAGTAGACAGGAGGCATGACAAAAACTTAAAGTCTGTAGTGAGAGTGCTGATAGAAGGTAGGGCATAAGAAATCTTCTGGGCTCTTTAGTCTTGACAGAAAGAACTGTGTTGGCCCTTTCCCCCAGCACAAGACATTGCCATTTATAGGATCCATTTAATATTTATGCCAAATCATAATAAATTGAGATAAGTAAGACACAGGGAATGTTTTCCAGCAGTAGGTTCATTTTCCCAGCTGGCCCTGAATTGTAAGAGTCAGATGAGGAAATCTGCCAACAAGAACAGGTTTCTAGAATAAGAAGTAGATTTCTATAAGCTAACATGCCTGTTATTTTTGTATAATTTCTTCATTTTCTGTTGACTTTACTCTTATCTTTAGATACAACATGTGACTAATTTTTGAACTAGGTTGTATTTTTTTTTGAGGAGGAAAAGATTCTTTAAGTCATTCTACACAAGAGGGTAATAGGTTATAAATTACTGAGTTGGAGTTCTGTTCAATTCTCTGTTTTTGATAGATTACAGTCTTAAAAGCACTTTCTTCCTCAGCCACTCCCCTAGTGACTGAGAGATAAATGTGACTTAGAGTGGAGATTGTTCGGCTTTTTTTTGCCTGTACTGATAATGGGGATGCGATCATTTTGTAACATAAGACTTTACATTCCCTTAAGCCACCATCCCTATATGAAATGACAACCCACCCACAGTATTCTTAGACCCAGCGAAGCAACCTAAATATAATGTTTTTCCCACCAGCTGGGCTGCAAGCAACAACAAAACATTCTGGATTCCCTGTGAGGATGGATAATGCTGTGCCAATTGTACCCCAGGCGCCTGCTGCTCAGCCACTACAGATACAGTCAGGAGTACTTACTCAGGTAAAAGCCAGAACAACATGCTCAATATTGCTGAAGCACTATTGAGAATCAGATATTTTATCCTGAAAAAAAAATTTGCTTTGAGTATAAAATCTTTCTTGCACATGATTCAGAGGTCTTAAAATGAAACATCTATAATAGAACAGATTACTTATTCCTGTCTTTTGTGGCTCTTCTATTACCTTCTTAGACTTGCAGAGATGACATTTTAGACCTTGAGTAATGGTTAAGGTACACATGCAAATTTTTTTGCTGTAAAATTAGGGTTTCATCCTTGCCCTTTGCTGTCCTTTTTTGTTTAGTCTTAGAATTTTCTAAGAGTTAAGGCTAGGTCACATCAGGCTACTTCTTCAAATATAATCCTTCATTTTATGTGTTTAGTAGAAAAACTTTAAAATGTTGTTTTGCCAGATGATTGAGAAACTAAGGTCATAGACAAAATCATGAAGGTTTTGTATGGTATACAACATTATACTTTGAATTCTATATGTTAGTGTTTGTGGCCTGTGATATACAAGAAATTCTGAAATCCCAAACTTACTGTGTGAGTAGGACGAAGATTTCTATTCCTATGTTTTATAGAATGGATGCTCTGAAGTTGTCCAACAAAGAGTCCTATACTTTTTTTTTGCCTGATACCATTGATTTATGACAGTGGGCCAAAGCCATTCACAGCTGAAAGGGAAAAGTTGTGTTTGGTGTGTGTTTTAGGTGCCATGAAATTAGTTCATTGTCAGTAATAACTTGGGGGGAGTGAGAACCCTTCTGAATCCAGATAACCTGCCTCGGTGCTTATTTCACTCACCTGCCTAATCTACATTTCAGGGAAGCTGTACACCACTAATGGTAGCAACTCTCCACCCTCAAGTAGCCACCATCACACCGCAGTATGCGGTGCCCTTTACCCTGAGCTGCGCAGCCGGCCGGCCGGCGCTGGTTGAACAGACTGCTGCTGTACTGGTAATTCCCCTCACTTGATTGTGTTACTAACGGAGTTTCTTTGGTTTTTTTCTTTTTAATTTTTTTTCCTGTTTGTTTTTTTTTTTTTTTTTTGTTCTGTTCTGGTTTTCTCATTTAAACAAACAAACAAACAAACTAGCTTAGTCTTTGCAGAGGGCATGGAAGCATGTGCCATCTTGTGGCTGTGTTCTTGCTACATCTTTAATGTGTCATTACTTCCTCCCCAACATTTGCTGAAGCACTATTTGACTGAGGATCGGTGTGGTTAAAGCTCTCTGTGTAGTCTCAGCAGAGCTTGAACCTTCTCACCTTTCTGACCTTTCTTATCCTTGGCCCTTGAGATTGAAGAACATGGCCTTCCATGTGGCCCTGCCACAGGTGTCCAGATGCCAAACTTTGAACTCCCTACCAAGCTAGCTGCCCCCCTTTTGTTATTTTAATCTTCTAAAACTTCTGTATATAGAGAAATGTTTAAAATGGTCTTAAGGTATTGCTTTATCATTAACACTATCTTCTGTCTGTGACTGTCTGAAGATAGTACTTTTGGCATTCATGATCAGTGGTACCTTTTATTTTCCATTTAAAGATATTCCCTTTAAAATACACTTAGATCATATTATTGGTCGAAATTAAAGATGAACTTATTTGTAGGAATGTTTTTGAGAAAATATTTTACAAATAAATTCTAATACAAAGAAGGAGATATGGCTGACAAACTTGGAAATAGAGTATCTTTGTTACTAGAAGTCCTGAGGGAGAAGTCAGTGCTGATAGCTGCAATTGTAGGTGAGTCCAGCTCAGAGCTGGAAAAAATAAATATGGCTTGCTTTGAAGTGTATTTCAGGATTTGTAACCTTCAGAGTGAGTTTGGATGTGTTTGGTTTTGGTTTATTTGGGCAAGTTAGAATTGTTTATTTTAAATCCAGCATTTCATTATTTGAAATGTACAATTAGGTAAGCCTCTCCAAGCCTAAATGATACTATGAATTCCTTGTATTTCTTACATTCACAGTGGATTTAAATTTCTTTTGTTATCTCTCAAGTATGCATGAATGAAAACACAGAAACATACATGGATGGAACTTGTTTGGTTTTCAGTTTAAAAGTCTTTGTCACCTGTGGATTGTTTCTCATACGCATAAAACCCAAGTGCTAGAGAGTCAGATATAATTCCAACGTGGTTGGTCCATGTTTTAACTTGCACACCTGTAGTTTTGAGTTTGGAAATGTCAGTTGACCCTCACCTTCGCTGCTCTTTCTAAGTTTGCTCTAGCCATTTGTTAAGCTTTGCATATTTTTGTTTTTCCTCTGTCAAAACAGTTCGTCGCTTGGAACGCCAGATTTCTGCCTCACATTGGAATGTTATTTCTTGCTTTGTATTAAACTACACGCTTTGTCTTGTGCAGGTGTTGGCTTATGGAAAGACGCATGGTGTGACTTAACATCTTCTCTTGTTTTCTGTTCTGTTCTGTTTCGTTTTAAATTCTACGTATGGTAGCAGACGTGTTTGCAGTTTCTCTGCTCAGAGGGCTTCTTGTTTGGAACCAGTATTTGTAACAGGTGGATCTGTTACTTGCAGAAATATTTTTAAAATTGTTTTGATAGCCTTTCAATTTGAAGTTCATGAAATAGAACCATATGTACCCTAGTAGGTAATTAAACTACTGAACTCAGGTTTAAAAAAGAAACTTCCAAATCTGTTATATATTTTTTTCAGAAATTTTTGGCAACTTTTAAGAATAATGTGGTGCTTTAAAAAATTATTTTAAAAAGTATTTGCTCATTGACTTAATTTTTAATTCTATCATATGACTATAAATAATGTTGTTAGTTCTTTTGCCAGCAGAAGCTTATTTACCAAATGATTTGTTATTTGGTTATCCATGTTTACTGCGTTTTCCACCCTTCTAATAAAGGGAGCAATTCTGCCCTATATTTTAAGGGTTGAATTGATCTGTTGTCTTATCTGATTGGCCTTTAAGTTTTGGAATTTCTATTTTTCAATCTCAAGAGAGTCCTCTTAACTCTTTCTAAAGGATGTATTTTAGAGGCTTTTATTCACCAGGGTATACCTGAACCTTCAGCTTCCTTTTCTCGACACACAGAGACTCATTGCAGGGACCCTTGTTTCTTAGTGCCCTGCTGGTCAGGTTATGGTGACAGCCAAAGGAGAGCAGTTTGCTTCTTCTCTTTCCACAACTCTTGCAGCCATGAGTAAGCCCTCTGTACTGTCTTTCTTTTTTTCTTTTATCTCTGCAAGTTAACAGTCTACAAACTTTTTTTTTTTTAAGATACAATTTTTTCTTTCATCTGAAAAACAAATAAAAAGCTAAGAATGAGTCAAGTCTGGACCTTTCTGTGTGTGTTTCCTTGCAGCAGGCCTGGCCTGGAGGAGCACAACAAATTCTCCTACCTTCAACTTGGCAGCAGTTGCCCGGAGTAGCTCTACATAACTCTGTCCAGCCTACAGCAGTGATTCCAGAGGCCATGGGGAGTAGCCAGCAGCTAGCAGACTGGAGGCAAGCACTCTCTCTTTCTCTGGGAAATGTGTATGGGTAGGAGCCTGTGGAGTGGGAATACTTGATGTGAAGAGACTAGAAAGAAAATTAGGGAATATTTTATATTTGAAATTCTTTGAGAAAAGGACTCATTAGTCTAGAAAAAGAGTCATAAGGAAATTTGGAATATATGAAAATGCAGGTTCTGTGGTCAGGAATCATTTACTTCCCATTTAAACAAAGCCTTAAGTGATTAGAGAGAACATAGTGAGATCTTAAAGCCTTAAAATCCCAGTGACTGGTCATAAAAGTAAAACAGCTGTGCTTAATCTCTTCATCTCTCTAATACCCGTTCGCTCTTGGAATTCAGAGGTTTGGAGAGTCACTCTTCTGTTTCTTTATGTTGGTACAGGAATGCCCACTCTCATGGCAACCAGTACAGCACTATCATGCAGCAGCCTTCTTTGCTAACTAACCATGTGACGTTGGCCACTGCTCAGCCTCTGAATGTTGGTGTTGCCCATGTTGTCAGACAACAATCTAGTTCCCTCCCTTCAAAGAAGAATAAGCAATCTGCTCCAGTCTCATCCAAGTAAGTCTGTGTTAGAGCTTATGGTTAAGACTTTGAGAGTTACATTGTCCAGCATTCAGGGTGTTACAGTGTAGGTATTTTGGGTATGAAGCAAGTGCTTGCCAAATGTAACTTAGACTGACCTTTCATCTGGGCAGGTGACCTCAGTATGCTCACCCTTCATCTCTGCTGTCCCTTTGAGCCCGGGCCACCTTTATATTGTTTCCATTTTTTGTTACTTGTTTGTACGATGTGATATGGGGGTGTGCTCGTGAGTGCGCTGCACATGCCTTGGCAGGTGTATGTAGGTCAGAGGGCAAAGTACAGGAGTCAGTTCTCTCCTACCATATCAGTTCCTGTAATTGAGCTCAGGTCATCAGGCTTGGTGGCAAGCGCCTTTACCCACTGAGCCATCTGGCCAGAGAGGTTTTCATTGTTCTGCCTACTTTTTACAGAATGAAACTTAACCTGGAGACAAAGGTGCATAAAAATGTAAATTCTTTTATATTTTGCTGTTCTTATCTTTGGAAACACTAGCCAGAATCATTAATTTTTTCATTAGAACTTTTATAACTAAATGTGTTATCGTAATGATTAGGTAAAAAAGAACCAGAAAGCAATTAGAAAGTCAAAGGAAAAGATGCAGTTGGGAGGGTAGGGGCAAGGACCAAATAGTCTGAACTTGTGAACTTTCCCTACAGATCCTCTCTGGAAGTTCTGCCTTCTCAAGTTTATTCTCTGGTTGGCAGCAGTCCTCTGCGTACCACATCTTCTTACAATTCTCTTGTCCCTGTCCAAGATCAGCATCAGCCAATCATCATTCCAGATACCCCCAGCCCTCCTGTGAGCGTCATCACTATTCGTAGCGACACTGATGAAGAAGAGGACAACAAATATAAGCCCAATAGGTAAAGCTAGGCAGATGGTTGCCAGGCATTGTCTTGTCTTTGACTGTTAATGGTAGTATACCTTTGGTCAGTTTTGACTGAAAAAACAAAAAGAACAAGCAGAAAAAGTAATTTGTAAGCATGTCAGTCAAACTCAGAAGTGCTTGCAACTGAGCCCTGTCAAGTTTTCTGTAATGTTATTCATCAAATAAATCAGTCTTTCAGACACATTAGAGAGCAATTTGATATGGCTATCCTGAAAACAGAGCCATAACAGGAATGTATAAAGAACATTTAGTTCATGATAATCAATAGGTAAATTATTTGAATCTCATATATATCTTAATCTGGGAAGGCTTTGTTGGGAAGGGTAGGACCCTTACTCTTATATGCTCTGAAAGGTAAAGAACTTAAAATCAGCTTATTTCCTTCTATCCTAGCATGTTTGCAAGCATATTAGTTATTTTTATGTTGTTGTATTGAACACCGTGACAGAAAGCAGCTTAGGGGTGAAATGTTACGTTTTGATTTAGGGTTTCAGAAGGATAGCTATGGTCATTCCATCATAGTGGGGAAGACATGGATGCAGGAGCATGAGTTTGGACTGACGGGAAGCTGGCTGATCATACTTGATCCACAGGAAGGAAGCAGAGAGAAACAGGGAGCAAGACCAGGCTAGTGGTATGCTTTCTTTAGCAAAGCAGTACCCCCTAAAGGTTCTGCAACCCTCCCACACATTGCCACCAACTGGGAACCAAGTGAGTTTATGGGGGACACCTCATTTAAGCCACATCATCAAGTGGGCAGTTTACTGAGAGGGAACCAGTGAGTTTAGGAACTATGTGCCATGCCTTTCTCTTAGTGTGAATGGCTAATGCCTTGGTTGACCTGTGTTATGTTCTTCGATGAGCTTTTGGTGTTAGGTGTAACCTTTTACCTACAATTCACATATGAAATTAAATTAAGAAGTGTTACAGAATTATAACTGAGGGTTAAAGCTTTATTATTTCTGGGTGTGGTGCCACATGTCTTTAATCCCAGCACTTAGGAGACAGAGGCAGGCAGATCTCTGTGATGAATTCAAAACCAGCCTGGTCTACATTGCAATTTTTAGGCCAGCCAAAGGGCTACTACTCACTGAGACCCTGCCTTAAAAATCTATGAATAAATAAATAAGTAAATGAAATAAAGATTTTATATTTCTGCTCAGGTTCCTCTGGAGGCTGGAGGAGGCCATGGGACCCCTTGAAGCTAGAGTTACAGTGGTTAAGGCTGCCTGACTTCAGTGCTGGAAACTGACCTCCAGACCTCTGAGAGAGCAGCACACACTCTTAATGAGCCATGGCCCCAGCCTATTAAGTGAAATTTGAATAAACTTAGAAAAGCAAAATTAGAAAGCATTTTGGGCCTTTAGTTCAAAAGTACTATATGAAAGATGGTAAACTTGCAAGCCAGGTTTTGAAAGTGACCATTGAACTGATTTGGGAAAGAGAAAGCAGAGTAATGTCAAAAATTATGTATGAGATATTGGTGTAGGAGGTCCTTCTGTTTATGCATTGCTTTCATTGGTTAACAATAAAGAAACTGCTTGGCCTGATAGGGCAGAACTTAGGTAGGTGGAGAAGACAGAACTGAATTCTGGGAGGAAGAAAGCAGAGTCAGAGAGCTACCATGGAGATGCCAGGTCAGACATGCAAATCTTTCCTGGTAAGCCACAACCTCATGATGAACACAGATTAATAGAAATGGGTTAAATCAAGATGTGAGAGTTAGCCAATAGGAGGCTAGAGCTACTGACCAAGCAGTGTTTTAATTAATACAGTTTCTGTGTGATTATTTTGGGTGTAAGCTAGCTGGGCGGCCAGAACAAAGGGCCACCCTCCTCGTGTAACAAGATATAGCCAGTATGATTTCTTTGACTGAAGCCAATCCTATTAAAAAATAAGGAAGCTGAAAATGGCAAAGTGAAAGTCACAAAGGAATCTTTTTCAAAAACATAGTGAAGCTGGCCATGGTAGTACAGTTCACGCCTGTTATTCCAATATTTGGGAAGCAGAGGCAGGAGGATTTTGAGTTTCTGGCCATACTCTGATAACAAGACTCTGTCTCAAAGAAACAAAAACAAAACCTATAGTGAAAAATCAGATTAAAGATAACGTCAGGAACATTTTAGTCTAAGGAAATGATAAAGGAGAAAAAGCAGTGCTTAAAGAATATTATTGAAAGAATATAAACAAGAATAGCTAAGAGGCATCATGGATTAGTTTTGGACTTTAAAATCTTTGGGTTCTGGGTCTGAGTGCTGTCTTTACCATTTATTCTTTGTGTAATCTTTATGACTCCCTGGACTATGTTTTAATTTCCATATGTACAAAATGGGGTTAGTAGTGCCAGTTGCTCAGGGTTGGAAAGATTCTCTGGTTTGTATAGTATGTAAAAATACAGAATAAATGCCTCTTAGCCATTTGCTGCTGGGGTTACTGCTGTCATTGTTAGGAGAGAACCACAGACTATGTAGGACACATTGCCAAAACGGGCAGTTATAATTGTTTGCATTTTCTTCTCCTCAGCTCGAGCCTGAAGGCGAGGTCTAATGTCATCAGCTATGTTACTGTCAATGATTCTCCAGACTCTGACTCTTCCCTGAGCAGCCCATATTCCACTGATGCTCTGAGTGCTCTCCGAGGCAACAGTGGGTCACTTCTGGAAGGACCTGGCAGAACTGCCACAGATGGCACTGGCACCCGTACCATCATTGTGCCTCCACTGAAAACTCAACTTGGCGACTGCACTGTAGCAACCCAGACCTCAGGTAAAAAGGGTCTTAGCTGTTAGAGTTGAATTTTCCTTGGATGTTTATATTAAAGTTTAATATTTAGTTAAACTATGCCAGTGGTTAAGACTAAGCATAGATATTCTTAAACAGTGCTTAATTCAGAAATCAGTTCTTCATAATAGCAGAGTTTGTTTGCATCAATATATCTTCCTACATTTATTTGCTTGGATTAATATGAAAATAAGGTTGTGTTTGGTGCCAGTATAGTATTTTAGATATATTCATCTCTGGTGGGAAAAGTTGATAAGACATATCTTAAGTAGTAACAGGAAGAACCAAGTAAGTAGTTTGGCCTGCTACATGTGATTTGAATTTGATGATCTAGAATAGGTTTAATTTATAATAATTTAATAACATTAAAGATGATCATGAGCTGGAGACAGCTTAGTGGTTAAGGGTATTTGCTGTTCTTCCAGAAGGCCTGAATTTGATTCCCAGTCCCACATCAGGGAGCATACAACTACCTATTTAGCTCCAGCTGTAGGGGAAATCACCACCTTCTGGACTCTGGGCACCCTCAAACATAGATGCACATGCATAAAAATAAAATAAATCTCTTAAAAATGACTTTAACATGCCTTTTAGACTTTCAGTCATAGCGGTGATACTTGGTTAGTTTCATTTTTACCTAATTACTTCCATCGATTTTTGCTATTGGGTACTGTGTTAGTTGTGCAGTAACAAATCCTGATTTTATAACAGAAGCTTACTTTTACTCATATGACTTCCCGCTGCAAGTGTCCCTGGTCGTTAGGCTTGCATGGAATTAAGGACCAGAACCTTGGAGTTCTTAGCATCCTATCAGAAGTTTGCAGGAGACAAACCTGAACCTCTAGATGCAGAGAGGCCCAGGAAAGGTAGTCTTGTTAGGTAGCAACTTCCTATAGGCAACTTCATTACAAAGGAAGGGTGTTGTTTTAGCTTCAGCACAGTGACTGGGCCTTAATCTGTTGCTATTTTAGCCAGCATTGCAACTCCACAGCCTGCTTCTCTAGCAGCGGCCTGGCTGCTCAGGCCCCAGCCTTCCGGGAATTTTGTTCCCATTGGCACTGGCTCTGTTGCTGCAGCTAAAGGTAGCTTTAACTAAATCTCTATCATTCTATTTATAAATAAGACTCAAAATTCAAAGGCTGTGGTGAAAATCTGCAAGCTCAGAGGCTTAGTAGCAAAAAGCTGACCTTTTCTCCTTGCTGGCATCTCTGATGGCCTCGTGCTTCCACTCCACCAAACCAGAAAAACCTGTGCCACTCCAAACTCCACCCTACTACTTCCCGTGTGTCTGTCTTTCCCAGATGCCCTCTGATGCTTTATGATTGCTTTCTGTCAGCTAGTTGCTAACTCAGCCTCCTGACCCCAGGTTAATTTTATTTAATCAACACAAATGCAAACTTGAGGTTCAAAGTGTGATCAAATATCCCACAACAGAATGGAAGGGATGGCTTTTGGTGTTAGAATAGCCATCTGTGTCCTACACATAAATAGTATTTATGGGTTATGCTACTTACTGCTTATAGGCCTTAAAAGGGTTCTGATTTAAGAACTTGTGTTAAGTCAATATGCTTCTCCTCCATAGGGGTAGTCAGCTGTCTTGGAGACAGGGTAGAACATACTGATATCAGGTTTCTGAATATAATTATTAGGGATATAAATATTATACATGAATAATATTAATCCCTAATAATATAATCCACAGTCAGTCCAGTTTTCCTACCAGAAACACAGAAAAAAGCCAACTTTTATATTCTATCATTCTTTAATCTCTTGGAATGTGAAGATAGTACATACTCCAAAGGATAGAATTTTGCCTTCATCTTAGACCCTTTGGACCTTTAAATATTCTAAGAATTGCAAATATCTTTCTGAGCTCCCCATTGTCATTTTTATTTAACCCCCATTCCTACATAAAAGTATAGGTTTGTTGATACTGTGCATCCTCTATGTAATAGAAGATTAGATAATTTTACTTAAGTGACCATTTAAGGGCCTTTGTGGGCTTTGTGGAAAGACAGAGAAGGGATGGGTAATAATACAGTTTCTGTTGTTGTGGCACAAATATAATTGAGGAAATAAGGATACTGAGGCCTTAACTCTTACAAAGTACAAATGTGAACTTACATGATGCCCTAAGGTTAGGGCAATGATGCTAACCCTTGATCCATTTTTAGGTCTCCTTAGCAGTAAGACCAAGCCAGTGGCCTCAGTGAGTGGGCAATCATCTGGATGCTGTATCACCCCCACAGGGTACCGAGCTCAACGAGGGGGGACCAGTGCAGTGCAGCCACTCAACCTTAGCCAGGTAAGCGCTAGGGGCTGCTACCTTCTGTTTGAGTTCTCCCCTGTTGTTACTCTCTGGAGAACCTTGCTTCTGGCTGGACTGCTGAATAAAGCCAAATGAAGCTCCTTTTGTGTCGACCATCTGGTGTTCTGTGCCTGCGTCGTACCTGCATGTGCTATGTCTCTCATTTGATCTGTGAGTGCGTTGGCGATGCACTGCACCACCATACATGCTTTGGACCAAATTCTCTTCCGTTGTCTCCAGGCCATATATAATTGGAGCCTTATACTGTTTACCTGAGTCAAGACAGAGAAGCCACTTAAATCAGCTGGGTCTAACCCTGCCTGTTCCTAGAGTTTGGAACATCTCCTGCCCTGCCATGTGATCTTCTGATGGGATAGTAAGGGGTACTCTATTCTATTTCTGTTCCCCTTTTTCTCAACTAAAACTTTGGTGTTCATACAGTATCAGAATGAGGTTTAGCTGTGTGTGGGAGAGAGTGGAGAACACGTGGAGATGCAAATGGAAATAGAGTTAGTGTGCACTCAAGGTTCCACACTTAGAGACCCGTGGAGACCTTAGAGGAAAGCAAAAGAAAACAGCAAGAAAGGTTAAAGAAAAACCTCTGATTCCAGGATAGGGTGGGTTAAGTTACTAACATGCAGGCAGGGACGCCCCTGTGAACTCGATTCTCCACTTCCTATCATACTGTCATACTTATGAGCAAACCATTGCTTTCTTGAACAGAGTTAGGATCTGTTCTTCCAAAAGGCAGAGGCATTGTTGGCTATCTTCTAACAGCATCGATTGCCAGTTTGTTCCAAGGCAGTCCTGAAACAGTACACATCAGAACCTCAAGGCCTTTGGTGCCGTGAACCAGACTGACCTCAAGATTCCTCATTCCCTTCTTCCTCCTTCCAGAACCAGCAGTCATCGTCAGCTCCAACCTCGCAGGAAAGAAGCAGCAACCCTGCTCCCCGCAGACAGCAGGCATTTGTGGCCCCACTCTCCCAAGCCCCCTACGCCTTCCAGCATGGCAGCCCACTGCACTCGACGGGGCACCCACACTTGGCCCCAGCCCCTGCTCACCTGCCAAGCCAGCCTCACCTGTATACGTATGCTGCTCCTACTTCTGCTGCCGCACTTGGTTCTACAAGTTCCATTGCTCATCTTTTCTCCCCGCAGGGCTCCTCAAGGCATGCTGCAGCTTATACCACCCACCCTAGCACTCTGGTGCACCAGGTTCCTGTCAGTGTTGGGCCTAGCCTCCTCACTTCTGCCAGCGTGGCCCCTGCTCAGTACCAACACCAGTTTGCCACTCAGTCCTACATTGGGTCTTCCCGAGGCTCAACAATTTACACTGGATACCCGCTGAGTCCTACCAAGATCAGTCAGTATTCTTATTTGTAGTTGATGAGCACCAGGGAGGCTTCATGGCTGCCTGCCTGCTCCTGGCCCTGAGTTCTTAATGGGCTCCGGTGAACACCTCCATTGTCTTCTCATGGAAGTTCCTAGCCCGCAGCTTGTTCTGCAGGGGTCCATTGAAGCAGAAGGCTTTGCTCTGGGAACCGCTCTTGGTGTTGACTGCATTGTTGTAGTCTCCCAAGTCTGCCCTATTTTTTAATTCTTTATTCTTGTGACAGCATTTTTGGACTTTGGAAGAGCTGAGAAGCCCATCTTCTGCAGTTACCAAGGAAGAAAGATCATTCTGATGTTACCCTCTGACATACATTTTGTCTCTTTAACTTTATTTCTATAAATGCTTCTAAAAACAAGTGAAGCGTTTCTTAACTTTGTTTTATTAAGATTGCTGGTCAGAGGAAAAATACTAATAAAAAGATTTGAACTGTAACAGATGAGGAAAAAGTCATTACTTTTTGTTTGTTTAAAAACCAAGACTTCTTGCCTTTTATTTTACAAGCAGCTTTTTCAAGGCTGTACTTTTCCTGTCAGACATTTTTACTGAAAAAGTTGGTCTTTGCTAATGGCACATTGGAGCTTAAAAGTGATTTAGGTTTTTCTTTTTTTCATGTTGTATTTCCTTATTGGGCAATTATTACTACTTTTGGCAAAAGTGGCTAAGTATTGAAATGTTTGCAGTTGCTTCTGTGTTCATTGAAGATGATGTTAAAAAGGCAGTCCACCACTGGCTGGACCTCGGTGTGACAGGACCTGTGTCCACCAAGGATTCTTTTTCAGTGAAGCACCATGAATTCTTTCTTGGGTTATTTTTTTTTTTTTTTAAATCCTCCTCTCTGTGGTTCAACTTAAATTCTTAAATTCTACTAGAAAAGCCAGTGAAATGATGTGCATGGTGGGTTTTTTGTTTTGTTTTGCATACAATAGTATGAAGAATCTCTCTCTAGGAAGAGACGCTGGCACTGGTGAGCTTTGCCCAGGATTTCTATGAATTTTCAATAAACACACCTCTGTGTTTTTCTCATCTCTCCCTTCTGTTTCATGTGACTTATCTGAGGGAAAGCTAAAGAACTAAAACCAGATAAGTTGTGTATAGCTTTTATACTTTCAAGTAGCTTCCTTTGTATTGCCAACAGCAAATTGAATGCTCTCTTATTAAGACTTATATAATAAGTGCATGTAGGAACTGCAAAAAATATTTTAAAAGTTTATTACTGAATTTAAAAATATTTTAGAAGTTTTGTAATGGTGGTGTTTTAATATTTTGCATAATTAAATATGTACATATTGATTAGAAAAATATAACATTTTTTCCTCTAACCCAAAATGTTATTTGTAATCGACTGTGTAGTGATTACACTTGAATTGTGTATTTAGTGTGTATCTGATCCTCCAGTGTTATCCCGGAGATGGATTATGTCTCCATTGTATTTAAACCAAAATGAACTGATACTTGTTGGAATGTATGTGAACTAATTGCAATTATATTAGAGCATATTACTGTAGTGCTGAGTGAGCAGGGGCATTGCCTGCAAGGAGAGGAGACCTTTGGGATTGTTTTGCACAGGTGTGTCTGGTGAGGAGTTGTTCAGTGTGTGTCTTTTCCTTCCCCTCTCCTCTCTTCCCTTATTGTAGTGCCTTATATGATAATGTAGTGGTTAATAGAGTTTACAGTGAGCTTGCCTTAGGATGGACCAGCAAGCCCCAGAGGACCCCAAGCTGTTCACTGGGATTTAACAGAACAGGTTTAGTAGCTGTGTTGTGTAAATGCATTGTTCTCAGTCTCCCTGCCAACAGAGAAAAATCAAAACAGCAGCCTTCCTTCTTTACTGCCACTTCTGTCCCGTTTCATTTTGGATCCTTAGCTCAGTTCTCATGGAAGCATTCCCCTATGTGGCTCTCTCTCTGTGCCTTGCTACCTGGCTTCTGTAAGAGTTCAGGGAGCAGGTGAGACAGTGAAGCCAGTACTAAATATGCATATTTAAAAGTATGTGCAATCACTTAGGATGGGATTTCTTTTTCTTTTTTCCCATGCAGTAGTCCTTCCTGTGCATAGGTGACATTACTAGTAAACTATTTGCTTGTTGGTTTTTTTTTTAAAAGCATGTAACAGATGTGTTTATACCAAAGAGCCTGTTGTATTGCTTAACATACTATAAGGAGGCTTTTGTAGAAATTACTGGTGACAAGAAGCTCACAGAAAGGCTTCTGAATCAGTGAAGAATATTAAACAGAAACCAAAGCCTCTTGAATCACCAAGGTTTTTGAGGTTTCTTTGTAACAGCATGTACATTCTTGGGGCCCTTCAAGCTGTGAAATTGTCCTAGTATTCAACTCCTCCATGGATTAGGGTCAAGTTGAAGGTACTGGGGATGAGGACATTCCTGCCCATGAAGGATTTGCGGGGAGAAGGTTAACCCTGAGCTACAGATGTGTTCCACCTGAATCGAAGATTACATTTGAGCGATAAGTCTAGGATTGGTTCTGTATAGAGATGGTGTCAGGGAGGTGCAGGATGGAGATGGGAGATTTCATGGAGCCTGGTCAGCAAGCTCTGAGCCAGGTGGAACATCGAGGAGCTGTCAGCGAGTTTGGAGTTTCTTCATCGTGGGGAGTAAGGGTTTTCAGGATGGGGCAGGTGGTCAGTACAGCCTGCCAGGAACTTGGTGTATTTTCTGCCTGCTCTTTAGTCATCATATTAAGCTGTGCATTCAGCAGTCTGTTGGTTGAGACAACCACGCATTCATGTAGTTTGTCACTAGTGTTAAACAGTGTAAGTCAGTGTGTGTGATTTTTGTGCCTCCTTTTCCCCACGCATTCTGGTTTTCTTGTTTAAATACAGTTCTAGTTTCTAATCGGAACATTTTTGTACTTTATCTTTCCTCTCTACAAGGGACAAAATTTATTAGTTTTGTAGGTATGAGATGCAGGGGAAAAAACAAATCAGCCCCCAGAGTGCCCCCTCATCCAATAAGAAGTTACTGAAGATGGGTGTCTTCAGTCCATGGGAAAAAGAGAATGCCTAAGTGCTCACATCATCGTCTTTAACATCTGGCTAGCAGTGTGACTTTACCGGCTTTGAGGTTGTCAATCTGCAAAGATAACCCACCTCTCTGCTGAGTGTGTATGCTGGACATGGTTTTACATCCATTCTGTCCTGGGGCTTAAACATTGACTGCCTGCCCTGCTGGCATGGAAGGAAGCCCCATGAGTATAGTGAGCCGCTGACCTGGGTCATCATTGCCTGACCTTGGACTAGCTTAAGGCTTTAAACCCTCTTTTAGAACTTGCATTCCTAGCTTCTCCCTTTCCAGATAAGAGGAAATGGAAAGGGTTCATAGAGCCACCCAGGCACACCAGGACGCATAATCACTCCAGAGTTCCCAGTCCCAGTTGATTATCATTGTCAGGTTCCGCTGAAATGCCAACCCCAGGAAAAAGAACCCCATTTCAAACAATTCTGGCCATTCAGAGCCTGCCTTTGTGGTTGCTCATCCACCATCCTCCACTAGAGGGGCTTAGCTTAACTGCCCTTCGCCAGGCAAGCACAGAAATGTGTGCATTATTATGCAGAGATCTACTAGTTGAGATGGTTTGTTTTAGGATAGGAAATGAAGTTGCCTCTCAGTGACAGGAATGGCCGAGCCTGCTTTGTATTTTGACTTTTTTTTTTTTCCTAACTGATGGATGGTGCAGCATGTCTCCATGTCTCCATGGTTGTTTGTTGCTAAACTTTATATAATGTGTGGTTTCAATTGAGCTTGAAAAATAATCTCACTATATGTAGCAGTACATTATATGTACATTATATGTAATGTTAGTATTTCTGCTTTGAATCCTTGATATTGCAATGGAATTCCTACTTTATTAAATGTATTTGATATGCTAGTTACTGTGTGTGATTTAAACTTGTTTTGTTTTGTTTTCTCCCTTTCCTGGTTGTGTGCTTCCTTTTACAACAAGCTTCTAGAAACAGGTAGTTCTGAGAATTACTGAGCTTTGTTTGTAATGCAGGTGTACTTAGGGAGTATGTAAAATAATCATTTTAACAAAAGAAATAGCTATTTAAAATTTAATACTAACTATGGGAAAAGGGTCCATTGTGTAAAACATAGTTTATCTTTGGATTCAATGTCTGTCTTTGGTTTTACAAAGTAGCTTGTATTTTCAGTATTTTCTATATAATATGGTAAAAAGTAGAGCAATTGCAATGCATCAATAAAATGGGTAAATTTTCTGACTGTGGCTGTTTTTACTTCCTAGTTAGGGCGTAAAGGGGTCCAATTAATGACATGTTTGGAGTGACTAAATATTCTGTTTGAACATGAGTAGAATACTCTTCTATTAGGAGATCTTTGTACAGGACTCTGTAATGGAAATGGGTACAGTTTTGTGAGAAATCCTTCCCAAGAGTAAAGTGTCTTCAGGGCCCTGGCCCTTGAAAAGGCGGATGGCTTTTGAGCTACTAACTTCTCTCCCAGTGTGTGTCACCAAACATTTAAAGCAGGAGAGTGAAAGCAAGAGCTGCAGAAAGATGTTTTTGTTTCCCTCCTGTGGCCCGGTTGGCCCCTCTGTAAGAAGAACCTGGGCCTTGAGAGGTGACTCAGCAGTAAAGCACTTGCTGCTCTTAGGGAGGAATGGGTTCCATTCCCAGCACCCACATTAGATGCCTCACGATTAGTTTTAACTCTAGCTGCAGGGTTCTGGCCTCTGTGGGCACATGCATGTACACCCATATAGAAATATAAATCTTTAAAAACAAGGCAAACCTCTGATCAAAAACAAAACAAAATTTCTCTTGATTCCAAAGTGAACAAAATTTTCTCATGCAAAGAAACAGGAATCTGTCTAGATTAATCACTGCAGGTCCCTGAGTAAATTATGTTTATTTGTCTTCTTTTGATGTATGTTCCTGCCTAACTTTACACTGGCCCATTAATTTGCTTTGGGCAAATTTGCAGTTTTAGCTGGGTAGACTTGAGAAATCCTGGGGCTGGTGAGACGGCTTAGCAGTTGAGGGTGGACTGCTCTTGTGGAGTTCAGTTCTCAGCACCCATGTCAGGCTCCTCACAGTCTCCTGTAACTCAGCTCTGGAAGATCTTATGTCCTCCTCCGGTCCCCACAGGCACCTGTATCACATGCACATACCTATATACAGCCACCCAAAAGTATATATAACATTAAAAATAATAAAAAAGAAATAAGAATACTTAGAAATACCCTACTGAACCCTAACCAAGAGAGGCGACTGAAAGTCTGTTCTCTCCCAGTGATAGGAAAGTCAGAATGTATTTGTTTTGACTTAGCTACATTGTGTTTTTTCAGGTTACGCCCTCTATATCCATGAATGTAAATTAGCTTGTCCCTGCTGTACCCTCCCATTTTGGCAAGGGAATACCTGGAAAGTCATGTTGAATAGCTCTCAGGTCCTAATTTAAGTCTGCTAGTTCAACAACAAAACAACCTCAGGTTTTATTGATTTTTATCTTCTGCATTTCTTTCCTTGGGCTAAATCAGAGATACAGTACTCTAGAGAGTCCTGTATTTTAAAGAAAAGTCTACAAATTCAACCCATTTGGCTTGCTTGGGTAGTTTTTCCACATGGGTGAAGTCCTACTCTGATTTTTCTATTTATCATGAGCGATGGCCTTAGGTGCTCAGCACAAGGTGGCGCCAATGAGCTGTAGAAATTTGACTTCACGTTGCCCACTCCCCCACCTCCCCAACCACCACCCCACAAACCTCTTCGGTGTTTCTGGCTTCACTGAACAAGGCAGAAAATTCATTCTGTTATTGCTGGAGAAGGGAAGGATTAATGAAGGGTGTTGGGCTCTTACTAAGTCAGCACCGGGAGCCCTCTCTTAAAACGAGTGGAGTTTGCCGAGTTTTCCCGGGGTCTTAGCCTCCCGCCGCTTCCTCCCTTCCCCTGTGACTGTCCAGAAGGCCTCTGCCTTCAGATTGCCATCTCTTTCCCTTCCCGAGGAGCTTACAAACCTAAGCTGCTGCTGGTTAAGGCTTCTGGCGACTGTGCTAAGGGGCCATCTGCGTTTGATCAATCCGGGCGGGAAGGAGGGGGTGGGGGGTAGTAAAGAGACTGAACGCATTCCAGAGTAGTGAGAGACACCCGGAGATCAGAAAGAGGAGGCGCCGCCCCCACCCCGCCTCCAAAGCTAACGGGCTGGAGGGAAAGAGGCCGAAGGCACACTCCTACTCTGGCCCCACTTAAGGCTGCCATGGGGCCCAGTGCTCCTCTGCTGCTCTTCTTCTTTTTGTCATGGACGGGACCCCTTCAGGGACAGCAGCACCACCTTGTGGAGTACATGGAACGCCGACTAGCTGCCTTAGAGGTGAGGGATACGTTTCTCTTTTAGCCTAGCCCAGAATGATTCCACATCTGTTGGTGCAACTAGTTATCAGGGCTCTGGGAGTGACAAGATCGGGCTCTGGTAAGAGGCTGCAGAAAATACACAGCTTAGTGCCGAGGACCCTCCTAATTACAGACTCCCGTTTCCCCAACATCAAACAGTTGCACAGCAAATAAATGCAACACTTTCCCCTCGGCATTAGATGGAATAAGGGGACAGAGTAGAAATGAGAGTCAGAATTGGGCTACATTTCATAACTAACTGGCTATAGTGTTGAAGTTTCCCAGGTAAAATCTGCCTCCAACTTCCCGTCTGTCTCTTCCCAGCACCCCATGTCCACCCCCTTTAAAACAGTTTGAAGTCTGTAGCATCTTGATTTCCTGGAGGCTCAGATCACAGACAGCACAGGCTGAATGAAGACTCTTAGGTGAATTAAGCTAGGTTCCTTGGATGGGTTAGCGCCTGACGACTTTGCTGTGGGAGCACCAAAACCTGTTGGAGCCCAGCTGAGTGCTCCTTTTCCAGGTCTTGTCTCCCTGGTTGGGCCTCTGCTTGCCTGGGAGTTATAACCCCGCAGCCTGCCCTCCCTCTGATTCCCCCATCCCTTCAGGAACGGCTGGCCCAGTGCCAGGACCAGAGTAGCCGGCAGGCTGCGGAGCTGCGGGACTTCAAGAACAAGATGCTGCCCCTACTGGAGGTGGCAGAGAAGGAGCGCGAAGCACTCAGAACTGAGGCAGACACCATCTCGGGGAGAGTGGACCGCCTGGAACGGGAAGTGGACTATCTGGAGACCCAGAACCCAACTTTGCCCTGTGTGGAGATGGATGAGAAGGCGACTGGAGGCCCTGGGGCCAAAGGCAAGGGCCGAAGAAATGAGAAGTATGACATGGTGACAGGTAAGAGATCTCAGAAGAGACCCAGACAATCTCAGAACTCCTCTTCCCTGCTTCTCTCCTTGTCCAAAGCCGCCGTGGCTCCGTCTTCCAGAATACATTTTGAGGAAACCCCTAATGACAAGTCCATAAAGAGTTTCTAGAGGCCCATGCCTTATTGGTCCCCCACGTCCTAACCCTTTATGAATGAACCCACACATAGGGACATGTCTCCCTGTTCTCCAGATGGCTCACCCTGGGGGAGTCCTGCTGTAGATTATCTAACTCTTGGCCTCTGTACTCTCCTGTGCTTCTCTTCCTCACCAGACTGTGGCTACACCATCTCTCAGGTGAGGTCAATGAAGATCCTGAAGCGGTTTGGTGGCGCCTCTGGTCTTTGGACCAAGGATCCACTGGGGCCAGCAGAGAAGATCTACGTGTTAGACAGCACACAGAATGACACAGCTTTTGTCTTCCCAAGGCTGCGTGACTTCACCCTTGCCATGGCTGCCCGGAAAGCTTCCCGAATTCGGGTGCCCTTCCCCTGGGTAGGCACGGGACAGCTGGTGTATGGTGGCTTCCTGTATTATGCTCGAAGGCCTCCTGGCGGGTCTGGAGGGGGTGCTGAGTTGGAGGATACTCTTCAGCTGATCAAATTTCACCTGGCAAACCGAACAGTGGCGGACAGCTCAGTGTTCCCTGCGGAGAAGTTGATACCCCCCTACGGGCTGACAGTAGACACGTATATTGACCTGGCAGCTGACGAGGAGGGCCTTTGGGCTGTCTATGCCACTCGGGACGATGACAGGCATTTGTGTCTAGCCAAGTTAGATCCACAGACGCTTGACACAGAGCAGCAGTGGGACACGCCATGTCCCCGAGAGAATGCAGAGGCTGCCTTTGTCATCTGTGGGACGCTATACGTTGTCTATAACACCCGCCCTGCCAGCCGGGCCCGTATTCAGTGCTCCTTTGATGCCAGCGGTACGCTGACCCCTGAACGGGCCGCACTCTCTTACTTTCCACGCCGATATGGTGCCCATGCCAGCCTTCGCTATAACCCCCGTGAGCGCCAGCTGTATGCCTGGGATGATGGCTACCAGATCGTCTACAAGCTGGAGATGAGGAAGAAAGAGGAGGAAGTGTAAGCACCTTGTGTTTTTGGTTCTCCTATCCCCACACATTTATATTCTTATTAGATCTGCTGTCCTTCAAATAAAGGCCAGTGGTGGCTCATATCCCCTAATTTTTGAACAATAACAACACCCAAATTCTCCTAGCCCCTTTGTTTTATGCAGCACTCCAGATCTTGAGTAACATTTTAGAACCAAAACAGCAAACACCCTAAATCTTCACTCCTGCTCTGTATCCATAAATTTTAATCCCAAACCCAGAACCCTGACCTTTGGATAAGGTCAACCCCAGACAGGAGTACGAGCCAAGGGAGAGAAGAACTCAAGGAGACAACTTTTCCCTCCTTTATTCACCCCTCCAGTGTGGGGAAGAAGGGGGCTTCCCCAAATCACTTTGTATGGCAACATTTTGCATTAAAAGGAAAACCCACCATTCCTCTCGTGTGTGTGTTTGGGGCAGCTCTCAGATCAGAGTCCCTGTGGCTGTTTTCTGTCTCCTGCACCCTTAGGGATTGGCTGGGCTCCCCTCACTCCCTCGGGAACTTCTCTAGTTACATATTTTACTGTGGAGCGCTTTAGAAGGTTGGACAAAATGCCTCCCT
Source organism: Ondatra zibethicus (assembly GCA_004026605.1). Classification (NCBI taxonomy): domain Eukaryota; kingdom Metazoa; phylum Chordata; class Mammalia; order Rodentia; family Cricetidae; genus Ondatra; species Ondatra zibethicus. The sequence continues at coordinate 64,962 of PVIU01001260.1, forward strand.
CTCCACGCCCACTGCACGCCACAGCAGCCACAGAGAACCACCAATGGCACAGCCCTCTGACTGCTGGACACTGGAGCCCAGGAGCAAAAGCAAGGCTTCCAATTCCAGCTCTTGTTAGATTTTGAACCAGAGAGTGGATCTTACTGGCTTTGAAGTCTAGTGTAGAAACCCACCTGCAGCATACAAGAGTCTCACCTCTGAAGTGGATTCTGTGTCTGAGCCCAAGTCCCCACTCCCACCTCCAGCTCTGGCTCTTCCCGGCTCTGGGTTGCACAATCCTTGGTCTGAACCGCTCTGATTTTCCTGCTGCCACAGCGTCTGCGGTTTGGGCAAGGAGGAGGGGCAGTGACCATCCCAGATGTTGGTTTCACCAGTTACCCAACATATCCCCTTCTCTTCACCCTCATCTGCCCACCCTCCTACCCCAGTCCTGGAGTCCTGGAAGCTTAACCGCTGCTGGTCTAATAGCCTAACTTTATGCACCAGTTGGTGGGGGCAATCCGGGAGGCAGAAAGGACTGTCGGAGTGTCAGGCTTTGGATTGTCTCTGGGGGCCTGCCGGTCTCTGCATGAGATCCCTTTCCCAGGCCTCATCTGATGTTCAACGCACAGGCTTAAGGCTGGCTGATGGATAGAAGCCCTGGTTTCTGTGGGGGAGTTTACCTCAGGCAGCCCTCTGGATTATTTACCAGGCGGAAGGAGAGACAGGAACACAGCCTTCTCTCCAAAGTACAGCCCTCCCTCCACCCCAGAATGGGGTGGATCAGTCAGGGCCTGTGATCCTCCTTTTGTCTTTCTTCTCTCCTCAGGCAGAGCTGCTCCTGAAGTAGGTTGGTTAGGAAGAGGAAAGGCAGGCAGTGAAGCACCTCACAAAGGCGCTATTGTAGGGAGCCTGAGGCGGGAGGGGGCTCTCTCCCATTCAATTCTCTCCTAATGTGGGGCTGGCAACAGTAATCACTGCCTGTCAGCCCATAGAGGGGTCTGCCCACGGAACATCTGGCTGCAATGCAGGGCACGCAGGAGGGTTGTGGAGGAGGGAGCTCTCTGTGCAGGCCTCGAGCTCAGGACCAGGGGATGAAAGGCGCAGTGTGGTACTGCGGCATGTGTGATGTGTGCCTCTCTGCATGGCTGTGAGTCTGAGCAAGTGTGAGACAGCCTGTGTACAGATGTGTGGGTCTATTAGGCTGCATGCAATTGTATGCGATTATGCGTGTGAGAGAGACGGAGGAGGGCACTGTCTGCGTGTGTATAAGACTTGTCTCCTTCCCGGTGTGACCATGTGCCTGGAGGGAAACCACTGAAGGGTGCAGCTGGGTCTGTGGGGTTTTGTTGATATAGGAGTGGCTTTCTGATGACCCTAATGAGAATAGCTCAGATGGTGTATGTCAATATCAGCTGGAACAAGTGCGTGGGTTGTATCTTTAATGCTTCACCCATTTTCTACAGACTGGTCCTCCTGTCCCACACAGGTGTGTACTTGTGACATCTTTCTTTGCTCGGAATGCTTAATGGGAAAGAAAGCAACCAGCTTTTGCTTTTTGTTGATTTGTCTTAAAATTTTCTTGGAAAAGCTTGCATAGACTTATCTGAAAGGGCAGAGGCCTCCGGGGCCTTGTCACTTGGTCCTTTTCTTTTTTTTTATTTTGTCTCTTGAGCGGTGGCTGGGCCTATTTTGGAAGTGTTTCAGAAGGTGAGATGTAGTGTGTCGGCAGATTCTGTGAACTGACCAAATTCATTCAACTAAACTCCTAGTGCTCAAGGAGACAGTCTTGGCGGCTGAATCCTATCAAAAACAGCCTTGCTTACGCCCATCCCCCAGACCTCCTGGGCCTTCCCTTGGCTGGAACAGGCCATGACCTCTGTAGCTGACCAAAAGAGCATGGAGGGCAAAGACCCTCGTGGAGAAGAGCAAGGTTGCAAGCCCACAGAGAAGTTCCACATCTCTCCCAAATCCCAGGACGCAGGATAGTCCCCACTGAAAACCAGGAAGGGCTGCAGTCTCGAGACACTGTCCTTTCAACTGTTGGTCCAGCTGCGCTCTGCCACCATGAGTCAGGGTTGGGAGGGCCTTCTCATCCCACCCCAGGCCCCCCAAACTCCCTGCCTTACCGTTCAAGCTCTTCTGTTGTTTTCAATGTGCCTGCCTCCTTGGCGCCTGCCAGAGGCCGTTGGAGTGCTTGTCAGTTCCCGCTAATGGAGGCCCATGAGCCCCAGCTGGTGGGGAGGGGCAGGGCGAAGACCCAGGGATGGCATTGATTCAGCTGTCGTTGCCTCCTCTGTGATGGGGCTTTGAGCCCCATCACAGCCCCAGATTTTCCAGGCCCCTTTTTGATTCGTGTCCCTGTACAGGGGCCTGCTCCTGAGGCTTCTCACGGCTCCCTGTTTGTCCAGCTGGCTTTGTTCAAAACACATTCATTTTGAGAACTGCTGAGACTGCCCTAGTGCTCCTCCCAGCCTTTAGATTAGGGTCTCTTGGGCTTTCTATCCGGCCTGTCTCGCTGCTTTGCAGCATGCTCTTGGCAAGCTTACCATTTCAGCTGGAGGATGAGACCTGTTCAGCTTGTTGGGATCGCCTTGGTTCCAGCAGCCTGGGAGAGGATACGACCTTCTCTGCTGCAGCCTCCAAGGCTGGTAAGTTTCTCTCTCTCTCTTTCTCTCTCTCCTTTTAATTTCTTTTGCGTGTATGTGTGTTTTGTCTGTGTGTACATCTGTGCACCAGTTATGTGCCTGGTGTCCACAAAATCCAAAAGAGGGAGCTGGATCCCTGGAACCGGAGTTAGAGATGGTTGTGAGCACCCACGTGGGTGCTGGGAATTGAATCCAGGTGAAAGAGCGGCCAGTGCTCTAACTGCAGAGGCATCTCTCCTGCCCCCTCCTCCACCTCTTTAAGGTCTACACTCCCGAGGCAGAGCTGCAGAGATTAAGTCATCATTTATGGATTTAATAACTGCATAGAAGGATGAAACATAGATGCCAGTATATCATCTAAAGGGCAGCAGAGTGAGACAGGAAAAAGGAAGTGCTCCCAGCCCCAGCTCATCAGAACTACCAATAGCCACCCAGCTCTCCAGAACAGTGCATGGGATCTCTGGGATCTACCACCTTGAATATTTGCCTCTCTGAGATTAGACTCCCTTACTCCCTGACCACGGCTGTGATGCTCAGGGAGGAACAAGTCAGGTTCTCTTTCCTGGGCATTTTAGAAATGACAGATCAGAGAAGTCAGATCCAAGGAAGTCTTTAGACACACTCCCCTTCCCCAATTAAAATGTCTTCTCTTTGGAGGCACATTTTTATTCAGAGAGGTGGCGAAAGCTAGACTTCAGGCCAAAGTGGACATTTGTAGAGAAGCAGGCAGGGAAGAGGGGCTGTCCCTAATCAGTGTTCACAGCCTATCTACATCCATCCCTGGGGGTCATGAAGAGGATGACACACATTCTGCCTCATAGGCCCCATAAAATGTCAAAATCCCCACATGCCTCCTTGTTTGGGTTTTTCGGCTTTGTTTAACCCAGTATGACTGGGTTTCTGTTTCCTACAATCCAGTGACTTCTCATCTTCACCTTAGCTCCCAACCAAAACAGTTGTACCATGTCTGAGCTACTAGAAAAAGAGCCATGCCCCTGTAGGATTTTCTTCCCTGAGCACGACTCAGGAGGTGTACTAGAATAATGAGAGAACCCTTGCTAGGCCCGCGGCTCTTCATTGAATTCCCCTCCTCTTCCACATTGCCCGATCAGTTCAGTTCTTTCATGGTTGTTACATTTTCTTTTGTTTTATGTGTGTGGACGTTTTTCCTGCATGCTTGTCTGTACACCACTTGTGTGCCTGTTGCCCTTGAAACCAGAAGAGGGTGTTGTATCCCCTGGAGTTGAACTTACAGGAGGTTGTGAGCCACCATGCGGGTGCTGGGAATTTGACAGCAGATCTCTAGAAGAGCAGTCACTGAGCCATTGCTCTGACCCACAGTGCGCATCTTGAATGCCCCTGCAAAGTGCTGAAGGCTTGGTCCCCAAGGAGTCAGTCTTTGGAGAGAGTTTGGCTCCTCGCCCCTTCCTCTCTCTCCTAGGCCACTGTAGGATGGCGCTTTACTCCATCACATGCTCCCAGCATGATGCTCGCCTTGTCATGGGCTCAAAGCAGCCAGCCTAAGCTTATGATGGACTGAAGCCTCATATATTTCATCAAAGTGACAAAACCTAACACAACCGTGTGTCTTTCCGGCCCATCATTGTAATAGACTTCCTTTTGGGCCACCAACCAGCTCCCAAATCATGACCTGGAGACTTCTGACTTGTTACAAATGCTCAGCCTTATCGCATGCTTGTCCCACCAGCTCTTATAACTTAGTTTAACCTGTTTGTCTTCATCTACATTTTGCCTTGGGCTTTTTACCTTTTTCTGTATGTCATACTCTGTCTGTCTGTCAACTTTCTAGCCCCGATGCCTCCCTCTCTTTCTCCTACATTCTCTTCCTTTTTTTCCTCCTGAGCCTAGATTCTTTCTCCTATTTATTCTCTTTGCCCACCAGGCCCTCCTATCCCTCTACCATCTAGCTATTGGCCATTCAGCTTTTTATTAGACCAATCAGGTGCCTTAGGCAGGCACAACACATCTTTACATCACTAAACAAATGCAGCATAAACAAATGTAACCCACCTTTACATGGTTAAAGTAATATTCTACAACATTTCCCCCTTTTGTCTAAATAAAAAAGGGTTTTAACTTTAGCATAGTAAAACTATATATAATAAGAACAGTTATCAAGTAGAATTACATTTACAGTATCTAAGTTCATTTGTATTTGGCAAATTCAAGGAAAATACTCCATTATTTATCCTATCTTGGTGAATCCAAAGTTTTGTATTTAATTTACCTTCATCATAACTAAGGAAAACTGTAGCTATAACTTTCAAGTCTTCAACTCCATAAAAGACCCCAGAAGGATATAATATTACCTGAGTAAATAGGAAGTACAATGCAAGCCACTACCAAAACTATAGAAATGTTAGAGACATCTGGTTGCCTAGAAACTCACCCAAGGTTCCTCTGTAACATTGGGGCATCCATGCCTACATGCCTAGAATATCTGACATACTTTTCTTTTTTTTAAAGTTTTTTATACTTTTTGTAAAGATTTATTTATTTATTAAGTATACAGTGGTCTGCCTGCATGCATGCCTGCAGGCTAGAAGAGGGCACCAGATCTCATTACAGGTGGTTGTGAACCATCATGTGGTTGATGGGAATTGAACTCAGAACTTTTGGAAGAGCAGGCACCTCTCTTAACCACTGAGTCATCTCTCCAGCCCTCTGACATACTTTTCTATGAAGCAGAAATTCTGAAGGACTGCCCCATCTTGTCTTGTACAACATACTATCAGCAGTCAAGGCAAGGGCTGTTTCTTGCCCAAATGGCTAGCTTTGCCATATTGAAAACAAACTCCAGATAGAGGTTCTTTGATGCTAATTGTTTTTTTGAAGTAGATTGGTGCTGCCAGGAACAGACGTGTCTCACTGTCATGAAAAGCCTTATGTTAACAAAACATTTTAAATGTCATATTCTGTAGGTCTTTGAAGTGTTAGAAGACCATCTATTGTAATTGGTTAGTTTTTGTTTGTTTTTTTTAAACTCTTTGCTCTTTAGGGCCCTACCTCCCAGCTCCCAAATAAACACACAGAGACTTATTCTTATGAATGCCTGGCCTTATCTTGGCTTATTTCTAGCCAGCTTTTCTTACCTTAAATTATCCTGTCTACCTTTTGCCCTTGGACTTTTACCTTTCTCTATTTTATATACTTTTCTTTACTTCTTACTCTGAGGCTAGCTATGTGGCTGAGTGGCTGGCCTCTGACTTCCTCCTCTCCTTCTCCTTTTCTTGTTCCTTTTTCTCTATTCTCTCTGCCTGGCAGCCCTGCCTATTCCTCTCCTGCCAAGCTATTGGCTGTTCAACTCTTTATTAGATCAATCAGGTGTTTTAGGCAGGCATAGTAACACAGATTTACAGAGTTAAAGGCAACATAAAAGAATGCGACATATCTTTGCATTATTAAATAAATGTTCCATAGCATAAACAAATATAACACATCTTAAACTAATATTCTGTAACAGTATTTCTAAAATATATCTGTTCATCCTTGATAACATACCTAATATGACTACAAGTTTGATTATTATAGATGAGTACTTACTAACCTGCATTTTAAAATTATACATTACATTTTTTTGGTATGAGTGCTCTGTCTGCATGTATGTCTGCACAACAGAAGAGGGTATCAGATCCCATTATAGATGGTGGCTGGGAATTGAACCCAGAACCTCTGGAAAAACAGCTAGTGCTCTTAACTGCTAATCCATCTCTCCAGCTCCCTATACATTATATTTTTAAATGGGCTACATAAGCACAATACTCCAAATAAGAGTAGAAACATACATATAGTATAACAAAAATAACTTTAAATTTCTATCAGTATACCAAAGTCCATACCAATGTAAAATGTTTGAGGTTAAAAGTGTATTTTATCCTATATTCCTATCCCCCCTAAATGATGACAAACATCCATAACCCACTGAATGACCAAAAACTATCCTCCCATCTCTTGGGAATGTGGGTGCTGTGTTCTCTAGACTGCTTCCTGTTGTCTGAGGACAAAGGCATCTTTAGGGGACCATGAGAAAGTTGAGATAATGGTAAAGTTCTGGGAAAACTAGTTGTAGCATTGTTGTCCAATCTCAGAACTGTTCCTATGCAGAGGGATCAGTATATTTGTAACCTGTCTTATAGTTTTTCCTGGTTTGTCTCTTTATGTCTGTAGCCAAGATTTTCAGAAGGTCTTACCCAGTCAAACCTGATCTCTAGTAATCTTGAAGGAATCCACAGCCTTTCATTTCCTGTAGAAAGAAAAGCATAACCTCTTCCCTAATGCAATACATTTTCTGAATTCCATTTTAAAGTTAAGACATCCCTAAAGTATCTAGGCTGGTTTAATTCAGCAGTTCATTTTACAATCCCATGTCTCTCATCAGCTACCATTCATTCATCAACATTCAAACAATTCAAAGCATCACAACACCACACATGGTCCATTCTCCCTGTGTATTTCCATTTTTTGTGGGTTTTTTCTTTTATATTACTTCTCTCTTTAAATACCTTATTATTTTTAAACACTTATTTTTTCCTATGACTGTCTATAGCCATTTTCTTTTCTTCCCTAAACACCTATGTACACGGTTTAAAGGGGTTTTTTTTTTGTTGTTGTTTTCCAACCTGGACTTGTCCTTACTGCATGTTTTTAGCCTTTTGTGACCACTTGAGTCAAACCTAAACTGCTAAGCAGATTTGCACTGGTGGTTGGCTCTGCCCCATTTGGTTCATGAAATCTGAGCTTTATACCCTGTGAGTCTGGCTAAGAGCTGTGTTCAACTGGTTACTGGGTCTAACTGGATGCTGCATGCAACCTCCCAGTTCTAGGAAGTTGGTGCCTGCAGTGTGACAGGCTAAGTTTTTACTTAGCTTTTTGTTTCTACTTAGTGTGCCAGCTATTCAAGTGCTTGCTGCATGACAAAACCTCTTAAAGGAGCCGTATCTTTTTTTTTCCAGCTTTCTCAGGCCCTGTGTGGAAATTTGGGTCCACATTGGGTAAAATGTAGTAGGCTTCCATTCGGGCCACCAGAAAGCTCCCAAATCATTAATTGGAGATTTTTTGTTAGTTATAAGTGTTTGGCCTTATCTTATGCTTGTCTCACTGACTCTTAAAACTTAATTTAACCTATTTCTCTTTATCTACGTCTTATCTTGGAGCTTTTCCCATTTGTTTCATTCTGTGTGTCCTCCTCTGTGTCTGCTGTCTGGCCCCAGATGTCTCCCTCTTTTTCTCCCTCATCCTCTTCCTCTTATTCTCTCTGCCTCCAGCCCCACCTATCTCTCTACTGCCTAGCTATTGGCCATTTAGTTTTATATTAGACCAATCAGGTGCCTTAGGCAGGAGCGACACACCTTTACATCGTTAAACAAATGCAGCATAAACAAATGTAACACATCTTCACATAGTTAATGTTCCACAGAACATCATAGCTGGAGTTTGTCTTCAGAGGCAACCTACATATTATAGAGGGTTTCAGATTCTGCCCTCTGATACAAATTATTAAATCCATAAAATAGTATCTACTCAGTAGGATTCTTACTGTTGCATAAATACAACATTTGCAAACTTAGATGGTACAGACAAAATGTGGTGGTTCTCAGTTATCACCTCCTGTGGCATTTTTTCCGATCATTTCCACCATCAGGCACATGGGGTCAGGTGCCTTGGCTACGAGCACCTATTCACGCGTGCATGTTATCATAGCTATTTGGTTCATCTTTGTGTCCTCAAAGCCTAATGCAGAGCCCAGAGGAGGGGATCAGCAAGTACTTACTGAATGAGTAAATGTTGGTATATATGTATTTAATATTCACAACACACCGTGAGCCTTTGAGAAGAGCTCCCAGAGGAGCATGCTGTGCCCAGAACTCAGAACCTGACTCTGGTTAGCCCACACAGTGGGCTAACAGTAAATGCTCTTGATTTTTTTTTCTGTTCAATTAGACAAAGACAAGCAGTATATACACACTGAAAGTGATCCCAGTTCAACTGCAAGGCCTTCCAGTCTTCCCATGGTGATGACATCTCAGGCAGGACTAGTCTGTCTGTGCCTGTGTATGTCCTGTGACTCCAAGGGAGGAAAGCAATGAAATGACAGAAGAGAGTGGGAAGCACTGGCACTCTGGAGTAGTGAAGCCTGGCTTCACGGCACTCTCCTTCCACTTGCTAGAGTATGACTTTGGAGCAAGTTATTGCATCCGCGTCTTACTTCTTCATCCACACAGAGACATAATTCCATCATGACAGACTGTCGTGAGAATTAAGTGAAGCAGTCTGTGGAACAGTAAGTTCAGGACCCTGTCATTGTTCATGGCTTTCTTCTTTGATCCTCACCATAATCCCAGGAGACAGGCAGGTCCTAAGAAGCTAGGAATTAATGTAATTTGTTATATAAAGATTATATGGCTGAGAACCATGGTGACTGGAATCTGTCCTGAAGGTGGTGTGGTGAAGTGTAAACATCTGGGAGCTGTGAACTGGGTTGAACTCATATCTTCCTCCACATGAACTAGCCATATACTCCTGTACAAACCACTTCTCTGAGCATCATTGGGCATTTCTTGTCTCAGAGATTGGTTGTAAGGAGTGGATGAAATAGTACGTATTAAATATCCAGCAGATCACCCGGTAGGTGCTACTCATCCCTGGGCTTATGTCGCTTGCTGCCTTGATGCTCGGCAGTATGCTCGTGGCCCTCTCTGTGTGGCATTATAAACCATCTGCTTTGAACCAGTGGCTTTCAAGTTGCCGTCCTTCTCCATTTACACACTGTTTTGTCCAAAGACGGGGTACCTGTTCCCGTCATAGATCTCTGTAACAGTGGAGGTGATGACATTTGGCGCCAGCCATCAGGGAAGAAAGCAAGGCTCCTGGGATTGCTCAGTGCTCTGTTTTGAAGTGGAACGCCCTCCTCCACAAGCTCATGTTTTGAATGGTTGTTCATCAGCTGGTGATACTATTTTGGGAGAGTTGTAAAGGCTTTAGGGAGTGGGGCCTAGCTAGTGGTAGTTTGTCACCAGGGGTAGACCGCTAAAGGTTAAGAGCCTGTCCCCTAGTTTGGACCCCTCTCTGGCTTTTGCTCTGCTGCCCTATGAACATGAGCTGATCCTACTGAAACAATGAGCCCACGTCAGTCTTTCCAGCCTTAAGGTGTTTTTGCTAAGTATTTTGGTCACAGTAATGTAAAAGTAACTACTATTTTATGTTTCAAGTCTCAATGCCTGAAACATCCAAGAGTTTTCTTGGGAAGGGCTCTTAGGGATCATCTGCTTTGACTCCCTCATCCTTTTGTTGTTGAAATTGAAGTCCACAGGGCCTTTTGAGGGCAGGGACCAGGCTTCAGCTATCATTCTGCTCTAGGGTTCAGACAGAATCAGGTGCAGTCGGGTGAATGGTGTTTTGTAAATGACTGGATGTCCTGCTCCCAGTGACATAGCCACGATTTCACTTCTCCTGATGACTCAGTTATTGCCAAGTTCAATTACTATCCTGTGCCACCATGCCAAAACGCCATCAGAACCAATTACGCCATGCAGGATGTAGCTTCTTCCACTTCTGCTTTTCCGCTTCGAGCTTCGTCTTGCTCTCACTGTCGCCTGGCAGCTCTCCCTGTGATCAGCAGATGAACTTGAGGAACCTGTCTCATGGCTCTAAACCAGCTGTCCACTCTAGCCTGCAGCAGAACTGAAGTGAGAAGGACTTGAAAGATTGACAGCTGGCGTGCATGCCAGCTGCCTTTACTGATCACAAGAAGATTGGCAGAGACAAAGGCACCACCTGTTTTAAGCTGGAAGGAGCCTCAAAGTCATCTGGTCCACCCTTCCCACCTTGAAGCCATGGGAGTATATCCTAGCTCACACACCCTGTCTGGTTCCTTCTATGTGTGGTATTCATTTGCTCTTGACTTATGAGGCAGGTGCATGTTTTATGAAGGCAGTGGCTGAGGACACAATTGTTTCTAGGCCCTGGAACTGCTACTCACTGACCTGAATTTGTAAGCATCTTTTCCTCCCAGCACGGGGGAAATAAATATACACAGATGTGAATTCTCCACTGGTTTCTAATTATGACCCAGCAAATTTGCTTCTCTTCCCCGTTCTGTCCTTTCCAACCCTCTTTAGTCGTAATTGAAGTGAAATATTTTTACTGTCACGTGTTTGTTAGACATCTATGGCAAGCTTGAAAAATGTGAACTGGAAACACTTAGGCTAATTAAGTAGTAAGGGGAGACATGGGGGAAATACTAATTGTGTCAGTAGATTTTAAATTGAGATAGAAATAATCTCATTTAAACCCGACTTCACTATTCATTTGAAAGCCTGTAAATTACAGGCAAATTATTGGCCATAAGTTGTGATTTATGTTCTGAGGGTTTTTAATGAGGGCAAGCGAGGCAGAGAAACACTCTTAGCCACTTGCATCCTGGAAAAGACCAGGCTGATTTTCCTCTCTGAGGGCAGTGCAGTCGGAGGACCACTGGAGCTGGAGATTGTGGTCAGCCTGGGCAACATAGGAAACACGCTGTTTCAGAAGAAAAAGAAGGAGGAGGAGGAGGAGGAAGAGGAAGAAAAAGGAAGAAGGAAGAAAAAGAAGAAGAGGAAGAGGAGGAGGAGGAGAATCCACATTGACTTGTTTCCATACCTATGGGATGTGCTAGTGGGACAAAGTGGGACAGGTGTGGTGGGACAATGTTTTACTCCTGCATTGCCTGTGGGGATGAACGGATCACTGGAAGCCCCTTAGCCCGAGCTGAGGGACCCACGAAGATGCTGTTCGTGCTGGCGCCGCTGTTGTGAGCTGGGCTACTTCAGGAGCTCCGGCTAGGCCTTGCCAAGAGTTTCTCCTGGCATTGACACATGCGTTCTTGCCTCCTTATATGTCACTATTTATTTTTCTTTTTTTAGATTTTTTATTTATTATGTATACAGGGTTCTTCCTGCATGTATCCTGCAGTACAGAAAAGGGCACCAGATCTTATTACAGATGGTTGTGAGCCACCATGTGGTTGCTGGGAATTGAACTCAGGACCTCTGGAAGAGCAGCAGCCAGTGCTCTTTACCTCTGAGCCATCTCTGCAGCCCTGTCACGATTTATTTACAGATACAATTCTGCAGACTAGACTGGGACTTTGTCCTTCTCTCTGGGGAGCCAGTCTCTTGCAGTCTGGGACAATAAAATGCTTTTCAGCCTTTAGTGCCCAGTGGTCTGGCTCATTAGAGAGTGGATAAATAGGAAGAAAAGGACTGGGGGGGGGGGCACAAAGGAAGGAAGGTCTTTGGCTCTCCAGGGTTGTCCTTTCCCTTTGAGGATGCTCTCCATGAGTGTGGGAGGTGAGTGCCTGGCATCGTTTCTGTCTCCGGGTCTATGTTCTCCCAGAAGCAGTTGTTTCTCCCGTGGGCACAGAACTGTGACAGTGGGCAGCAGCCAGCAAGCCAGGAAACAATAGGAATAGAGCCCATTTGCTGTTGCATAGTGTTTTTTTTCTTTATTTTGTTTGGTTCTTTTTTTCCATGTTTACCACCCCCCCACTGGACATCCTGAATTCACTTGTGAATTCTTCTTTGCCTTAAGCCCACAGCTTCTGCAGGACACTTACCTCTGGCCCCAGTCAGAGAGACAATGAACAACATCACTGCAGGCTTCTGGACATCCTGCTGTGGACATCCTGCTGTGGGGCAGGCCTTGTCTCAATCTTCCAACCAGCTGATCCCGGCCACAAGCGTTTGACAAGAGCCAGGCTTTGCGCAGGGGTGGGGATGGGGGTGGGCTGAGGTCTCTGCCTTCAAAAGCCTACATCTCACAGAGAACAGGTGGGTTCAAAGGCTCAGAGCGGGATGCTTAGGAAAAAAAATATGTTGTCTCCCTCTGCTAATTAAGCCCACCTCAGTAGTTTAAGACAAGTGCCCTGAGAAAGACACAGCGTGTGGCGAGAATTCTAAGGAGGAAGAGGCTGAGTGCCAGTGAGGGACATTTGAAGAGGGGGAATCTGAGAAAAGGACAGGGAATTCAGGAGGAAGGATGAGTGTGCGCTTGCCAGGGGGGTGGGTTAGTACAGCATGATAACAAAACAGGTCTAAGTTAATTTTGTGAGACAGGAAGTGGCCTCTGAGGTGGTAGAAAGAAATAGCCCAGCAAACAGCAGCAAATGAACAAATAGCCATCAAGGCTGCATTGCTGTGGGGACTCACTTGAATGAAGGTAAACACATTAAAACTGAATATCAATGAATTAACGGTGAACAACTTGCCTTGTTTAATACCAGAAGCCTACAGATGAGGATGCAGAGGTCTGAACTTGCCATGTATCCAGGGCCACAAACCGTTGCCTCTCACAAGGGCTCCCTCCTGAGCCAGAAGCCTGGGACACTTAGCAGCACATGCATACTGACTACTGAGAGCTAAAAAGTGTGGAGCCAGCCATGATAAGCTAAATGTGAACAGGTCACCCAAAGGAAGTTCTTTACTTCCAACCATTATCACCTGCTAGAGTAGAACTCAGCCATCGATAAATTTAATAGAGGCCTGAGTCTCAGTAGTTTACCCTGAAGTAATACCTGGTTGCAAGAAGAACCACAAACTGAGATTACCTAGCACCACCCAAAAACAGACCATCCAAAGGAAATGCCTAGCACTCCAACCCCTTTAGATAGGATCACCTGCCAGCACACACTCACCCTAGACAAATGTCAGCCAATCAGGGGTCCTGAACCTCAGAAACCCCTCACCCCCACCTTTACTACTATAAAAACCCTACTCTAACTGAACTCCGGGCTCTCTGTTTATTCCAACACATTGGACATGTAGAGAGACGTGTGGAGTTTGCAACTTGCATAAAACAAAGGCTCTTTGCTTTTACATATGGGACTCAGTATCCTTGTTGGCCTTTGGGGGACTTTGCAGATTTGGCTATAACAAAGAGAAGGAAGAGGAGGAAGTGAAGCCGCCAGCTATCAGGAAGAAAAGGTGATTCACGGATGCCCAGAGAGGGCACAGGAAGGAAGAGAGGAGAAGCAGGGTGGAGTGGCATTTTTAATTATGAACTATTTTGCATGTACAGAAAATAATAAAATGAGACTTGGAACCACCACTCAGCCTTAATGCGTTGGGCTCGTGAATCTTGCTGCAGATATTTATCTTAAACAGGGATAGCAATATCTAGATATAGCTAACCTCTTCCTCACTCCCACTCTCCTTGCCAAAGGTCTTTAAATCAATATCATCTGGGGATGATACTTTTTGCATGGGGCATGTGTGGTGTGTCCACCAAAAGTTGACATAAGTTGCTGTTATGCCCAAATCCGCGAAATCCCCGCAAAGGCCAACAAGGAGTGTAATGGAAAAATTAAAAATGCTGTAGGATTCCCAGTGGCAGTAGGCAGCAGAAATGCTGTAGGTCCCCAAGTGGTGGTAGCGGGCCATGTGGCAGCAGGCAGTGGGCACTGACAGCAGCCAGTCCCAAGCAGGGACAGCTGCCAGTCCCTGAGCGGTGGCTGGTTCCTGGCAGGGAGACATGTGGCGGGTGGGCAAGAGACAGAGACATGGATAGGCACGCCATGCAGAGTAAAGTTGGATATTTATTCAGGGGGTTATGGAGGGGGAAGGGGGAAGGGGAGAAGAGCAGAGAGAGAGAGAGAGAGAGAGAGAGAGAGAGAGAGAGAGAGAGAGAGAGAGAGAGAGAGAGGAGAGAGAAGCAGAAGCTGCTTCTCCGAGAGGAAGACGGAAAAGAGAGAGAGCTCAGGCTGGAAGCTGAAGATCAGCCTGCCTCAGCGGATGGGGGAGGAAGTGGGCGTGGCTTGTCTCTTAAAGAGACAGAACAATCATTACAAAGAGACCGAATCCCATATGTAAAAGCAAAGAGCCTTTGTTTTAATCAAGGTTGCAAACTCGGTCTCTCAACATGTCTGTTGTATTGGAATAAACAGAGAGCCCTGAGCTCAGTTAGAATTGGGTTTTTATAGTAGTAAAGATGGGGGTGAAGGGTTTCTGAGGTTCAGGACCCCTGATTGGCTGACATTTGTCTAGGGGTGTCCTGGCAGGAGGTCCTACAACAGTTGGAACACTAGGCATTTCCTTTGGATGGTCTGTTTTTGGGTGGTGCTAGGTAATCTCAGTTTGTGGTTCTTTCTGCAACCAGGTATTGCCTCAGGGTAAACTACTGAGACTTAGGCCTCTTATTACTCTTATTAAATTTATCAATGGCCGAGTTCTACTCTAGCAGGTGATAATGGTTGGAAGTAAAGAACTTCCTTTGGGTGACCTGCCCATACTTAGCTTATCATGGCTGGCCCCCACAGTTGCCTTCCTCTGTCACTCTCTTTTTTTGATACAAGGTCTCTCATTGAACCTGGAGTTCCTGATCAGGTAGAGTGGCTGGCCAGAGAGCTCCAGCATCTACTTTCTCTCCTCCCCCAGGGCTGGAGTTACAGGTTTGTGCTGCAACACCATGCTTTGATGTGGATGCTGAGGAATGAATGCAGGACCTTGTACTTGCACAACAAGTACTTTACAGCCATCTCTCCAAGTCCCTCCCATGCCTTTAAAAAAATGTTTGTTGCCTATGCCTATACTAGTGTGTGAGTGTGTGTGTGTGTGTGTGTGTGTGTGTGTGTGTGTGTGTATTGAGAGACAAGTCTTATGTATTCAAGGTATTCAAGTCTGGTTTGGTCCCATACTCAATATGTAGCAGAGAATGACCTTAAAACTCTTTGGTGGTTTCAGGTGAAAGACCTCCGGATGGGGGAGAGTCTCACTCAAGTCTCAGGATAACACGACCCCCCAGGAACTCACAAGAGACTGTCCTTGCTGCAATCACATGAGGTTTATTGACAAGTACCAGCGCTGGGGCCAAGACTCATAGCCCACGCAGGGGAGGAGTTCGACCCCGAATAGCTGGGAGAAGGGATTTTTAAGGGGAGAAACCACAACCCAGTAATCCAAAGGGGGTGGGGAGGGCGTCATTGGAAAATTCCAAAAATACCAGTGATCATCACAAGGGGGTAACACCCTGTTTATTCTCAAGATTATAATCTAACTTTATCTTCAGCTAGTTCCTGAAACAGTCACTGACCCAGCTAACCTAGATTTTTTTGGCTCTTCTCTTCCTGCTAGAGAGGTCTGGATTTATCCGGGTCTTTCACAGGCAGTGTGGGCATGAGTTTAACAAAAGCTCAGCACTACATATTAGGTAGGACGAGAAGCAGGAAAAACCAGAGCAAAGAATATTTTTAAAAATCTGAATCAAAGTCCATTAAAATCCCTCTATATGCTCACAAGAGTATTTTCCAATGCCTTTCTTATTGGCCTCCTTTTTTTCCTCTGGCCTCCAAAGGACTCAAAAGTGATGAAATCAGAGTCCACTATTAGGCACTTTGATAGCTATTGGATTGGCCAGACTCATAGTATGAGGCCCCTTTCTGGTGGGATATACATACGTACACACACACACACACACACACACACACACACACACACATGACTCAGCCAAACATGATAAGTCTAATAGGAACAGACAACCCAAAGGAAGTTCTTAACTTCCAACCATTATCACCTGCCAGTGTTGGACCTAGCCTGGATAAGCTTAATGGAGGCCTGAGTCTCAGTAGTTTACCTGGTTGCAAGAAGGACCACAAACTGAGATTACCTAGCACCACCCAAGAACAGACCCTCCAAAGGAAATTACTAGTGTTCCAACTATTGTAGATAGGATTACCTGCCAGCATACACTCACTAGGACACATCTAGACAAAATGTCAGCCAATCAGGGGTCTTGAACCTTAGAAATCCCTCACCCCGACCTTTACTACAATAAAAACCCAATTCTAACTGAGCTCAGGGCTCTCCAATTATTTCAATACATTGAACTCACAGAGAGACCCTATTTGTATTATATAAAATAAAGGCTCTTTGCTTTTACATATGGGACTTGGTCTCCTTTTTGGTTTTGGGAGGACTGCGTGGATCTGGGCATAACAATATACAGTTAGGTTATTATGCTTTGTAAGCTCCCAGGCAAACCACATAAAAAACACAACACACCCAAAGTCTTCTTGTTTTGTATAGAGAATGATCTACTC
Organism: Ondatra zibethicus; assembly: GCA_004026605.1. Taxonomy (NCBI): domain Eukaryota; kingdom Metazoa; phylum Chordata; class Mammalia; order Rodentia; family Cricetidae; genus Ondatra; species Ondatra zibethicus. Next base: position 81,678 of record PVIU01001260.1, read on the forward strand.
TAGTTGGCTGTGGTCACCTGTTCTGTTCTCAGAGGATTGTTTGTAGGGTTTCTTCGTGGTCACATGTTACTAGACACATGGAGAGTCCCATATTGGGTACCATATGTTACCAAGGAAACTAGGGTTCTTTCTTTGCATTTTTGGTCCCATAAATAAGCAAATTTAGAAATGGTTTTGGGAGGAAGCTCAAGGACAACTGTAATGGAAAAAATTAAAAATGCTGCAGGATCCCCGGCAGCACTAGGCAGCAGAAATGCTGTAGGTCCTCAAGAGGTGGTAGCAGGCCATGTGGCAGCAGGCAGCGGGCCCTGAGAGCAGCCAGTCCCAGGCAGAGACGGCTGCCAGTCCCTGAACGGTGGCTGGTCCCAGGCAGGGAGACATGTGGCAGGTGGGCTAGAGACAGAGACATGGATAGGCATGCCATGCAGAGTAAAGTTGAACATTTATTAGGTGGGTTATTAAGGAGAAGGAAAAAGGGGAGAAGAGGGGAGAGAGAGAGTAGAGAGAGAAGAGAGAGACAGAAGAGGGGGAAGGGGAGAAGTGGGGAGATAGGCAGAAGCTGCCTCTCCGAGAGGAAGATGGAAAAGAGAGAGAGCTCAGGCCGGAAGCTAAAGATCAGCCTGCCTCAGTGGATGGGGGAGGGAGTGGGCGTGGCTTGTCTCTTAAAGAGACAGAACAATCATTACAACAACTTTATTTGAGTTTGATAGAAAATGTAGAGGTCAGGGAAACTGTAAATCTCAGCAGCAGGGAGGAATGGGAGATGGAGAGGAACAGAGAAAGCCCTAGCATTTGAGTTCAGCTGGCACATTCAGCAGGGGTGGTCAACAAGCAGCCATAGGGCAGATGAGGTAGGGGATGCTTCAGAGAAAGTGAGAGACCTCAGGGAGAGCATGTTCAGACTTCTGGCAAATACCTGAAAGAAAAAGATAGGAAAAAGAAAAAAAGATAAGTTAGGATTTTCCAAATAACTCAGAATAGCACACAGAAGTTCTGTGTGAAGGAAGCTCTGCAAGCAGCTAACAGCCCTGAATTCTTGATTTCCTGCTTCTACCTCCTGGTAACAGTGTGTCTTGACTTCATGGAAAAAGTATTCATAAACACATTTGTGCATTTTTACCATGATATTTTTGAGATTGTGTATAATGACATATATAGCCTGCTTCATTGACTTTTTAAAAACTTTATTACTATTATTACTATTGTTTAGTGGTGGTAGGTGTGTGTGTGTGTTTGCGTGTGCACACACATGCACGTTTAGGTCAGAGGGCAACTTTCTGGAGTTTGTACTCTCTTTCTACCTTTATGTGGCTTATGGGATTCAAGCCCAGGTAATCAAGTGCTTTTAACCTGCTGAGCCATCTCTCTGGTGCCTGGTTCACTGACTTTAACCATCAGTGTATTAATAAACCAGCTCTCTTTTCTACTGCCATACATTTCAGTCATTACTGTTTCTCCCTGTTTGCAAGTGCTGAATGAACCGCCTTGTCTGTCTCCAGTGCCCATAGAGGGTCATTCCTCTGGCCCCTTGTTTAGACGTTTTTCTATTGCAGTGATAATATACTCGGGCAAAAACAACTCACAAGGGGTTTATGCTGCCTCGCAGCTCCAGGGGACAATCAGGGAAGCCATGGCAGGAGCTTGAAGCAGTTGGTCAGTCACCTTGCATTCACAATCAGGAATAGAGAGCAATGAATGCCCACTGTTGCCCATCTTCCTTTCTCTTTTTGTAGATTCAGGGGATTCCAGTGAGAGAATGGCCCCATCCCCAGGGGCCGGGTCATCCTATCTCAAGGAACATAAGATAAACTCTCCACAGATCCATCTCCCAGACAATTCCAGATTTTGTCAAGTTGACAACGCTAACTATCAAAACCCCCCAAGAAGTGGAAATATGCCTATGGCACAGGTGTGTCTGTCTGTGGCTTCCCTGGGCACTACCACAAAATGAGAGTACTGCTGCTTACCTGACTCTGTGCCCCGAGTCCTCCTCCACTTAGTGTTATATGTTGATTTTCACCAACCTGGGAAATGTGAAATGCTATTATTATTATTATTCTAATTATCAGAAAAGGGAAAGTTTTTTGTTGTTTTGTGTTTTGAGATAGGTTGATCTTGAACTCATGGCAACCTTCCTGCCTCAGCCTCTCAAAGCCAGAGGACAAGCAAGGGATGCAGAAAGTAACTGGACCAGAGAGACCTTGTCTTGGAAAATCCCAGGCATGCTGGGAAAACAACAGGGAAATAAATGACCCGCTGGAGCGAAGAGGGGACAGCTCACAGTGTAAGACAGGGAAACAGTTACACTTGGGCTGAGTGGAGGGGAGAGGCTAAGCATCTGCTGTGGACCCTTCTAGAGTCTCCTCCTCCTCTTGAACTGTCAACTGGACATGCTAGCTTCATCCTCGGCCAATAGCATCTTTCCCACTCATGACTCTTTAGACTGTCTAAATGCGGGGAGGGATAGACAGATGGCTAAGCAGTTAAGAGCACAACCTGAGTTCAGTTCTCAGCACCCACATGAGGCAACTCACAAACACAACATCCAGCTCTAGAGGGATCTAGCACCTCTGGCTTCCATAGCCGTCTACACACATGCACATAACTGCACATAGACGTTCATAATTAAAATCTTTACAAAAAGACTTAAAGCCACACATGTAATCCTAGCACTTTGGGAGTATGAGGAAGGAGGATCAAGAGTTCAAGGCCAGTGTCCACCACATAATAAGTTTGAGCTACCCAAGGTCCTGTTTAATGAAGAAGAAGAGGAAGAGGAAGAAAGAAAAGAATAGGGGGAAAAAAGAAAAGAAAAGGAAAGAAAGGTAGGTTCGGTCTGTTTAAGTCAGCCATGCGCCCAATTGCTTTGCTACACCTCCTAGTCCTGGGGGTGTTCCAGCAAAGGCTAGAAGAATGCTAGGCAGAGCAGTATAGAGGACACACCTATGAGTTAAGGAAGGTGTTTCAGTTGGGATTTCTATTGCTATCATAAAATACTAGGACCTTAGAGCAGCTTGAGAGGAAAGGGTTCACTTCATCTTGCACTTCTAGATAATAGTCCATCACTGAGGGAAGTCAGGGCCGGAACTCAAACAGGGCAGCATCCTGGAGGCAGAAGCAGAAGCCACGGAGGAGTGCTGCTTACTGGCATGACCTTTGTGTAGCATGAGGGCCTGCTTGTTGGGGGTTTCTGTCCTGCTCAGTTCCCACAGTCATTAGGCCCCAAAGAAATCACACAGAGAGGTCTATATTAGGTTATAAACTGATTGGCCCATTAGCTCAGGTTTCGTATTAGCTCTTATAACTTATATTAGCCCGTTATCCTTATCTATGTTAGCCACATGGCTCAGTACCTTTTTCAGTGGGGCAGGTCACATCCTGCTTCTTTAGTGGTCTGGGCAGGAGTGCGGGGGAGCTTCCTTCTTCCCAGAATACTCCTGTTCTTCTACCCCCACCTTTACTTCCTGTCTGGTTATCCCACCTATACTTCCTGCCTGGCCAATCAGCATTTATTTAAAACATGATTGACAGAATACAGACAATTCTCCCGCACCCTTGTGGATTCCTTAATCTGCTTTCTCGCAGAACCTAGGACCACCAGCCCAGATATGGTACTGCCTTCTGTGGGATGGGCCACTCACATCAGTCATCAATAAAGAGACTGTACCAAAGCCTTGCCAACAGGCCAGTTTGGAGGGGGGTTTTCTTAATTGAGGTTCCTCCTTTTAAAATAACTCTTGCTTGTGTCAAGTTGACATAAAACTGGCCAACACAGAGAGAAACTAAATGTCCTTCACAATATTTCCAGCATTCAGTTTTCCTCCCGTTTTCAGTAAGATGAAAAAAGTGAAGGCCAAGAGTGGCAAGCGGGGGGGGGGCGAAGGGGAGGTTCAGCGAGAGATGGCTCAGTGGGAAAGCATGCTTGCTCCTAGAACAAACGCCAGAGTGGGCTACACCCCCAGCACTGGGAGAAGAGAGATGGGTAGATTCCAGGAGCCTGCTGGACAGTTGTTCTAGTTTCCTTCTATTGTTATAGTAAACACCGTGACCAAAAGCAACTAGAAGAGGAGCGGGTTTAGTTCATCTCACAGAGCAGCTTACATAAAGGGAAGTCAGGACAGGAGCCCAAGGCAGGAACTGATGCAGAACCACAAAGGAATGCTGCTGATTGGCTTGCTCTTGATGGTTTGCTCAACCAGTTTTCCATACCAGCCAGACCCACCTTCCCAGTGGCACCAGGCATAGCAGTCTGAGTCCTCTCACGTCAATCTTAAGAAAGATCCTCTACAGACTTGCCTACAGGCCATCTGATGGAGGCAATTCCTCAGCGAAAGTTTTCTCTTTCCAAAATGCGAGGTTTGTGTCAGATTGACAAACCAGCCAAACCAGTGTGGAGAGCTGCAGGCTCAGTGAGATGACCTGTCTCAAGAAAATAAGGCAGAGCTGGTATACTCCACACAGCTTTCACCCCAGCACCGGGGGTGGGGGGGCAGGCGTGGGTGGATCTCTGTGAGTTCAAGGCCAGCCTGGTCTACAGAGTGAGTTTCAGGGCAGCAAAGAAAGAGCAGGTACTAGACCACAAACCTGAACACACATGGGCATGTCTATCACACACACACACACACACACACACGCACACACACAGCAGAGAGACAGAAGGAAACAGACACACAGAGACAGAGAGAGGGAAGATTCACAGGCAGTCACCAGGCAAAACTCCAATGTTGCCTTTAAGCAGTCGTTCTCGACTTCCTGATGCTGCGACCCTTGTGACCTCAGCCATAAAATTATTTTCATTGTTACTTCTTCGCTGTAATTTTGCTACTGTCATGCATGGTAATGGAAACATCTGTGTTTTTGGGTGGTCTTAGGTGACTCCTGTGGAAAGGTCTTTTGCCGCCCCCCCCCCCCGGGGTCACAATCTATATGCTAAGAACCACTGTCTTTTTGTTTTGTTGATAAACCTTTAGCCAAATTTAATGAAAGACAGATATTCAAATTAATAAAATTAGAGATGAAAAGGGGTACATCTTAATAGACCCTGAAGAAATTCAGAGAATCTTAAAGATATACTTTAAAAATATGTACTCCACCACTCCTGGTGGTACATGCTTATTTATTTATTTATATTTTATTGAACTATACTTTTTTTCTCTGCTCCCCTCTCTGCCTCTCTCCTCCCCTTCAATCCTCCCCCAAGGTCCCCATGCTCACAATTTACTCAGGAGATCTTGTCTTTTTCTACTTCCCATGTAGATTAGATTCATGTATGTCTCTCTTAGGGTCCTCACTGTTGTCTAGGTCCTCTGGGATTGTGATTTGTAGACTGGTTTTCTTTGCTTTATGTTTAAAAAACACTTACGAGTGAGTATATATGATAATTGTCTTTCTGGGTCTGGGTTACCTCATTCAATATGATTTTTTCTAGTTCCATCCATTTGCCTACAAATTTCAAGATGTGGGGCTGGAGAGATGGCTCAGTGGTTAAGAGCACTGGCTGTTCTTCCAGAGGTCCTGAGTTCAATTCCCAGCAACCACATGGTGGCTCACATCCATCTGTAATGAAATCTGGCGCCCTCTTCTGGCATGTGGGCATACGTGGAGGCAGAATGTTATATACATAATAAATAAATAAATCTTTAAAAAAAAAAAGCCAGGCCTTGGTGGTGCATGCCTTTAATCCCAGCACTTGGGAGGCAGAGGTAGGCAGATCTTTGTGAGTTCGAGGCCAGCCTGGTCTACAAGAGCTAGTTCTAGGACAGGCTCCAAAGCTACAGAGAAACCCTGTCTCAAAAAAAAAAAAAAAACAACAAAAAATTTCAAGATGTCATTACTTTTTTTCTGCTGTGTAGCACTCCATTGTGTAAATGTACCACATTTTCCTTAAAACCTGGTGTGGTAGCGCATGCCTTTAATCTCAGTGCTTAGGAGGCAGAGGCAGGTGGATCTCTGAGTATGAGACCAACCTGGCCTAAAAACTGAGTCCAGAACAGCCAGGGCTACACAGAGAAACTCTGTCTTGAATCCTACCTGTGCAAAAAAAAAAAAAAAGAAGAAGAAGGAGGAGGAGAGGAAGTTAGGAAGGAAGGAAGGAAGGAAGGAAGATAGAGAGAAAATGAGAAGATTCTGGCTGTTAGGTCAGGGTCACATGGAGGCTCTGTCTGATCTGACCCTGTGCTAGGCCTCAGGTGAACCTTTCTGGTGAAGCCACAAAGTAAGTCCGGTGTCTGCATTTCTGCCTGAACATCTCCAATTCCTTTCTCACCAGCCCTGGCTGGTTTTGAAGCTGATTTGTTTGCATTTCTGCGGCGTGCAGTACCTCGCTGGGCTGCAGAGGAAGAGATTTGCTTTGCATATGATTTAATCTAGGGGTGAGGTAATGAGTTTGCTCCCTTCAGAGGAGAGGCCTCCTCCAGCCTTGCTGAGCAGGGTCAGAAGCAGGGAAGCTACCCTCTGGACCTTATTAGATGGCTCTCCTGCTCACATGATCACAGCGCAGGGGTGATTTACTGTAACTCCCGGTATTAAAAACCTCTCACGGAGACAGCACAAATGAATAATGCTCTGTGGTGAATTTGTTAATGAATTTCTCTGCTAAACACAGGGGTGGGGGTGGGGGTCGTCATGGGGGAAACAATATGGTGTTGGCCAGAGAAAGATCATGAAATTCTATAAATCAAGGGTTTTGAGGACTCTGGAGAGAAAAATAATCAAACCACTTGAAAAAAGAAAAGAAACACATCCTGTTCTCAGCTAAGGACAGTCATTAATTTCAAGAAAGAAAAGTGACTTGACATCCTTTTGGTATTCTTAAAATAAATAAGCAACTACTTTTTTTAAAAAAAAAATAAGAGGTTATGACCGAGGTTTAAGTAATCTCACTGGCTCTGATTTGCATGTATATGATAAAGTATGGCCCTGTTCTGGAGGTTGACTGGTGGAAAGTTGGACTTGTGTGGAGTGCAGATGTGTGCGCTAGAAATGTGAGGAGGCCCTGGGGCAGCCTGTCAGCATCTCTGGGTGCTCTACCCACCCCATCCAGCATCTCTGGATGCTGTACCCATCCTATCCAGCATCTCTGGATGCTGCACTCATCCCATCTAGCATCTCTGGATGCTGTACCCGTTCCATCAGCATCTCTGGATGCTCTACCCACCCCATCCAGCATCTCTGGATGCTTCACCCACCCCATCCAGCATCTCTGGATGCTGTACCCGTTCCATCAGCATCTCTGGATGCTCTACCCACCCCATCCAGCATCTCTGGATGCTGCACCCATCCCATCCAGCATCTCTGGATGCTGCACCCATCCCATCCAGCATCTCTGGATGCTGTACCCACCCCATCCACAACCCCTGCTTGCTGGGCCAGGTTGTTCTGTGCCAGACCAGTGGCCAAGGCTGGTTTCCTGGGAATGTGAACTACACAGTTACAAGCATACAGAGGCTCTCAGCTTGCAAGGACTCCAGGCTGTTGCTGTTGGAATTGTTCATTTCTGAACATGGAAACCCATCTTCTTACTTTGTACTGATGCTAATAGCTGGCCCTGCCAGGTCTCTTGTATCAACACGTATCCTTTGACTTCTGCCAGCTCCAGCCTCTTCTCAGGAAGCAACATAACGAAAAGTTTGCCTTCAAAGGATATATATATACACATATATATGTATACATATACATATACATATATATGTGTATATATATATGAAAACATTTGTCTGCCTTTTAGGAAGACAGACAAGTTATTGCTTTTTTAAAAAATATATCTTAATTAAAATTACAATACACGCTAGCTGTGGAAAATGTGAAAGAAAAAATCACCCCTATACAACAATATGCCTTTCTAATCATTATATACTTATTTTTGTTTCATTTGCATATATACCATTGGATATATCCAGACACAATGTCTTAGGAGATGTTTTTAGATTTCTCTGTACATGGGGAGAAAATTTCCCACATTAGTCATTTTCCTTCGAGAGAGTTTTATGGCTGCATAAAATCCCATCCTTTCCTCAGCCCATCCCTGGCTGTCGGGGCACTTATGTTTATTGCAAATAACACTCTGTATTAGTTACTTTTCTCATGACTGTGACAAAATGTGAACAAAGGCAACTTTGAGAAAGACGGGGTCCATCCTGGGACCCATCCTGGAGGGGAAGGCATGGTGGCAGGTCACACTGTGTCTGCAGTCCGGAAACAGACTCGAGTCTGGTGCTCAGCTCACGGTCTCCTTTTCATGTGCTCTGGGACTCCAGCCAATGGGATGGTGGTGCCCACATTTAAGATTAGCCCTCCTTTCTCAAACCCCTCTGGAAATACCCTCCCAGACACTCCCAGAGATGTGCTTCTTAGATGATTATGAACCAGTCAAGTTGACAATGGGAAGGGAGCTGAAGAGCGCACATCCTTCCAAACCAGACAAACCAGGTTATTGGCTGGGGTTAAATTCCTAGAAGTCAAATCTAGGAAGGCCTCTGCCATGCATGGCCTAGCTGCCCCCTGGAAACACTTCCCATTTGTGTAGAAAGGAAGCTGTGGGGTTCTGCTTGCTTCTCTGAACTCTGTCAGTCAACACAGCAGTTTCTCCCTTTCTGTGGTGGCTTAGTCAATTCATCCACCAACCTCACCCTTTTCTGGGGGTGGTTTTGGCCCTAGTCTGCCCCCACCAGCGCTGTAGCAGGTGAACCCAGGCCCTCTGATAGGCTCCCAAGAGCAGTTCCAGGCAGTCTCTGAGGGGACGGCAGCTCTGTGCCTCTGCAGAGTCACCACTGGGTACAGTCTACAATGCCAGGCTTGGTTGAAATCCTTTCTTTCCCTTCCTTCCTTCCTTCTTCCTTCCTTCCTTCCTTCCTTCCTTCCTTCCTTCCTTCCTTTCTCTCTCTCTCTTTCTTTCTTTTCTTTCCTCCTCCTCCTTCTCTTCTTCTTCCTCCTCCTCCTCCTCCTCTTCTTCTTCATCTTCTTCTTCTTCCTCTTCTTCTTCGTTGTCATCATCCTCGTCATCTCCTGGGCGAGAGAAATAACCTTCAAGCTCTTCAGCACTGTCTACTGCTTCTCCAGTAGAGAAAGAGCTTCAGGGAAGCACCCCGAGGCAGGGCTGCTGCTGTCTCCCGATTATTGCCACATGTCACCAATCCCCGTGCATATTTGCAGAATGAGTGTGCTAATTTCCTTATGATCATTTAGGCCTGTTCTTAGGTTTGGAAAAAAGAGAATGGTGGGAAGCTAAGTTGTTTACTACCAAGACCTGTGTGTGTGTGTGTGTGTGTGTGTGTGTGTGTGTGTGTGTGTGTGTCTGTGTGTGTGCATGTGAAATGCTGCCACATACTACTGGTAGGGAGGGAGCCCTGGAGATCTCTTCGAAACCAACAATGGAAATATCTGGATGGTTCCATTCTGGGTCTGTGGCCAGGGTGACTCTCAGAAGCTGGCTTCTGCTAGGGAAGAGAAGAGACCAGGCTTGAGGTCGGAGGGTAAGCTGAAAACTGGCATTACAGACCGGCTCTGCAGCAAACCCCAAAGGCTCCTCAGGTTGAACAGGGCTTCTTTTGCCACTGTGGTCCTGGGGCAGTGGTAGAAGCAGACACAGACCATCTTTCTGTCTAGCTGCTAGGTCTTGTCTGCTGGGGCTGGCCCTCTCTTGGGTGGTGATTTCCCCATCTGCTAAAGATGTAAGGTTTGGCGTTAGATTGTTTTCCCTGAACTACATTTCTCTCTCTGCCCAAAAGGCCTCCTGTTGCCACAGTCTGCTCCGCTCCATCTTGTGCAAAGCACTGTGGCTTCTGGGGAGGGTGAAGGATGCATACAGCGGTGAGTTGGCCAATACCGGGCAGAGTCACCAGGGGCAAAGCAGTGGCCTCTGGCTCTTCCTCACATGCCTCACGCAGATATTGTGGGAGAACAAAAGGCTGAGGTCTTTGCAGCCCATCACATGAAGAGAGCCTGCTACAGGGACACTCGAGGCCCGCGAGGACAAGGGTCTTCAGCCCCTGTTCATCTTCCAGCTTAGTAAACAAGAGCTTCTCCCACTGGGGCCAGAGGACATGTCTCAGGTTCTGCAAGGTCTCCAGAATTTGCTTCAAGTTTGAATCCTCAGTGTAGGATATGCTGTGCAGAAATTCTTATACCATTTGTAACCTGAAACTTACTGCTGGCCAGGGTTTCCGTATATGCATCCTATGGGGGAGCCTAGGAAAAACTCCTTCTTTAAGAGGACTGAATGTCACACAGGTTTGTGGAATATTCCACAGCGCTTCTGATGGGAACAACTGCCTTTCCAGAACTTCTCATCGGTGGCAAATGCTGTGGGGCGGCTCATTTCACTTCAGTGGCACCAAGAGCTAGGCTGCATATTGCCAGCTCCATTGGGCAAAGTAGGAGAGAGAGGCTAAGTGACTAACCAGTGCCACATGGGACAGTTAGCAGTGGCCAACAAGCCAATCTGATCCCAAAGCCCATGCCCTTGGAGCTGTAAGAATTACCCTTGAGAGGCGGGGAGGAGACAAGAATGGAACGGGGGTTACACAAATGAATTCCAATGTTTTCGTTTACACACCAGGAAGGGACTTAGCTTGCACACACGGAATCAGCAAAGACTGGGCTGAAGCTGTGTGTGAGGAGTGTGCCTGTAACCCCAGTACAGGAGAGGCTAAGGTAGAACTATGAGCTTCAGGCTAGTCTAGGCTATACAACAAGACTCTGTCTCAAAAGAACAAACCAAACAAAAAAGCCCAGGCCGTGCCAATGGCCGGGGGAAAGCATAAGTATGGTGGCAAGACCATCTCTAGTTTAATGCCTTGGATTTTACAAAAGTAAGAAAGACAGAATTCCCTCCTGAAGAAATATTGCATTGAGTTTCTAGTATGTTCTTTACTGAATGCTAGCGATATCAAGAAAAAGGCACAGTCCTACTTTTCAAGAGCTCTTCTGGAACAGTCCGGGTAATCCATGAGACATTCGTGGGATGAGACCCCCTGCCGGGGTCGGCGCGTGGGCTGAGAAAGCTGGGGATGCCTTGGTCCACCTGAGAATGAGGATCGGCTCTTCGCATTTCTCAGGGCAGAGAGGGTTGCTTCGATGGTGTGTCTATCTAAGAAAAGTCTGAACGGCCAGCCTAAGCCTACACCATAGACTTTTACAGTTTCTCGGCGAGAAATCTGCACAGCTTCTGGCATCCCATGGAAGGTGTTAAGAACAGTCATTGTAGTTTTTGAAAGCTGGATCTGGCAGCTGACAGTGGGTCAGAGGCTCCAGAGAGCTGGAGAATAGTTCTACTGCAGCGACAGTGACAAGAATGAGACAGTGCAGCTGAGAGTCTCCCGGCTTGAGCCGGGTAACACACACAGCTTGTAAGCAGAGAGCAGTGTGATTCCTGAACCCAAGAGAAAAAGCACAGCTACGGACTGGTGAGGATAAAGACTCACCTTCGGTACCGGAGAACGGTCTTACATCTTCAGAGAAATGGAGGTAAGGGGTTCCTAGCCACCGTACTGCATCGGCACAGTCCCAGCTCTAAACGGTGATTGCTAGCCATCGATTCACTCGCCAATCAGAAAGGAGGGAGGAGTCATAGGGGGCAGGCTCTCAGGAAGGTACCGCCCACTCATGCTCAGGCCCCGGCAAGTACAGAAACTTGTGTTTTGCTTCACAAGGGTGAGGCTTTGCTTCCGTGGCGAAGTCCACTACTAGGCCAAAGGCCTTACAAACAATGCTGAACCGATGAAGACTGATTGCTGGGGAAGAAACATTTTCCGGTATATGAAGATCACAAACAAAAGACATAAATTGGGGTGGAGCAGCAGAGTCATCCAAAACAAATTGGCTCCAGGTGGGGACCATGCAGCGCCATGCCCCAGCTGAAAGGCAGCTGCCGGCTATAGCTTGCCAATTAGCCCCACCGGGGAATATGGGCTGAGGGTTGTCTTATTTCCCCAAATATTTTAAAAGCCACAAATCTGATTTTGTGCCTGTGAAATCTTCTGACTTCTAAAGGTTGGCAAACACATCCAGTGTACAGTGAGGTCCAAACAATACCCTTGGAGGGCCACATCTAGCGTGTAGGCCGTGATTTGTGTTCCTTTGCGAAGATTTTTTAACCTCCTGAGGTCCTGAGAATCTGATGGAACGCTGAGGCAGTTTTCAGAGGGATGGGAAGCAGATAGTAAACTTTACATGAAAATCTTTACTGTATTTCTGGTTGTTCCTTTGCCTCTGGAACCGTCCTTTTCTAAAGGTACAGTTTATAATGACAAAAGGGACAAGGGCTTCTAGACAGGAGGGCTGAAATCTCGGAAGGTACAAGCTGAGCTGCTGGCAAGTGGATACAGTGTGGGTTATGTTTGAAGGAGACCATGGAGTTGGTGTGGGTTCAATCGGTTTACTCGAGTCCTCTTGACACTCACTTTTCCTTTGATTGTTGGTTATTTTTGTGACAGGGTCCTGCTATGTGGTCCAGGCTGACCTCTAACTTAAGATCCTCCTGCCTCAGACTCCCACACACTGGTACTATGGGTGTGCAGTACCACATACAGCTTTGTCTCCATGAGTCTCCTCTGTAAATAAACTCAGGCTGGGAAGGTTCTGCAAGGAAGCAGAGGGGAGTCTGCTTGCATGGTGGAAGAATAGGGATGCAGAGGCTGTGAGAGCACTGGAGAGTCATTGGAGGGTTCATCGAAATTAACCAGACGGAATGAACTGGTTTTCTGTTCTTGGCTAAAGAAGAGGGGTGTGGATTTAGAGTTGGAACATCCTAAATGCCATGGCTGTCTGTATGGAGGACAGGTATTCCTTGGAAGAGGTTCTCCTGCCAGCCAAACAGATGCCCTAGCCAGGCTCCTGAACTTTCATAGGTGGCTGACTGCCCATCTCCAGCTCAGTCTATTAAAGAATATTGGTCTGCCCTTAACCACTAGCAGGGAGGAGCTGAACTCCATGTACTTGTCAGATAGCAGAACATTGAGATCCCTGCAGCTCAACATCCACCAAATGCTCAGTTGAAAAAAAATAGCAGTGTTATTGGGGGTAAAAGCTATGCATTCCCATTATTCCTCTAGAGTCCACAAACTGAACAATTAAAGAAAAAGACAGCCCTTAAGAGAATTGGGTACCTATATACATACTTTGGGTCTCTGTTTAGCTGGGCCTTTTGATTAAGATTTCTGTTATATAATTGTCCTACCTCCTCATGTCATTAAGAGTGTTCAGAATGGGGACTGGAGATGACTCAGTGGGTAAGAGCACGTGGTGCTCTAGCAGAGGATCCAGGTTTGGTTCCCAGAGCCTTCATGATGGCTTACAACCATCTATAACTCCAGTTACAGGGGATCCAATGTCTTCTTCTGACCTCCTCAGGCCCTAGGCACTCATGGTGCACATACATACATGCTGGCAAAACACTCTTTACATAAAATAAAATAAATGAGCCTAAAAAAGTAGACCATTACAGATGACATTCAAGTTGCCAGGCAAGTTTCTGCCTTTTGAATGCTTGTTATTGATGTTACTGATTCATGCTTCTTAGCAGTTATACTTTTGTATAGCCGTGTCCTACATCAAATAGGGCTGATGTGTGTTAGCTAATACGATGTGCCAGAAATAATAGTGTGACTTCTGAGGCTAGGCTGTTGAAGATACTGTGGTTACAGGGGCTGGGGTGTAGCTCAGTGGTTGGGTGCTTGCCTAGTGAGCAGGAACCTAGGACCCCTCTGACACACACACACACACACGTACACGCACACACATACTATGGTTTCTACTGTATTTTTCTTATACTGTCCACACTAGGAAAAGTTAAGTGCCATATTGTAATGGTACTCAGACAACACCATGGCCATTGTGGCAAGGAAACGAGGCCTCTTATCAACAGCCAGTCATAACTTGCCGGCCATGTTGGTGAGCCATCCTGGAAGCAGATCTCTAGCCCCAGCTTTTTAATGTGCTGTTTTGTTTCCTGAGACAAGTTTTTATTATGTAGCTTCAAACTCGGACTCTTCCTAATTCTGTTTCCTTCGTGCTGGGATTGCACACATACTGCAACTTTGCTAGCCCTTTGTGCATCTTTCCTGTCACTAAATGACAAGTGTAGAATGCCAGGAATTGTTATTTTCCAGAAATTAACCAGAGGAAATGAATTGTTTTTCTGTTCTAGACTAAAAAGTGGAATTATAAATAAACTCCCACTTTTCTAAACATATATACATATATGTGTGTGTGTGTGCATGCATATGTGTGCAAATATATGTGTGTCCTTCATATGTCTAATAACAAGTTTAGATTGTTCCTTCTTGATTTTTGTTTTAGATATTACTGATTTCCCACTTTTCCATTTCCATTGAGCTGTAAATTACCCCAGGATTTAGTAGATTAAAACAATGAGCATTATCTCACAGCCACTTTCTTCTCCTAATATTTACAATGTAAGTTTTAATCAACATTTCTATTGACATGTTATCCGCATTTAATGATCCCATTGTTGCAAGAGGTGCACGGGCCTGCTTTTGGTCCCGGCGGCCACCCAGCTCCTGCTGCCCGGTGCCTGGCTAGCTTATACCCGAAATAATTACATGGAAATTGTATTCATTGAAATACTGCCTGGCCCATTAGCTCTAGCCTCTTATTGGCCAACTCTCACATATTTGTTTAACCCATTTCTAATAATCTGTGTGTCACCACGAGTCATGGCTTACCGGGAAAGATTCAGCATGTCTGACCTGGGAGCTTTATGGCAGGCAGCTCTCTCTGACTCTGTCCCCTTCCCAGTATCCTGTTCTCTTTTCCTGTCTATCTAAGTCCTGCCCTATCAAAAGGCCAAGGCAGTTTCTTTATTAACCAATAAAAGCAACCCAAATACAGAAGGACCCTCCTACACCATCCCATGACTGTGATTATGTGAACACCGTTCCTAACAGCACTATTTGCTTCTCTTTCTTGTACTGTTTCATTTTTTAAATGCTGAGGTTTGATGTGGGATGCCCCTCTGTGTGTTATGAATATGTTTTATTACCATTGGTTAATAAAGAAGCTGCTTCAGCCTATGGCAGGGCAGAATAAAGCCAGACAGGAAAATCAATCATATATAGGTGTAGGTGGAGTCAGAGAGATGCCATGTAGCTGCTGAAGGAGAAAGATGCCCAGAGCTTTACTCGGTAAGCCAGAGCCTGTGGCAATACACAGATGAATAGAAATTGGTTAATTTAAGATATAAGAGTTAGTTAATAAGAAACCTGAGCTAATAGGCCAAGCAGTGTTATAACTAATATACTGTCTGTGTGATTATTTGGGTCTGGGTGACTGGAAAACCAATGAAAAGTTTCCACTTACAAAATGGCACCCACTGTCTGGGCATGGATCCACAAAAACTTTAAGGAAAAAAAAGTGCTTTTAGACTCACAAAAATGGGAGTCAATTGGAGTTTCTTGGCAGCTGCATTTTTTTCCAGATAGGCTCTGTTTGCTGGCAGTGAGCAGAGGTGTGGCTCCTTTAGGAGAAGACTTCCTGACTCAGCATTAGCAGCAAAAACTGTATGGCTTCTTTAAGAAAGAGTGGCTTTCTGATTCATGCTGATAGCACAAACTCTGGCTCTTTTGGGAGGTCCTGCACTTAAATTGTGTCTGTGAACAGCATGTTACAAGTTGCTTAATGATGACATAGACCCGCTGTGTCGCTGGAGGTGAGGTGGAGAGTAAGGCTCGCAGAGGCAGTGAACATGCCTCCTCCATGTTAAACTGGGTGGAGCAAACAGGCAGGGCCATGGAGTTAGTCCTAGCCATGCCCGCTTAGCATTTAAAAAAGAAAAAGGTGTTGTCTGAGTTTTCTGTCCTGCCTGTTTTCTGTCCTCTCACCAGGTCCCACAGCCATTTAGCCCCAAAGAAAATCACACAGAGAATCTACATTAGATATAAACTTATTGGCCCATTAGCTCAGGCTTCTTGTTAACTCTTATAACTTATATTAGCCCACTATTCTTGTATATGTCAGCCACATGGCTCAGTAGCGTTTTTGGTGGGGCAGATTACATCTTGCTTCTTTGGTGTCTGGACAGGACTGGGGAGGAATGGGCTTCCTCCTTCCCAGAATTCTCCTGTCCTTTTTGACACTTCTCTACTTTCTGTCTGGTTGTCCCACCTATACTTTCTGACTAGCTATTGACCAATCAGTGTTTATTTAAAACATAATTGACAGAATAAAGAATTATCCCACACCAAAAAGGTGCTCCTGGTCAGAAAATGATTACAGATATGCAATAAAGACAGATTCAGATGAAAAAGACCACTAAATGGGTCACAGTGTTGGATAAATGTACACAGGCTTATGAGAAAGAAGAAAGAGTACAGACAGTCATAGATTAAAGGAGTAAAGTTAATAAAATAAATATTAAAAGGTAATAGAGTAAAAAAAAGCCACGTAAAGATGGAAAATACACGGAGTCTGGGTTATGTATGTTATTGTGTTTTGTATGAATTTTTTGACTGTGAATGAGCTAAGTTCAGAGAGACATTTCATTGTATGGGCTGCTAAGCTAAACCAACATAAATATTTTAAAGGGATCTTAACTTCAAAATTTGAGTCTCAGGACATGTTACTTTGGGTTCTGCTTTTGTTTCCATAGAGGATGGGAGCCTGTGGATTCCTTCCAGACTAATGTGGTTTGATGGAACAAAATCCCCTGCAAGGTCTCTGTGAACCCTAAAAATACTTTGCCTAATAAACAGTAGGGAGCAGTTTAGAGAAAACAATGCCCAAATTCTCAGAATGATTGTTTATAAATGTTTATTTTCATTTAAAGAGGGATGTTTGGGTTCAGGCTTCATCCCAGCCCCTGGCATCCATATATCCAAAAAAAGTCTGGAATGTTCAGATGGAAATTTCATCCCAAACCTTCTCCCCTGGGAGTTGCCTCAGTCCTGACTCCTACTCCAAAAAAGTGCACCAAACGATGACCCCTCCCAAGAGATGCTCAAGACCACTCCCACAGGGTATTTAAATAGCCACCCAGAGAACAAACACATGATTTTCTGGTCTTCCTTCCCCTCCTCTCTGGGGGGCTGGAATGTTACCCGGGAGCATTGGTATCCATTAAACCTAACCTTTCTAATTCAGTTTGATTTGGTCTGATTTGGATTATTGCATTGGCAGAGAGGTTTATCAGGGTGCAGAAACTTTTCAGGGGATATTATATTATATATAGAGATGAATACTTTACATTGGTATATACTTTGGTTTATTGATACAAATTTAAAGTCAATTTTGTTACACTGTGTATATGCATTTCTGCTCTTGTTTAAGGCATTATGTTTGTGCAGCTCATTTAAAGATGTAATGTATAGTTAAGAAATATAGAATAATAGATAGTAATTTATAATAGTCAAGCTTGTAGTGATGTTAGTTAGGTTTTCTAAATACATAGAGATATATTTCAGTTAGCTCTTCTTCAAACCTTTCAAAGACCTACAGAATATGGCATTTAAAATGTTTTAAGAACTTAGACTTTTCTCAACAGTGAGACATGTCTGCTTCTGATAACATCAATTTAGAGAGGAGGATGGGTATTGAAGAAACTCATTATGGAATTTTCCTTCCATGTTAGGTTAGCCATTTGGGCAAGAAACTGCTCTTGCCTGGACTGCTTGATGATGTGATGTATAAACTGGACGGACAGGACCCACAGAAAAATGACTGCTGAACTTTTCTAAAGAAGGTGAGACAGTCCTTCAGGGTTCCTGCTTCATGAAAGAGTCTGCCAGACATTCTGCAGGACACAGAATAAAGTAACTGCCAAACTGCCAATATTGATGAAACAGTCCTTCAGATTTCCTGCTTCATAGAAAAGTCTGCTGAATACTATGAGTCTATAGGCTGAAGATGGATGCCCCAAAGTTATAGAAGAACTTTGGGTGACTGTCCAGGCAGCAAGATGTCTCTGTCAATTTTAGAGCTTTTGGAATTTGCTTACAATGCACTTCATGTTTACTTAGGTAATATTATATCCTTCTGGGGTCTTTGGTGGAGTTAAAGACAGATAGTTATAGTTTTCCTTAGTTATGATAAAAGATAAATTAGATATGTAACTTTACATTCACAAAGAAATATTGTAACTATTATTCTTGTTTGATAACTGTTTTGTTATATGTAATTTTACTATGTTAAAGTTAAAATCTTCCTTTTATTCAAACAGAAAAGGGAAGATGTTATGGGATTCCCCTCTGTATGCTATGAATATGTTTTATTATCATGAGTTAATAAAGAAGCTGCTTCAGTCTATGGCAGGGCACAATAAAGCCATGTGGGAAATCCAAACAGAGATATATAGAGAGAGTAGGCAGAGTCAGAGAGATGCCATGTATCTGACAAAGGAGAAAGATGCCCAGAACTTTACCCAGTAAGCCTTATATTAATACACATATTAATAGAAATAGGTTAATTTAAGAGTTAGCTAATAAGAATCCTGAGCAAATAGGCTAAGCAGTATTTTAATTAATATAGTTTCTGTGTGATTGTTTGGGTCTGGGTGGCCAGGAAACAAATGTGCAGTCTCTGTTTACAGAGATTAACTGTTGTTTCAATTGTATGCTTAACTTCCATGTATTTATCACTCACTGTGGTGGTTTAAATAAATATTCCCTCCATAGACTCATGTGTTTGAATGTGTGGCACATGGGGAATGGCACTATTAGGAGGTGTGGCTTTGTTGGAATGAGTGTGACCTTGTTGGAGGAAATACGTCACTGAGAGGTAGGCTTTGAGGTCTCATATGCTCAAGTTACACCCAGTGTGGTACACAGTCTCCTTCTGCTGCTTGTTGATTGAGATATAGAACTCTCAGCTCCTCTCCATCACCATGTCTGCCTGCATGCCACCATGTTTCACCATCATGAAAAACTAAACCTTTGAAACTGTAAGCCAGCCCCAATTAAATGTTTTCTTTTATAAGATTTGCCATGAAGCAGGGTGTGGTGGCACACACCTTTAATCCCAGCATTTGGGAGGCAGAGGCAGAGGCAGGTGGATCTCTGTAGGTTTGAAGCCAGGCTAGTATACAGATTCAGTTTCAGGACAGCCAGAGCTACACAGAGAAACCCTGTTTCAAAAAACAAAACAGATAACAACAACAAAATAGTTGCCGTGGTCATAGTGTCTCTTCACAGCAATAGAAACCCTAACTAAAACACTCATTTATGCTCAACTTTCTAAATCTGAATACATTAAATTTATCAAATATTCCATCAATTTCCTCTAATGATGACAGCTATTCAGAGAAGGTTCCTAGCATGGTTCTGCTGTTCAAGGACTGGGACTTAATCATGACTGGGGTTTTCCTTCACTCACACCCTAGAGGTTCTCTTTGCCTCTCTTATTTTTAATTTCCTGGTTTTTGTGTTTCAGTAATTTTAAAAAAACGTAAAAGAACTATGAATTGCATACATCATTGTCTCTCTTTCTCCACAGTGACTGTTAGGAAGCTCTCAACTCATGGAAGACTATTTAAAATGAAATGTATGGAAGCTAATGGAATGCGTTCTTGGTATTTTTTAACTAACCATTGGATATATCATTTTTCTTCCTTTAACTTCGCTTTTATTTCTATTAATTATCTCATTTTTAGGAACTCTGATACCACAGTGTCTTAGGGTTACTAATGCTGTGATAAAGTACCATGACCAAAAGCAACTTTGGGAAGAGAGGTTTATTTGGCTTATACTTCCACATCACTGTACATGATCTAAGCAAGTCAAGACATAAACTTAAGCAGGGCAGGAACCTGGAGGCAGGAGCTAATGCAGAGGCCATGGAGGAGTGTTGCTTCCTGGCTTGCTCAGCCTGCTTTCTCATAGAATCCCAAACTCTCAGCCCAGGGATACTACCACCCACAATTGACTGGGTTCTACCCCATCAACCACTAATATAAAAAATTCTCTTGCTTTCTCAATTGAGGTCCTCTCCTCTTGGATGACTATAGGTTGTATCAAGTTGACATAAAACTAGCCAGCACACACAATCAGTAGTCTTTGTTAACTAACTCAAATGCATTTTTGAATAAGGAAGGGGCATTTATACCTGAATGTGTCCCATGACCATCAGAAGCAATGATATAAAACAACACAAGACAAAACTCTTAAGCAGGAGCCAAAAATGGGAACTCAGAAACGAGGAAAGGACCCTTGAGTACCAAAGTAGGTTAAGTGAATAACTGAGAGGCAGGGAGCTGGGGAGGTGGCCCAGCAGATAAGTGCTGTTGCACAAATATAAGAACCACAGTTAAGATCCCAGCACCAATGTAAATGCTGGGCAGTTGTGGTAGAATGCTGCCTATAATCCCAGCACATGTGAAGTAGAGACAGGGTGTAGCATGAAGGCCTGGTTTTTCGGGGTTTATGTCCTGCCCCATCCCTCAGCTGTTTAGCCCCAGAGAAAATCACGCAGGGAGTCTACATTAGGTTATAAACTGACTGGCCCATTAGCTCAGGCTTTGTATTTAGCTCTTATAACTTATATAACCCATTATTCTTATCTATGGTAGCCACATGGCTCAGTACCTTTCTCAGTGGGGCAGGTCACATCCTGCTTCTTCGGTGGTCTGGTCAGGAGTGCCAAAAGAGCTTCCTTCTTCCCGGAATTCTCCTGTTCTTATCGCCTCGCCTCTACTTCCTGTCTGGTTGACCCACCTATACTTCCTGCCTGGTCAATCAGCGTTTATTTAAAATATGACTGACAGAATATAGACAATTCTCCCTCACCAACAGGGGATTCCCAGAGTAAGCTGGACAGCTAGACTAGCCAACTTGACAAACTATGGGCTTAAGCAACAAGTCATGATTCAATATAAAAGATGGAGAGCAATCAAAAGAGACCCTTGATGTCAACTCAGCCCCTGCATATGTATGCTCATGCACACATGAGAACATGCACACACAAATTCATGTGAGTACACACATGCACGCACAGTTGAGAGGTGAATCCAGAGCTGGGAACTGGGGACAACTAGAACAGGTTTAAACTACAAAGCTAGGACAGTTTCTAGGCTAGTGGCCTCATGGTTCTGCTGAGCACTGAGTTGAATTAGGAAGGTGTGGACACCTGTGTCCATGCAATCTGGGCTCCCTTCCCTGTTCCCACCTCTACTGGCTTCCCGTTTTGGCCCTCCCTCCTGGTTCTTGCCACTATTGGAGGAAGCCTGGGAGAGGAAATGAGGGAGTGAATCTCCTCAATGGTGCCTGTCTTGTGTCAGAGTGAGTAGCTGTGGATGGAGTATTGTAAAAGGAGACTATTTGTTTGTTTCCTGGCCACCCAGACCTGAATAATCACACAGAAACTATATTAATTCCAACACTATTTGGCCAATGCTTCATGCATATTTCTAGCTAGCTCTTACATCTTAAATTAACCCATTTCTATTAATCTGTGTATCACCATGAGGCTGTAACCTACTGGTAAGGTTCCAGTGTTTTTCTCAGTTGGCAGCTACATGGCATCTGCTTGACTCTACCTTCTTTTTCCCCCCGCAGTTTAGTTTTCCTGCCTTGCTCTTTTCTGCCCTGCCATAGGTGGAAGCAGCTTCTTTATTAACCAATGATAATAAAACATAGTCACAGCATACAGGGGACATACCACATCAGAGTATTATTTTTAGGAAAGCTCTCATTGTATCCAGGGAAGAAGTGTTCCTCGTCTGTCTACACAAATCCCTTCAGCAGGGCCACCCTGGGTTCCATCCACTGTCCTTCTCACCCATGGCTCAACTCTCCATTTTACCCCTGTCCTCTCCTGTGGATCAATACAAGGTGTTCTCATCCTTTAAAATATCCCTTTTGGATCCTCTAGCCACATATCTGTCTCAAAGGACCCTTCTTGGAATTTTTTTTCTGCTCCTGAATCATCTACTTTGTTTCTCGACACTCTGAGATGAAAGCCACTTCCTACTGTGACCGGTGACTTTTGGGTTCTTACAACTTTAGTCTTGATGATTGCATGGATTAAATGCATCAGTGGTTAAGGCCAAGTCACCAATAATGCATCAGTGTCACATTAAAGGAAGAAATAAAAGTGCTTCCCCTTGGAGTCATTTAACCAAGAGCGAGCCCAGATTTTAAATTTCTACTTCATGCTCCCTATGTCTCTGTTCTCCTAATAAAGGACTTGGCTCTGTATTTATTGAACGGCACAGAAAGCATCACATGGGGGAGGGAATGGAATACTTTACAGAAATCTTGAACTGAGGCTTACAAGGGATTAAGTCACTGGCTCCAACTGACCCAAACAACAAACATCATTTGTTATTAACCAACATACAGATGTTGTGTTCAACATTTATAGTGGGTATTCATCTTAGATTATTGCTTTCAACTTCTGCATTTGCAGCTTTCAGCAAATGATGCATGTGCATTGTTCTGGGCCAGGGGCATGGAAGAGTAAGAAATTTAAGATAACAGCTCTGCATCAATTTAGGTTGTAAAAGCTGATTACATGGGAAATCCAAGGCAAGTAAGGTTGATCGTCACACTTGAAAGCAGGTTAAACAAGCAAGCTGAGCACACAATAAGATAGCAGTCATAAATGAATTTGAGGTGAATTATTAACTCTGGCTATGAAGTTCAGCAAAAAAACTCCAGTCTCTTAGAATGGAAGAGATATTTTTATCCTAATGCATGCCACAGGTGTTATTTGACTTGTCTGTGTTACCTGTTGACCCTGGTTCCTCATCAAACCTTCCTCCTTGATTTGATTGATTAACTCATTTATTCAGTAAGAACTGGGTCCAGGCTGATCTTAAATTCTCAGACTCAAGCGATCTTCTCACCTTGTAAGTGCCACTCCACCTGCCTCATTCCTTCTGATTTTCTTCTCTGAATGCCCCCCTCTTCCTCTTCCCTCTCTTCTTTCCAGAGTTCCTATTTCTCCATGGCTCTATGTCAGAGTGCTCCAGGTTCAGATACTCCAGCCCAGAGTCCTCTCTGGTTGTGCGTGTATATCTACCACCGACACTCTCCAAACCCCGTCCCTCCCAAACTGCATTCAGCGTCTTACCCACGCTGTTCTTCCTCCTGCATTTCTTATTTTGAGGAACATTTGGAAGACAACCAGCCAGACATCATGAACACAGTTTTAAATTCTACCTCTCACCCTCTCGGGCTTCTCCGTCTCCAACCTTACACATGAGCGTGCTGGTCAGAGCTCCTACAGCTCCTACGTGGGCCCCCCCCATCCCCAGACTCCCCTCTATGAACTGTTCTCCACACAGCACCTGGAATGGAGGTTCAATAAGCATGGCGTTTTTATTAGTCAGCTGCAGCTTTCTCTGTATTTGGGGAAAATCGAACTCCCTGTCTTGTTCTCCTAGGCCCCTCCCCATGGGCTTCAGCCTGTATCCCTGGCTCAGCTCATCTAGGTTCCCCGGTGGGGGTGGGGTAGTCACGGGCCTGCTCTGAGACACCACTTTTCATCTCAGTACCCCTGGACTTGTGATTTCCAGTTTGTGGTGTTTCTCCCATTACTGTTCAAGTACCTCATTTTTCAGCCCACTCTTTTCCCAGGCTAGGGCAGCATCTGTCCCTGTGGCTGTTTTTCTGGACCCCGGACTGTTATGGTTAGAATCTCTAATGTCTCCCATGAACTCATGCATGGATGATTTCACCCTGGTTGGTGATGATGTTTTCAGAGACGCTGGAACCTTTAGGAGGTGGCCCTAGCTGGCAGAAATAGGTTAAAGGGGGTGACCTTTGGACATTAGCTCCTCCCTCCTACTTCCTGTGCCATGCTCTCTGCTTCTAGGTCTGTTCCCACAGGAATAGCTCTTCTCCCCACCCGCGCCTGCCACCGTGGTCTGAGCTGCTTCTCCCTGCCATCGCCACTAAGATGAAATGAAGCCATGAGCCAAGCTAAACCCTTCCTTCCTTACGTTAGTCTGGCAGGCATTGTGTCACGTGGATAAAAAAGGGATCTACTACTTACTGGAAACAGGCACAGGGAATGGTTGTTAGTTAGACCCGACCATGTGATTTTTAGGTCTTTGGAACTGATGGGCAGAAAGAGTATGAAAAACTGTGGAAATGTGGCTCGCGAAGCCCTTGAAGTGAAGTGGAGCTTATGATTCCGGTGGGAATTTGGAAGCCCCAGATGCCAATAGACATGTGGCTACTTAAGACTGTTCAAGAGGTTGACTTGTTAAGTCTATAGGAATTTTCATCTCTAATATTTATTTCTATGTTATATATATGAATGCTTTCTCTGCACATATGTACATGCAACACATGTGTGCCTGGTACCTTTGGAGGTCAGAAGAGGGTGTTTGACAAACCTCCCCCCCACGCCGCTGGACCTGGAGTTACAGACTGTTGTGAGCTGCCTTCTGGGTGTTGGAAACTGAATCCAGGTCCTTTGCAAGAGCAGCCAGTGCTCTTGGCCCATAAGCATCTCTCCAGCCCCAATGGGAACTCTGTAAGTTCTACTAACTTTATTTATTTATTTTTTTTGCATTATAAAAAGGCTGTGAACCTTTGGGGTCAGGGATGGAACATCAGGGCTTAGTTCCAAAATATCCCCCGCAGGCTCATGCTTGAATGCTTGTTTTTAGCTGGTGGTGCTGTTTGGGGAGGCTATGGGACTTTGGGGGAGGTGGCAGAAGTAGATCGGTGTAGGTGGTCTTTGAACATTGGCTCCCACCTCTAGTTCCTGGCTGCATTCCCCACTTCTCGGGCTGCTGCTATGTGAACAGCTCTCCTCCACCTCATCCTCCTGCTGCCAGGGACTGCCTTTCCCACCACATTGAACTGTAACTTCTGAAACTACGAGCCAAAGCGACTCATCCTCCCCACACGATTTCTGCCAGGGATTCTGTCGCAGTGACGCAGAAGTCATGCACACAGAGACACTACCTTCCGCATTGTGATTATTTGGACCTTTGTCTTCAAACAAGCAAATGTGAAGGAGGGATTTCAAAACAAAACAAAACTCCCCCCTCCTGGTAGCTGGCGTGCAGCCTCCTGCCCTAGATGCTGAGCAAATATGCACTCAGTGGATAAGTAAGCGAATGTCTAATCCCCAAAGACTATCCATTCTCTTTTACTTTATAAAGCTGATATTCAATAATACAAATAGCATTTTTTTCCCTGGGTCTCAGGTACACAAGATTGGGTTAACCTATGCTTCACGTCGCATTATGCCATTGGTCCATGCAAGACCCCTGCCATTCACTCATTCATTTTTAAACCAAGTCTTCACCCCATCTCTATTGCATTTATTTAATGTTGAATTTTCAAAAAAATGACTGTTTTATAAGCATGTGTTTTAATTCCTGTGAATAGTGTTGTGATATAACTCACTATGTTATTTTCTGTGTATGGGTGTGGCTACATGTGAGTAATCCACATGTGTGTGGGTGCCCACAGAGGCCAAAGAGAGCATTGGATGCCTGGAGCTAGTGTTACAGGCAGCTGTAAGCCGCCCGGTGTGGGTACTGGGAACCAAGCTCAGATCCTCTAGAAAGTATCCATAAAGAGAGATGAGCCATCTCTCCAGCTCTTTATTATGTTTCTTGAATTTTCTATTCACAGCCATGCTTTTAAGACACAACTCCTTTTCTTTGGGTATGTCTGTCTGTGCTAGTGGGCTTCTTTGCCACTGTCACAAAACGCTGACCAAAAGCAATGTGGGCAGGAAAGAGTTCATTTCATCTTAGGGGTAATGGTCCGTGGCTGAGTGGCCGAAACAACGGCCATGGGGTGACCCTGCTTACTCGCTTGTCTGCAGGCTCAAGTTCAGGTACGGCTTTTAAACAGCCCGGGCTCACAGCGTGCTGGGTCCTCCTCCATCAACTACCAGTCAAGAAATGCTGCTACAGACTTGTCCATGGGCCTCTGATGCAGGCCGTTCCTCAGTTGAGCTTCCCTTTTCCAGGTGACTCGATTTGGGGTCAAGTTGACAAAACTAACCTATTTGTGGTGCTATGCTTTTTTGGTAATATCTCTTGACTCCAAAGAGACTGAACTTTTTCCTCTATCTTGCCATCAAATTAATAATCTGCCTGGAGGTCATTTCAAACTACGTACTCAACATGGTATCCTACTGTGTGTTCGGCCTGTTTAAGCTTAACCTGCCTTTAGGAGAGCAATGTAACCAATCTTGCTGTGCCTTAGATTTCCCATGTAATCAGATTTTGCAACTTAAGCCAAATGCATGGCTTTAATCTTAAATTATGTACGCTTAATATCCCTGACCCAGAATAATGTATGTGTGGCTGGATGCAGATGTAGCTGAGAGTGGACAACAGGTTGAAAGCAATAGTAAACAAAACAAAAATCCTATAAACGTTAAAAGTAACATGTGGATACAGGTTGATAACTTCTATGTAGATTTTGAGTACTGTTCAGGGTCAGTGAAGTAACTGCTCTTGTGAAACTCTTAGAGATTTTTGTAAAGAATTCTCATACTGTGCTGTCTATGCTGTTTGATAAATGCAGAGCAAGGCTCTTTGTTAGGGACAAACTCAGGTCCCAGGCTCCAGGCACAGACACACACAACAGACTGCAGGCAGGACATTAACTACAGACTCCAGATGGGAGGGAGAAGGGTTGTGCAAGATTAGCTGAAGATGTGTTCTATTTGTTTATGCTGTGGAACATTTGTTTAACGATGCAAAGAGGTATTGCATTCTTTTGTTTTGTTTTTGTTTTTTTGGTTTTTTGAGACAGGGTTTCTCTGTGGCTTTGGAGCATGTCCTGAAACTAGCTCTTGTAGACCAGGCTGGTCTCGAACTCATAGAGATCCGCCTGCCTCTGCCTCCCGAATGCTGGGATTAAAGGCGTGCACCACCACCGCCCGGCCTGAGGTGTTGCATTCTTTTATGTTGCATTTGTTTAACTCGGGGAAGCTGTGTTTCTATGCCTGTCTAAAACACCTGATTGGTCTAATAAAGAGCTGAATAAGCCAATAGCTAGGAAGGAAAGGATAGGCAGGACTAGCAGACAGAGAGAATAAATGGGGGAGAGAAAAGATAGAGGAGCAAGAAAGGGAGAAGGAGAGGAGGATATCAGGGGCCAGCCACCCAGCTACCCAGCAAGCCATGGAGTAAGAAGTAAAGAATGATATAGAGGAAGATGAAAACCCTGAGGCAAAAGATAGACGCGTTAACTTAAGAAAAATTGGCAGCCAGGTGTTGGTGGCGCATGCCTTTAATCCCAGCACTTGGGAGGCAGAGGCAGGCGGATCTCTGTGAGTTCAAAGCCAACCTGGTCTACAAGAGCGAGTTCCAGGACAGGCACCAAAGGTACAGAGAAACCCTGACTCGAAAAAACAAAGGAAACAAAAAAAGAGAAAAAAAAGTTGACTAGAAACAAGCCAAGCTAAGGCCGGGCATTCATAAGAAAGAGTAAGACTGTGTGATTTATTTGGGAGCTGGGTGGTAGGCCCCCAAAGAGCCAAAGAGTAAAAAGAATAAAAGGTGAAAAACAACAGTTACAGAGAAGTGGAGAATTCAAGTTTGGGTCCACTGCTGGCCAAGCGAATCCAAGAAGAACCTGCTTTATTTTTATCCTTTAACGTGTTATTGGCCCTGTACCCTAGCCTGTTGCTTTCATCTGTCTCACCGGTTCCCAACACCAGACATAAAATAGCATCTTTGTTCTCACGGTTTTTGGATTGTTCTTGTTTTAAAAGTCCATCTTCATATCAACAGCATAAGGAGGTCAGGGAAAACAGTAGTTCCTCCTTTTTTCTGAGGAGGAAAACGAGGCTCCAGGAGACTGACTTGCCAAAAGTGATCTGGCATTTTTGTGGCAGACTGTGTTTCAGGTTGTGACTGACCGGGTTCATCTCCAGTCACATCTAATGAAGTTATCTTGATCAGGTCCATGGAGGTGGGAAGACTCACTCCAGCAGGGGGCGCACCATTCCCTAGGCTTGGGTCCTGGGCTGCACGTACAGGACAAAGCTAGCTGAGCATGAGCATTCATCGTTCCCTGCTTCCTAACTGCCCATGGAACCTGACAAGCTGCCCCAAGCTCCTGCTACCAGGGCTTCCCTGAACGAGGCACTGTACCTTGAAATGTGAGCCATAATAAGCCCTTTCCCCTTTAAGCTACTTTTGTCGGAGGTTTTTATCTTACCCATAGGAAAAGTAGCTAAGACACTAGTCTGCTAATACTAAGTTCTGGGTTTACTGGCGACCATGCTGGCTTCTGAGCGTGGGTGTGGTCTGACACAGAGCTAGGGCGGTGCAGGTCTTTGTAGTGCAGGCTCCCTGGGCTCTTAGGCAATTCTCACTTAGTGTCTTAGTGCCCTCTTTCTACCAGCCCTCTTGACTCCCTGTGTTCAGGTTATAGTAAGTGGATGAGCCACTGGGAATGAGCTTGGGCGTGGGATTCATGTGGGTTGGGTTGTGGGATGATTGCTGTCTCCGGGTGATGGACTCTAGCCCCTTCCTCCTTCAGTTAGATTCGTGGGGTGGCCCACAGAGGATGGCTCCGTTCCCACAGAGCCCAGGCCAGGCTCTCTGTAATTATCTGTTCTGTCCCTTTAAGAGACAAGCCACGCCCACTCCCTTGCTGCATGAAGCCTTGGTCTGCTCTTCCCATGTGTCTCTCTCTCTCTTTTCCCCTTTTCCCTTCCCCTCTGTCTCTCTCTGTCTCTGTCTCTCTCTCTCTCTTCTCCCCTTTTCCCTTTCCCTTCATAACCCACCTAATAAATGTCCAACTTTACTCTACATGGTGTACCTGTCTTTTGCCCACTTGCCGCCCACATGGCTAGCTGCAGGGGACACCCAGGGGACCAGCCACCTTTGGAGACCTGCTGCGTGGTCTCACTGGGCTGCTCTCAGGACCTGCTGCCCCCTGCCTGCCGGGGATCCCTCAGCAATTTTTAAATAATCATTACACTCTCAGCCTTTCGCATTTGCCTAGCATCTCTGCTGCCTCTTTCTCTGGTGCACACGTCATCCTGAAGTTCTGTTCAGTGATGCATGCGGTTTTTCTGTTTTGTCTTTTTGTCGTTTTTGTTTGCTTTATGTTTTTTTGGTTTTTCAAGACAGGGTTTCTCTGCATAGCCCTGCCTGTCCTGGGAACTCACTCTGTAGACCTGGCTGGCCTTGAACTCAGAGACCTTCCTGCCTCAGCCTTCTAAGTTCTGGGATTAAAGGCATGTGCCTGGCTGGTTTTTTTTTCTTCTTTATTTTGATTGAGGAAAACTCTGAGGGACCTTGAGTGAGTGTCCTAAAGGAAGCAGATGAGGGGCTAGAGAGATGGCTCATTGTTGAGAGCACTGACAGCTCTTCCAGAGGACCCAGGTTCAATTCCCAGTACCCACATGGCAGCTTACAACTCTCCGTAACTCCAGTTCCAGGGGACCCAACACCCATGGCAAAATGCCTATGCACATCTTTAAAAAAAGAAAAAAACCCAACAAAATAAAGTTATATTTAAAAAAAGAAGAAAGCAGATGAGTTCTCTGAAGGTTCCACTCCAGAACATTTCCAGGGGCTTACTCCACTGGTTTTCACTTCTGTTCTCTCCCCACTACTAGAAAAAGCACACAAGTAATTGCAACTAATATTTGTGATCAATCATAAACACATTGTGTTCAAAGTACCCATTACCGGAATTCGTACATCTCCAACCCGTTAGTTCCACTAGCATCTTCTTATAGATGAGAAAATTGAGGCTCAGAGAAGGTAAATCACTTTCTCAAGGTTGCAGAGCAAAACACCGTGAGTCAGATTGAGCCCTCCTGATTACAGGTGCCATGACTTTAATGCATCACACCCCACTGAGGGCAGATGTCCTAGGTCTCTGTAGGAGAATCCCAGTTTGGTGTCCCAGACACAGCAGGAAAATGATTCCATAAAGAGAACCGGCTCCTATTTAGCCAGTGAGCACTCTACCTGGAGCAACAGTGTCATTGATCATTTAGCAGCTGTGCCCTGAGCCCCTGCTGGGTGTGCAGCCAGATCTGGGTAAGTGAGAAACTTCTAAGTCTCCTTCTAGCTCCAGAGGGACAAAGTCATTTCCAGTGATTCATCGGTGACTAACTAAAATGCAGGCTCTCCTGAGTTCTTTGGTTAATACTTTCCCAAAACAAGCAGTGGCTGGGGGTGGAGTAGCTGCAGTATAAACAGAAAGAGGGGGACTAGGAAAGAGATGGGAGTGGAAGGAGGAAGGGGGAGGAAAATAAATAGAAGGGAAAAAAAGAAAGGAGGGAATTGGAGAATGAGGGAGGGAAGAGAGAACCTCAAGGAAAGCAGACATTTTGTCTAACAATTGCACGGGGTATTGCTTTGTGTTGTATGGTATTTGTGTGTGATTCTGTTCAGTCACACAAAGACTCTCTGTTCCAAGTCTATATATTTTTTTGTGGTCCCCAGGGCCTGAAGCATGTTAGCTGCATGCTCTCCCACTGGCCCACACTCCCTGCCTAGCCAAGGAAAATATTATTACCCGCTCCCCCTTTAAATTTTTAATGATGGAAACAAAAATATACCTAAAATTGAAGTTTCTAGAAAAACCACTTGTCCTTCCCTGTCTTTTACCTTTCCTCAAACTTGACTTTGGCCACCTTCCTGCCTGGCTTTGGGTTTCAGAACTCTTAAAGGGTCTCTAAGACATCCTT
This sequence comes from Ondatra zibethicus, assembly GCA_004026605.1. NCBI lineage: Eukaryota > Metazoa > Chordata > Mammalia > Rodentia > Cricetidae > Ondatra > Ondatra zibethicus. The sequence goes on from PVIU01001260.1 coordinate 112,263, forward strand.
GTTGACAGCGGTTTTGTCCAAGGGACTGACCAGAGAGTACCTTGTGGGCATGAGGGGATTGTAGTTAGATATTTCACAAAGGATTTGATCTTTGATCTCTCGGTGGTTTTCTTCTTGCCCATGGCAGCTGTCACACTTTGGGGATAGCAGTCAGTTCCAGCCACCAGAGCATGGCTGTGAGGGTGAAGGTCTAGGATCATCCATGTTCTTTATGGCGGCAGATTTGCATCTAGCAATCCAGCCCAGGACCAGCACCAGGTTTTATGAACTTGCCCATTTCCACAGCAAGTTTCTGGCACCCAACAGAAAGAAATGAAGGCTTATTTTTTTTTTTATCCCACTTTACAAACGAGGGAGCTGAGATCCTGGAGATGAAAGATTATTTAACCTTGGAGATAATAATAAGTCAGACTCTGTGATTACCAATACAACCATCCCCAGGCATCTCAAAGCTCTGTCTTCTTTTGAGGATGCAAAGCACTCATCCTTTGGGGTCATGATGAGGATTAAACACAAGGCCTATAGAAAGGGCTTCATAGATGCGGCTGTGTCTGCATTATTGCTACAAAGCACCTGTTAGTGCTAGTTCTAAGGCAACTAACAAACATCAGTAGCCTCTACCCAGTCTCGCATGCAGCTTGCCTAAGGGTCATGATCAATTGCTATCTCAGACAAGCTGACCACAGCATATCGACTTATGATCTGCGCACCTCCACAGTGTCTCGTCTCTATTTAGCATATTAAAAATGCCCTTAGGTAGAGTATAGTGTGTGCCTTCATCCCAAAGTCTCTCCACCTTGAAAAGGATATCTAGATATTTTTCTTCAAATTTTTAATCCTTTATTTTTATTTTATGTGTATGCATGTTTTGCCTGCATGCATGTCTGTGCACCCTGTTCCTGCAGTGCACAGAGGCCAGAGGAGGATGCTAAGTCTCCTAGTACTGGAGTTACAAGTGGTTGTGAGCTGCCGTGTGGGTGCTGGGAATTGAACCAGGGTCCTCTGTTAGAGCAGCCACTGCTCTTAACCACTGGGTCATCTCACCAACTCCAATATTTATGTATCTTTAGAGCAGCTCAGAATCCCCAGCTGTCCTCCCTTCTGGGGGAAGGTTGTGTGAATCATTTGTATTCTAGTCTGGTGTCTGGGGAGATGATGTTCCTCCTAATTCTTCTTAAGTTTGAGTACACAATCAATTCCATACACACAACAAAGAAGCCTGAGCCAAAAAAAAAAATATATGCGGAAGTTTAATGTTGAAATTAATCTTAAAGTGAAGTTAATCAACACATAATCATCTTTGTGCTACATGGTGATTAGCTATAAATGAAAGCTATTTGTGTAAATGAAAATAATCAGTAATATTTTGTATAATCAAGCTAAGCACTCACAGAAGTCAAGCCCTTCTAGGGTGATCAGCAATTCTGAGTGGGGGTGGGTAGCACAGTTATAGCTTCTAGGGTCCCTAAATCGCTTGTGGAAAGGGTTGACTGGAATCCTTCTGATGCTTACTGTAATGCCTTGTGGCTGTGAGGCAGGAGTCCATTCTCTTCCTCTTCCATGTCCGCTTCTTCTTCTTTACTGCCCCTCTTGCAACTGTTATTGTGGCCATCGTAGTATCTTAGCCTTAATTCAAACAGTGCTCAGTGTCCGAGGATAAACATTAAGATCCAGTGGTCCAGGGCTGTCCATCTTCTAGGTACTTTTAACATTTAACAAGGTTAGAGGTGTGGGAACAGTACAGCTGTCATGGCAGAATGAAAAAATAAATGGCCGAAAGTGGGGCTAGAGAGATGGCTCAATGGTTAGGAACGCTTGCTGCTTTTGCAGAGAACCAGAGTTCAGTGCTCAGCACCCATGTCAGGTGGTTCTGTAAGACCCATAGTTAACTTGTAAGCCCCACGTGCCCAAGGAGCAGGTAACTTCCTGGAATGCCCTATGGAAAATACTGTGGTCACATGATTTTGTTCTTCTAAGCCCCTATGACATGTGTCTCAGGGCCACTCACCGGGAAATCAGGAGTGATCCTGATCAAAGTCCATCCCGGTCAGTATTTAATTAAAACTTGCTTCAAATTTGACTCATAATTGTGGAACTGATTTTTCTCTTGCGAATCTCAGGATTAATAGTTTGCCGCTGCCTGTGACTCCATCTCCAAGAGATCTACCATCTTCTTTGGGCCTCGGTGGGCATCTGCATGTATGTGTGCATTTGTGCATTCATACACACAAACAAATAAATAATAAAAAGAGGTTCTATTTAGTGGCGGTATGTCTAGCATGGTAATGCTCTTCGGGAGAGTACTGTCTAGACCTCAGTAACCTTGGCCTGAGACCCCTCCCTATCTAGTCACTGTGAAAGCTACCGAACACATACTCATGGTTGTTTACCTGGCCAGCAGTGGATTAGATCAGGAGTAGATTTCATACTCAAGCTGAGACCGCCAGAGTCTTCTTCCTCTGCACAGAGCTGTGGTTCACAGAGAGAGACCCTGTGAGGGCTTAGAAACATGGATATCTGACCGTGGGCGTTGATCGCTAAAACTGCAGGGAGAAGCAGAGGCGGGAGTCCGCCTTACTTTTCTCACCACCTGACAAGAAGCAATTTAAGGGATTAAGGATTTACATCTGCTCACAGTTTGAGATACAGGCCAGCGTGGCAGGAAAGGCATGGCCACAGGGATGTTTTCTCACACTTCCCTGGACCAGGAAACAGAAACCAGACAGAAGCTTGGCCTGGCTACAAAATCCAAAGGCCGCCTCCAGTCACCTACTTCTTCTAGTGAGGCTTTATCTCCTAAAGGCTCCAGAGCCTTCAATATGTCACCTCTGCCAGGGACCAAGAATTCGTACATATGAAAACGAAAGGAACATGTCACATCTAAACCCATCAAAGGGTTAATATGTTCTAGGGTGAAAGATAGAGAAGGGATGGGTTCATTGGGTTCCTGGTGGACTTCTGGAACTTTCCTGAGGCCACATTTCCTTCCTCATCCTCAGATCTACGAGGTACTCTTGTTTCTGTGTAAACCAAATGGGTTCTGTTATTTGCTAAAAAGACAGCCCTGACCAAAAACACAGAGAAAGGCAGATTGTTTTCTCAACACCTTTTATAAAACAAAGAAGAATTTGAGTGGTTTTGCTGAGAGGTAATATTTCCCCAAATTAACTCTGTTGTCATGTTTGGAGTAATTAGACCCAAATGGAAGTGGGTGAACAGAGTGGGGCAGGGATGTAAACTTCACGGGACGTTACAGTCTCAGAAGAACAGTGCCCATGTCCAGGACCCATCATCTGAGGTTTGGCTTCTCTCCGTCCACTGCTTCCTGTGGACATTTGAAGGGCCTCGAGTAACTCGCTTCAGTGGGTCTTATTTCTGGCTCTGGACTGTCTACCCAGGGTCTTTTGAGCTGGGGACAGAGGTTTCAAAGTTAGTGGTCCAGGGCTGGCAAATGGCTCAGAACATAAAGGTGCTTAATGGAAGTCCTAGTGATCTGAGTTCAATTCCTGGCACCCATGTGGCGAAGGGAGAGGACGAGTCCTGCAAATTGTCTTCTGACCTTCACACGTGTCCCTTCCAATAAAATAAATAAATGTAATAAAAAATTTAAAGTCAATGGTCCATCAAAATAGAGCGCTGAGAGAAATGGAGAAATCGATTTCAAGAAAACAAACATTTCCATTGATTACAGGAGATGCAATGCAGACTTAATTTTAAAATGGTCCTTGTTTTCTTTTGTTTTTTTTACTCTGTCTCCTGTGGCAAAAAAGCTCATTTTCTTCAGCTGCTTGGTGTGGTAAGAGATGTTGAATGACTGGCAAGGGGCTCTGAATGTGTCCTCTGTGTTGGAAGTAATTAAAGATCCAGGAAGTACTTAGACATTCGAGCTTAGCTGGTCGGTCAGGTGCCACATTTGAGGCAGGTCAAGGCTTCATGCATATGGAGGATGACCCCATTTCCTGAGTGGAAATGCCCTTTATAGAAAAGAAATCGGGGTACATGTGTGTTTCTGGGTCTTTCCTATGTTTATGTTTCTGAATGTAAACTCCTTGAACTGCCAGAAAACTCTATATCCAAGAACAGAAACTGTAGAAGAAAGACCTCTCTGTGTGGCCTATAAGGATTTGATGAATACTTGCTTGGACCTCAGTGGTGAACAAGGAGTGGCAGACAGAAGAGAGACAGTAAAGGCTCCAGCTGGGAACTCGAGGTTTCGTTCTTGCCAGGCAGCCTTTATGAAACACCCGTGGAACCAGACTGTAATCTGGGCATTAGAATAAAATGATGGACCAGGACCCCTGGTCTCATGAGGGACATGAAAGACAAGTCAAAAAGTAAGTTTATAAAAATATGTTAATTTTCAGAGACTGAAGGAGCTAAAACCAGGTAATTGGATGGACTGGAGCTAGAGGATGGGGCTAGTTTTAATAGAGGGGTCAGGAAAGGACCCTGAGACCTGAATAAGGAGGAAGCAGCTGGATGAAGCTCTGGACAGGACAAGATTTTCATACCAAAGGCCCAAGAAAAGTTCAAGGACTACAGAAATGACTGACTGTGAGGCCACAGGGTAGGGCAGAGGTCAAAGGAGTCTCAGGGATCATGAAAAGTTGTTTCTTTAGTTCTTCTTCCTTCCTTCCTTCCTTCCTTCCTTCCTTCCTTCCTTCCTTCCTTCCTTCCTTCCTTCCTTCCTTTTTTCCTCTCTCTCTCTCTCTCTCTCTCTCTCTCTCTCTCTCTCTCTCTCTCTCTTTGCTTTTGACACAGAATCTCACGTGGCCCAGGCCAGCCTCAAACTTCCTGTGTAATTGAAACTGGCCTTGAATTTGTTATCTGTAATGAGCATAGAAACAGATCCCTCTGAATGAATAAATAAAGAGGGAAATCTGTAGTGTACATAGAGCAGGAAATTTATAGAATAAGAATGAGTGCAACTTGGTGTAGTGTAAAAGCATTTCTTCTTGTGTGTGGTGTGGAAAATTACTAAGAGGAAATGTTAAGAAAAACACCCTTGTCATTTTGAGGTAAACATGTTTTCCAGTAAGACACAAGAGGGACCTCACCCCTCTGTGCCCAGTCGATACAGACTTGGAGTAAACATGGAGTAAAAGCAGAAACATGGACACGAGAGGGACCTCACCCCTCTGTGCCCAGTCGATATCGATAGCCTAGGACATCTGGCTATTGGAAGTCAAGTAAACAAGTTGTTTACTAATGTATATAAAAGAGAGGCAAAAGTAAGACAGTCGTCTCAGCATCAAAATGGCCCTGGCACGCTGCTGAAGCCTCATAGCGAGATCCTCCAAAAGCCTCGTCCCCCGAGACTATGTCACCCGAAAAGCAGAGTCCTCCAAAGGCCCTGCACTCCGAGATAAGACGAGCACCAGACCACAGACCACGCGGTCAAGAGTTGACCCAGCACCGGGTCCCAGCCTGAAAGCAGGACATCGAAAGCCTTATCTCCCGAGAGCAGACCATCGCCAGACCACACAGAACTATGGGGTCAAGAGTTGAGCTGCATGATCAAGCCCCTAGTGCAGTTGGACTTCCAGCCGGAAGAAACCTAGCAATCCCCTTCAGCCCTTTACAGAACAGATCATATAATGTGTGCGTGTATGTATGTTTGTGTGTGTGTGTGTGTGTGATAGCAGGATTATTTAAGTAGGGCACTTTGTAACATGCGTTTAGAGTGTGAGTTGTTAAAAGTTATTGAAACATTAGTATTAATATTAGAGCATGAAATATTAAGGGAAATTGATATTTTAATATGTATGTTTAATGTTTGGTATTAGTATTAGGAAATGTTAATTGATAAGTTGCATTAAGGTTAAGAAGTGCTTCATGAATAATTGATAAGCTGAATTGAGGTTATGAATTGGTTTTACGTATTAGGATTAGTAGGATTGATAATTGTGATATTGAATTGCCTGTGTGTTGCCCATCATCATTCCCCCATGCCTATTAAGATTGTGAACCCCATCAGTGCATTGGATATTGAAGTTGCTAGTAAAGAATCATTATAAAGACAATTCTCTTGCTTGGTCCGATTACTCATCGATCCCTGGGGAGAAGGGCACTGAGTCCTCATAGTACTACTCGCAAAAGAACCTTGAGCTGAAACCCGACAGCTCGTGAGATTATCCTTCTGTGTCTGCCTTTCTAATCTTGGGATTATAGGTGTATACATGCTGGGGACTGAATCCGTAGTCTCTACATGCTAGGCAAACCCTCCACTAACTGAGCCATGCCCCCCAACCCAAGAGCTGGTTTTACTCGAAGGCTGATGACATGGCTCTGGAAGGTTCCTGTGGGAAGATTTCAGACACTGAAAGCAAGGGCCAGGGCAGTGGCCATGGAGATTGTAAACCATCATTGGACTTAGTATACAGCCAGCGGGTTCAGGATTTGAGGGGGAGGGAGTCAAAGTAAAGATGATTTGAGTTAATACACAGAACCACCAACTGTGGCTGGAGGGAAGGGGGAAGACAAATGTTCTAATGGGAAACAGAAGAAGATAACTGTTAGGAATTTTTCCTAATGCGAGCTCTCTGCCGACGCAAAAATCCCAATCAAGCCAAATCACAACAAACCAAATTAAAAAATATCCAGGTTAAATGGGATTCCTGTGCTCTCAGGTGGCCCCGAGGGGGAACCGGGAAGCCACAAATGGGACCACTGATGGGAGAGGAAAAGAGACCACAAGGGGAACCTTCCAGGGAAGCAGTTTAAGTAGACTGGGGGAGTGGTCAAGATTTTGGCAGGCTCATCTTGACCCTCCTCCAGGGAGGGGTCAAGACTTGGCAGCACAGGGACAGGGCCTCCAAAGATAGAGACCAGAGACCGGGACTTACAATAACTAGAAGGGAAATGAAGATTATGGTTTGGACATGCTAAATCTGTGGCACTTTACTGTACACTTCCAACAAACATCACAGTCAAGTAAAGTGAAGCAGCAAGTTTAGAAAGTGTGGTGTCCAGAGAGAGACTTCAAAGGGCCAACCCCCTTCACACTAAGATCCTTGTAATGGGATCCCAATTTTTTAAAATTGATTTTATTGAGCTATATATTTATCTCTGCTCTCCTCCCCTTCTACCCACTCCCATGGTCCCCATGCTCCCAATTTACTCAGGAGATCTTGTCTTTTTCTACTTTCCATGTACATTGGATCCATGCATGTCTCTCTTAGGGTCCTCTTTGTTGTCTAGGTTCTCTGGGATTGTGATTTGTAGGCTGGTTTTTTCTTCTTCTTTTTTTCTTTTTTGCTTTATGTCTAAAATCCACTTATGAGTGAGTACATATGATAATTATCTTTCTGGGTCTGGGTTACCTCACTCAATATGATATTTTCTAGATCCATCCATTTGCCTGCAAATTTCAAGATGTCATTATTTTTTCTGCTGTGTAGTACTCCATTGTGCAAATGTACCACATTTTCCTTATTCATTCTTCGGTCGAGGGGCATTTAGGTTGTTTCCAGGTTCTGGCTATGACAAACAATGCTGCTATGAACATAGTTGAGCACATGTCCTTGTGGTACGATTGAGCATCCTTTGGGTATATACTCAAAAGAGGTATTGCTGGGTCTTGAGGAAGGTTGTTTCCTAATTTTTTTAGAAATCACCATACTGAAATTCAAAGGGGCTGTACCAGCTTGCACTCCCATCAGCAATGGAGGAGTGTTCCCTCCACTTCCTCTCTAGCATAAGTTGTCATCAGTATTTTTGGGGATCCCAATATTTAAAGATGAACTTCACCCTGGCAGAGGTGGTTGTAGGCATATTTGTATATCATCACTTGTAAGACATGGCTAAAATATTGATGTCTTTCTAAGATTTCAGCAAAGATTGAATGAGCAGCATGCAGAGCACTTAACATAGCTCCTGGTCCATAGTAAGCATTTGAATAAGTCCCAGCTATTGGTGGGTACGTTCATTTCCTAAGTCTGCTTTAACAACATGCTACCAACTGGGTGGTTCAAATAGAGCTTTGGTGCCTCATAGTTCTAGACTTGGGAACTTGGGCACCATGCTAAGAATGGGGTTATGCTCCTCCTACAGCAGGACTCCTGCTGGCCTCTTCCAGCTTTTGGAGCTCACTAGCAAGTCTAAAATTCCTGGGCTTGGAGCTGTATCCTGCAGACACACAGCGATCTCCGCCGGTGCCTTTGTCTTCATGTGCTATTCAATCTCTATCTCCTCCCTTTCTATCAAGATACTGGTACTTTATTTAATTATTTTCCATTATTTATTTCTTGGAGACAGCGTGTATTAATTAATTTTCTCATTTAGTGTAATAAAATACCTGAGCAAGGGGAGAAAGGAGGGCTTTACTTCAGCTCACAGTCTGACAGTGCAGTCCGTCATGGTGGGGGAATGGCAGAGAGGGAACATGACGTGGCTGGCCACACTGAATCTACAGTCTTAAAGCAGAAAGGGAAGAGTTCTGGTGACCATGTTTTCTCCTGTTTTCCTTTTTATTGGCCCTGGGATCTTAGCTAATGAGGTGGTGCCACCCACTTCCCATTCATGGTGACTCCCCCCTCCTCAGGTAAGTCTCTCTAGAAGTGTCCTTACTGACAGATGCCTATGATTCTAAGTTCACTCAACGTGACAGTAAATAAACATCAAGTGTGATTTCACTCTGTGTCCCAGGCTGGCGCCTTAAACTCATTATGTAGCATAGGCTAGCCTCAAACCTACAGAAACCTGCCTGCCTCAGGTCCCAGCTGCTGGGATTACAAGTGTATACCACCAGGCCCAGTCAAGACCCCAGTCATTTTAGATCAAAGACAGAGCCTACTCTAATGTGGTCATATAAACTTAACCAGTTATATCTGCAGCAGCCCTATTCCCAGATGTGATCACAGTCAAAAGTACTGGAGACTTAGGAAAAAGAGTCCTGATTCTACCCCAGGATAATAGCATTAATATGATGGTCAGCATTAACTTCTGTATCTTGGTAGCACAAAACCGTCTACTACTGGTTCTTTAGATTTGAGTGGCAGTCTTTTTCTCTAACAATGGACATGATCGCAGGCACTCGACATTTAGTTAAAAGGTTGAGACAATCTGTTTATACTTAGAATCATGGGATTTTTTTAAAGTGAATCTGAAGTGACTAGGAATAATTTAGTTCAGTTCCCTTATTCCATGGTTGAGAAGACTGAATCCTAGAATTGTGATGTGATTTGACAGAGGGCACATATCTGGACAGTAGCCAGCCCAAGTCTAGAAATATTGTCTCGTGTGTGTGTGTGTGTGTGTGCCTGTTTGTATGTGTGTGTGTATGTTCGGGTGTATGTTTGTGTGGGTGTGCATGTGTGTTTGTGTCTGTGTGGGTATACATGCTCATGTGTGTGTTTGAGTGAATGTATGAGTGTGTGTGAGTGTATGTGACTGCATGTTCATATGTATATATGTGCATGTTCGTGTGCATATGTGTGTCTGCGTGGGTGTACATGTTCATGCACATGTGTATGTGTCTTGTGCGTATGCATGTTCGTGTGTGTGTGTTTGGGTGAATGTATGCGTATGCTCATGTGGGTGTGGGAATGTGTATGAATGTTCGTGTGTGTTTGTGTGAATGTGCATGAGTATGTCTGAGTGTCTGTACATGTTCATGTGTGAGTGTGAGTGTGTGTGTTTCCCTTTAGTGTTGAAGATGTAAACTCCAAGTCTTGAGTGCTCTCTATCATGGCCTACTGTCCCTGCAGCCCTAAGAAATCTTGTCTTCTCTCTTCTAAGATAATGGTCCTGCAGTTGAATAGAAACTACATTTCATTCCCTTCACCCATACTGAATCAAGTCCCTTCTCCCAAGTTATAGCACCCACCTGAGGCCAACTGCATCGTGAAGAGAAAACATCAGCTGTGAAGATCCTGGAGCCAGGAGAGAAAGATGTATACGGGGGTACTTTCCCCTTCTCTGCTGGGTTCAGAGCGCCTGTCTTCCCTTTCTGCTAGATTTTGGGAAGGTTCTATAGCAACGAATGAGGCCAAATTCTACAAAACTGGAAACAATTGTGTAAGGGCCACTCCAATGCCCTCTGTAGTTCCTATAACCCCGGGGGTGGTGTCATTTCAAGCGACGAGCACATTCTCTAAAGAGCAATTCTAGTTCAAGAATATAGGTCAGAGTTAGGAAATTGAGAGTAAACTGAAGGACTAGAGATCGCCCTAGGATGCTTTCAGCAGCAGACAGCACGGTGATGGAATAGAAGCGGCAAAAGCAGGAAGGCATTTGCTAGCTCGTGGTGTGAGAACATCAGAGGTAGGCAGTTAAGGACTGCTCAACTTGGTAGCATAACCAATGGCTTCTCAGCAGCTGGCTTCTCCCATGATCACAAAATGGTTGCAGCAACTCCAAAGGTAATTGCTGCCTTCGTGATGATGTTCTTTCAACAAACGCCTTGTCCCCTGGGGACCTTGCTGTCTCCTGGAAAACTTTCCTTTCAGGGCCACTCAGGTACTGGTTGCAGTACGCTGCTTGCCCAGGTGTGTGTTGGCCTTTCTTGTGCAGATTAACCAATGCAGAGTCCATGCTCCAAAATACTTTTTACCAGGCTCTTGGACTTCGGGCCTCTCTCCACCTGCTCTAACCACCCCACAGTCAGCCACGAGGCAACTGGAGACAGCCTCTAGGCTCCAGAGTTAGCTGGGATTTAGTTAATCCAACACCTGGTTACTCCACTGTTCTCGCTGCAGAAGGGCTGTAGGGAACTTTCCATCTGCTCTCATCTCTTCCTGAATGCCCTTGGGGTGTCCCCATGTGGCACTGGATAGTGTGGCACATTGCTTTCTCTAGAAAACTGTGAGAACAAACTATTTTCTTTCAATGGCAACTAGAGTATTAATAAAGCCTGTATTTTAAAACAGGCTAAAGCCACGAATGGGCACATAACAAGATTAAGTCTATTCTGAGGACACTGGGCTAAAGGTACCCGGGATGTCAGGTAGACAATTTCATTTCTGTCTTAAGCCCTAAAAGACTACAGCTAGAGAAAAGAGAAAAATGGAGTGGATGTAATCAAGGCAGGTTTTCTGGGATGTGTGTGTTCCCAGTGAGAGCTGAGAGTCCCAGGTGGACTTGATGTGTGGCTCAAATGAGTTGGACCTTGATGGGGTGGCTAACAGGTGTACTTGATGTGAGGAGAGTGGTAGGCTTGCCCAGAAAAAAAATGTGTTTGGGCCTTGGCTTGCAATCAGTCATCTGCCTTGGGAATGGAACCAGACAGTCATCTCATCAAATGAAGCAACCTGGCTGTGCGGAGCGCTTGGATCCCTCCCCTCCTAGAAGTCCTGGTTGCAGAAACGAGATGCTGTGACAAAGAACAGTGGCTCATACGATCTATTTCTGCCTCCTGCTAGTGACTCACTGGATGACTCAAGGTGAATCTACCAATCTCCGAGTCCCGCCCCCTTCCATGGGGAAAAGAGCTCGTCAGAGTTTCCCAGCAGGCAAGGTCGGCTGTCAAGAGGGGCTGGGCAAAGCCCACCAGCCTGTCTTCCCGGTGTCTCTCTCCCCTCGGGCCTTTCTGACTCTCTCTCAATCTTCCCGCTCCCCAGCTTTATTTCAGCCTTTTCTTTTCCCAAATAGCACCGCTCCCAAGTAACCCAGGCACGCGTCCTGGGATGACGTCGCCGACAGCGCAAACTCTGAAGGCTCCCCCGATCTGCGGGGGAGCAAGCCCATGATTGCTTGTTGTTTGCAGGATAAATAATGTGAACCTGAGTGCTGGCCCCTGCGGGTTAGGGCAAATTTCCATTTTGCAGCAGGTCAGCTTCCAAAGCGTTGGAGCTTTGAATGCTAATAGGCGGTTCTCTCCAGGCACCCTCTCCTTTCTTTACAACGGGCCCGGTCCTGGGGGGACTTTGCATTAGAATCCAAGGGAGAAACTATTGCACTTCTCATTGTTTTCCTTACAAATTAGTTTTCTGGATTTAATGGCTCTGGTTGCTGAGCAGATTGAGGAAATTGGGGCGGATGGTGGGGTGGGGTGAACTGGAGAGGCCATTACAGGCGTTTGGTTATTGGTTGCTCCCAAAACGGAGGGATTTGTGATTTAGGTGGAATTAACTCTCACCAAGTTGGGGGGCAGGTTGTGAAGTGGGGGTGAGTTTTCTCTTTCTTTGGAAGGGAATTTTATTTGTTGTTATTGCGTGCTAAAATAAAAAAAATGGAGAAATTGTGGTGTCACAATATAATAGATTGAGAAGGTTCTCAATGGGATGTGGGGGTGTGTTGTATTGCTCATTTGTGGGAAGATCTTGTTATAGTCAGACCTGGGAATTGAGCATCGCCTGAAGATGGCTTCATTAATACCACACAGCATAAAAGTGAAGACAAAACAAGAGGGGGAAAACCCAAGCTGGGAAGCCCTGGTCTGGAAATGTGGGCTTTGGTACATTTTGGGTGGGCAGAGAGGGGGACAACATGCAACTCCAGTTCCAGGAGACCAGGGGTGGGCTGGGCTGGGCCTTGGAGGTCACCAGGTCTGGAAGACAGTTGGCAGGAGCTGATAACCTGGGTGATTTATCTTTGGGTTTAGAATGTGTTAGTCATCTCTGCAGCAAACAGACCAAACAGTACCATTCAGGCTGGAAATCAATGCTGAGTGGGAGTCCCCACCCATGGCTGAGCTTCTAAGGAGGGAGATGGAAGTGGGCTGTGGGATGCACAGCAAGGTAAATCGCTCTTCTGAAAGGAGAAAGTGAGGAGCCGCGAAATTATACCAAGTGTTATCAGCCTTTGCTTCAGGTGGAAGCCTTTTTGGACCAACAAGGTTTTGAAAAAAAAATAAAATAAACCTAAGCTAATAAGGATGTGAATGTCCCTGTAGCATAAGACTAGACTAATTTCCCAAAGAGTAGGATTAAGACTGTCTTGATAGGAATACTATGTATCCCTTCTCTATCCTATACTTATGTTGCAGTCTTTGGAAAGAAAGAAATTTGTTGTGGTACCCAGGGGTGTTTGTTTTCAGGTCATGCAGGGAAAAGCAGGCTGTAGCTTCTGTTCTGGAGAGAGCTGAAAGAGTGGAAACGGTTCATCATGTCCCTCCCTCAACACACAGGAGCTGGTCTCAGCTGAGAGCCCAGTGGCAGGAAGATCTCACACACATCCACTCAATGAATGATGGGACCAAGAAGAAAATGACTGAATCTTGCTCCATCCTGTGATGGCTAATCTTCATTGTTAAGTTGATTGGCTTTAGGATCACCATGGAAACATGCCTCTGGGTGTGTCCATGAGATTGTTGGCAAAAGACCTACCTTGAGTATGAGAAGGATCATCCCTGTGGCTGAGGGCTCGGGTGAGTAAAAAGGAGAAAGTGAATTGAGGACCACCGTTCATCTCTCTCTACTTTTTGACTGTGGATGTAATGTGACCAAATGCTATCCCCACCACAATAGACTGTGTCTCCTTGAACTAAAAGCCAAAATAAATGCTTCCCAACTTGTGTTGCTTCTTGCTTGGTATTTTGGTCAGAGCAATGAGAAAAGTAACTAGCAGACCATGGGAGGGGAAGAACAGCCCAACTGTGGTAGTTTGAATGAGAATGGTCTTCATAGACTAATACGTTTGAATACTTGGTCACCAGTTTGTGGAACTGTTTGGAAAGGATGTGGAGGAGGTGTGTTACTGGGGGCAGGCAAGCTTTGAGGTTTCAAAAGCCCACACTATTTCTAGTTAGCTCTCTCTACCTTGTGGTTATGGATCAAGTTGTGAGTTCTCACCTATTCCTGCTGCCATGGTTTTGCTCTGCCACTAAGACTCTAACCCTCTAAAACAATAAGTTCAGTTAAATCTTCCTTTTGTAAGTTGCTTTGGTCATGATGTTTTATCATGGCAATTGGAATATATCTAATACATCAGCAGAGGACAGGCTTTGAAGGAAGAGGCAGAAGGGATGGAGTGAGACAAAGAGTAGGGGAGGGAGGGATGCTCACTTGGTCCTTGTCTTCCTTATGTGCAAGTATAGTAGCTGTCATTTATCAGAGGACCTACTGTATTCTAAGTTCCTTTACACTGAGGTCTAACTCTCATAATAATATTAAGAAGGCACCAAAGGATGAAAAAAGTTCTCTGATACTGAGAGGTGGTAGCAAATACTTACAATCCCAGCACTTAGGCGGCTGAGACAGGAAGAGCACATGTTTCATTTTGTTTAACTTCTTATTGACTCTTTGTGAATTTTACATCTTGCACCCCAATCCCACTCATCTTCCCATCCCTCCATATCTGCCCTCTGCCTTTGCAACCTTCCCCTAACAACAGGAAAGAAAACAAATCTCACCACGGATGCTGCAGTGTGTCACTGTGTGTCACACAGCTTTACCTGCAAGTGCTCATCTATGAATGAGTCGTTGTTTGAGGCCTCTGGCTTCTGCTCCTCAATTATCGACACTGGGTCCTTACCAGGACTCCTCTTGGATATCCTGTTGTTGTTCTGTGTCATGAGGTCCCACAGTTTTGGTTCTGTAGGACCGGTCCCTTCACATGCTTCGGCAGTTCATAAATGGGGTAGGTGTTGGGGTGGGCCAACTCAAAGCCTTGGATCTGCACTTGAGTGGTAGCTGAGTTAGTCAGCCTGCTCACTCTCTTGTGCCTGTGCCACCAGGGCCAGGTTTCCCACTTTACCCAGGCAAGGGATGTGGCTGGTCTCCTACATCTATGACAGCAGGGCCATCTCCCCCATGCCCATGCCTTCAGGGCCCAGCTCTCCCACACTTATGCTACCAGGGCTAACTCTACTGTGCTGCCTAGGTGAGGTACAGCCCTCCCCACCCCAGGAAGGGGCAAGGCCAGCTCTCTTATGAGAAGAGCACGTGGTTAAGGCCAACATGGGGTATGTAGTGAGATACCTATCTCAAAAAAAAAAGTTCCTGTGACTTGTCCAAGGTCATTCCATTAGTCACTGGTGGATCCCAGCTCTGTCTCAGGCAGTGAGACCCTAGAACTCAGGCTTCCCACAGTATACACATGGTCCTAGTAAACTGAGTGGGAGCATTAGTTGATGTTCTCTGAAGAAGCTGTATCTAAAGATCTGGTGAACTGTTTGGCCTTGGCCTTGACCTTGGAGACCATTGTGGCAGTGGAAATATGGAATGCTATAAGTAGGACCGAGTCAAAATTATCTGGGATTATCTTAGGACCTCTTATAGCCAATTACTTTAACTTTTATATGTGACCTAACACTTTTATGACTGATAGATAAATTCCTCAGAATGTATTATGAGGCTTAACCTCCACGAAGCCTAAAGCGGACAGTGCTGTCAGATAACATCTGAAGCCCATAGAGGAGGGTTATGGTTTCGTAACTGCAGTTTTTATGGAAAAAGCCTAAGCCCTGGCAGCATCCTCAAAATGCTGACTGGGTCACCTATCATCACAGAAGCTCAGTAGAGAGATGACTAATGGTGCAAAGCAGCGAGAAGAGATTTGGTTGTGGGTGTGTTGGAAGGTGCGGCCAATAGAGGGGTCCAGAGACAGCAACTTCAGGCTGAAGTAGAGAAAAAAAATAGGGTAAGTTCTGAATAATTAAGCAGTCTTGGTCAAGGTGTGGTCTTGTTGACTACTGCTTCTGTTCTGGCTGTGCAAGGTGGTCTTGATGTTGTTCCTGCCCTTGTTGTTTGATGGGAGCGACCTGGTTCTCGTGAGCTGCCTCCAGTTCCAGGGCGCTGCCTCCTCAGCCTGGAGAACAGTATCCCCAACCCTCACCCTGTCTCCTCCTTGGGCACAGCTGTTCTGGGAATCCTAGGTGTGACTATAAGGAGGACAGACCAGACACAGAAACCACAACATTGGTGTCAGATGTTTGTCCTGCTTTAGTTACTGTTGTCATCTAGGGCCACACCATCCTGTAAAGCTCTTCCATTCTTGTTGAACTGTGACAATTCCAGAGACTGAAGTAATTTGATTCCTAGAGCTAAGCAACTTCCTTCTGCCCTCCCAGCCCTATCAACCCCTAGCAATGCCTTGCCAGGAAAGATGTTTATCCATCACTTGACATCCTTAAACTGCCATTCCCTGGTTACCCCTAGCAACGACCAACAGCAAGCCAAAAAAGGAAACTTCAATCTCCTTTCTCTAAATCCTATAAGAAAGGGCCTCTACTCTTGTCACAGGGGCCTGGACTCCCCTACAGGGTCCTGCCATGCTTGTCTATCGGCCTGTCTGTGGAGTAAATAACTCGTCTAATAATTCTCTTACCCAAAGGGACAGCCTGCCTCAGTGTCTCCTTTGAACCCCAAACCCAGAACCCTTCAAACTTGTCAGCCTGAATGCAGAGTGCCAATGCTTTACAGCAAAAGCAGCTTCTAAGAGCTATGAGTTTAGATATCAAGGGTTTACCCATCTCCCTGCCCCAAAGACACATGGGTTGAGGGCTTAGCAGCCAGCTAATGGGTTTGTGGGAAGCCATTGGATCCTAACGACTCTGGCCTAACCAATGGCTAAATTCCTTGTAGATTGATAATCTTTCAGTATTATTAGGAGGTAGGAGAAAGAAGGAGGCAGGGGTTGATGTCAGGAAGTAGTTCACTAGGGGCATGCCCTGGAAAGATGTCTCTTTGCTTCCTGCAAGTTGTGTGGTGAACAGCTCTGCTTGTCTAGGGCCTGCTGCAATTATGGTGTTCTCGTCCCCTCAGGCCCAAAGTCACCCGGTCAGCCAGCCATGGCCCATAATGCCTGCATCTGAGCATCACTTCCAGTTGAGTTGCTTATGCCAGGAGTTTGTCACAGTGACGGAAAGGTGATGGAGAAACTCCTCCAGTCTACTGCCACCAGCCAACCTGATGCTCCCACCCTGCAACTAAGAAATGAAGCCACTGATCTGTGACTTTCTCTTGTTCTGTATCTATTAAAGTGGCTCAGAATGTCTTCCATGTGTGTTCCTGGATCATCATCCCTCATGGCTTAGAATAAACTTTTTTTCTTATTTGTTCTAAAGTAGGATCTTTATTGGAGTACTGGGATTGAGCACAGGGCTTTGTGCGTGCTAGGCAAACACTGTACCACTGAGCGACACCCCCTGCCCCTGAGTCTTATTTTAGGTCCACAGTAGTCACAACCTTCAGGGATCTGCATCTTTCTGGCTTTGGGTTTCCCTGGTGAAGGACTGTCACCTGCCATTAGAGGTGGGATCATATAGCCTTGTAAAGAATATGGAAACTGTTAGAAAAGGGGAGTGGCCAAAACCAGTGGCCACCCTGCAGACCTGGATGACAGCCTTGATGAGTCACTCAGAGAAGCTGAAAACAATGACAGTCAATCCCTTGCTCTTTGGAGACCTGTCACATGGGTCACAGTGGTCACTGATGATTATGGCGCTGGGGTGCCACATTCCAGGGTTAACAAGACTCATCAGAAGGTGGTTCAGGACAGCAAAGGTCACAGAAGAACTGAGATCCTTGGCACTCATCTGTCCCCTAAGTCAGAGTTCTTCAGGCAATTGTGTGTTGCAGAATAGGACCAAGGTAGACCTTCCAGAGAACTACCACAGACACCTGGGAGACAGATATTGAAGGACCTCTGTTTGTTCATTCATTCAGTCACTCAGATAACATTCACTCTGCAAGTACTGTGTGCCAAATACATTAAGAATAGAGGATCTAGGTTAGACCTTCAATGTTTTAACAGTATAGCTAGACTGAGACTTACAGCTATGTGTGAAAACTGAGAGCATGACCTGTGGGCTAACTTGGAGTAGGGGGAAGTGTAAGAACCAACAGTCCTGCAGCCTGCAGCCAGGAACTGGCCTGGAGACTTAAAATCACATGCACACACAGACAGACAGAGACACGAGGACACAGGTCATCCTTGATACAAGAATGCCAAGTTTATTGTGCTCAGGGGAAGCTTATATAGGGCTTTGGCCATGCCCCAGCTCTCGGGATCTGCAGGTCTCATCAGAACCCACTCCATCATCAGGGTGCTCAGAGCAGGGGAAAACAAGCTGTTTACAAAAAATTCAGGGTCTGGGGGTCCACAGCTCCCAACAGCTCCTAACATCTCCCCCTTTTCTATATAATTAGACCAAGGGTTTGGACTGGCATGGGCGTGACACAAATATAACTGAATGGAAAGAGAGCAGCCAACTGCATGCTCCAACTGCTCTTATAAAAGGAGGTCTATAGGTCAAACCAAAAAATGCCCTGATGAAAATTATACACTATACAACATTGGGCTGGATTCCGGAAACAAAACTCCTGAGAATCCTTGCCAGCATTCTTGTAAAGTGATCACGGTCCCCATCACTGCAATGAATAATGCACTCTGGCCATAAATCTTAATACCAGGCCAGCATTTGTTGGGCATCCATGCACCCACCCATGGGGCTGTAGCCACCACCTCAGGGTGCTCCTTCCTGCTTGGGCCAGGTGCTGCTTTCTTGCCTCCCAGCCTCTGCCCCCTTTAGCAAATTCCACTGGCTGGTTGGGAGCCAGGATGGCAGGCATGCTCGGGGACCTTCTCCTGGGTGGCAGCTGCATGGGTCCCTCAGGACCTACCACTCGCACCGCATCTTGGGTGCTCAGAGCCAGAGATGGCTGCCTCCTAGCAAAGCTCTGCTCCAGCAGCCTTCTGGTCTGAGCCTCGCTTGCTATGGGTCTGAAAGGTGCAGGGAGCTGAGCGGGACTCCGGGAAGCAGGCTCACCACTTAGGAACTGCAGAAGGGGCTCTGAGCTCGCCACATGCATGCCTGCACGCTACTTGTTGGGCCCATAATGGTGGACAGGCTCCCGAGCCCCACTTAATCATTTAGAGAATTTGGGTCCTAAACTACTTCCTGCAGTTAGTTGGGCGAAGTATCCTTAGTTTTTTTTTTTTTTTTTTTTTTTTTTTTTTTTTTTTTTACAGTGACCTTCAGGGGGTCTTGGTGTATCAAACCACGTTAGCCTGGAAGGAATCCATAGGTTCTCATACTCTGTGGAGACAAAAGCAGAACCCCCTTTCCAAAGCAACAAATCTGTACATCAATATCCCAGAGTCAAGATACCTTTGTTAGCAGTTTCCAGAATCAAATGTCTTTCTTCAGTCAAAAACACAAAAGACATCACAATAACATACATCTGTACACATTTCATCTTTTCCAAAACACAAAAGACAACACAATAATATACATCTCCACATTCCATCTTTATTTCTTTTAATCTGACTGTCTCTTTAAAAACTTACTCTTTTATATTATATTATTGTCTCTTTAGAAACTTTGTTTAATTCTGGTGCCCTGCCTCTCCAAAAGAACTACCAATTGACTGGTCAATACCTGAACAGAATTATTAACACCCATCTTCAATCTGCCCTCACTGTCAATCTCTTGCTTGCTGGCCAGCCTTCCGAGGGCCATCTCCCAAGGTCTCCCCAATTCCTGATCTCACTGGGGCCTCTACCTGTAAAAACTGATGGTCCTGTACTCTGTCTCTTTAAAAACTTACTTAAACACACATAACACACATACCCATCTTTAATCCACCCTCACCATTCCAGAGGGCTATCTCCCTGAGGGCCTCCACTTATAAAATTCCACTGGTTCCATTCCTGTGCTCTACTTGTTTTGTGCTATGGGAACTAGGCTGAAAATTTAAAATCACACAAACACAGGCAGAGACAGACAGACAGATGAGGTCATGGGGACATCCTTGAGACAAGAGTGCCAAGAATGCACCTTTTCTATATAATTATGGGTGATCTCTCAGGGATCCATAGTTCCTGATCTCATTGAGGGCCTCCATTTGTAAAACACACTGTCTGTGCTATGTGGAGGCTATGCCTGTAGCTCCTAGGATCTTTCAGCTGCAGGCCTCATCAGAACCCACTCTGCTATCAGGATCTCATGCTCAGAGAAGCTGCAGGTTGCTCAGAGCAGGGGAAAACAAGCTGTTTACAAGAAATTCAGGGTCTGGGGGTCCACAGCTCCCAACAGCTCCCAACAGGAAAGCCAGACAGAACTCTTGAAAAAGGTACTGTCTACGCTGACTCCTGAGAGCCAATGGTCATGAGGCTTGGTGAGAGGTAGGCAGACAGAGAGGTGAGCTTTCCCAGTTAGAGGAAACAACATGGATGAAGACCCACAAGGGAGTGAGAACATGATAGGTCTAGCTAGTTCTCCCCTTTGACTGAAAGCCCATATCAAGCTGTGTCAAGGAAAGCCTTGTGAACTTTGTTTGGACATGTGGACTTTGTGACAAGGTAGAGCCATTGATGGGTCCTGAGAACAGAAACATCAAGATCAGACTATGGATTTAAGCCACTTTGGCTGAGATGTAGAAGGCTCTTAGGAGGTAGACCAGTTACACGGCTATTGAAGTTCTCTAAGAAAGAAATAACATTGCTTGGCCTTCAGGTAGGACATCCATAACCCTGGGGAAAACCTTTGGGTGCTGTTTGGAGCCAAGACTTCCTTTGCCACTATTCATGGATTAGGGTACAACCTAGAAGTGCCAAGGTGGGCAGGAGTCTAAAGTGGAACAGTTCAGAGGGATGTGGCACCTCACACTTGTAACCTCAGCACTTGGGAGGCTGATACAGGAAGATTGGGAGTTCAAGGCCAGCCTGGGCTACGTACGGAGATCCTGCTTCAAAAATCAGCACAGTAGCAACAACAAAAGCCAGACAGATTATCACTAGAGGTGGTTCCAGAAGAAACCAGAAGTTCTATCAGATGTAGAAAAGTCAAGTAGATATCCTTGGGCTAAGGCCGCAGAAGCTCAGCAGCATATCCAGGCAGGAACTGCAGGTGAGCCCAGGATGAGAACATCAGCAGGCACACGAAGTGAGGTCAGGGACACAGAACCAGGACATGGGGATTCGTGAGTTTCCATCTCTGCTGTTTTGTCAGCTCTTGTGATTTTACAATTTCTTTAGATCTGTCATTTCAACACCCTTTGCCTCTATTATCTGTGGGAATCGGTAATATGAATTTTTGAAAATGCAAAGGGTGGTTGCTTGTTTTGAGGAGGATAGTATGGTAGGCTGGGGCGGCATCTATGTCTTACTTGGTAGGAGAAAGTTTATAGAGAAGGGGTTGGACAGAGGTGGTTCCTCTGGAGAAAATAAATGAATCAATTTGCTCACTACTTCTTTTTGGTTCTTTTTTTAAGGCAGGGTCTTACTGTGTAGTTCTAGCTGGCCTGGAACTTCCTATGTAGACCTGGTTGGCTTTGAGCTCACAGAGACCCACCCTACCTTCCAAGTGCTAGGATTAAAGAAAGGCAAGCACTGCTACACCTGCTTCACAAATTCTTTTAAACTACTCTTTTCAAGAGGTGATGTATAGTTTTTGTCCCCTCAAATGCGGGTTAGGTTGAGCAACATGTTTCTCATGACCTTCTAGAATATGGTGAAAATGACAGTGTGTAAGCCCTGAGGAGAGGTTATCAGTGACATTCCTCAAGGGTGAGGCTGCTCAGCTAGCTCTGTGGAGAGACACACACAGGCAGTAACCCTTTTGCCAGTGCATGGGAGGAAGCGGTGTCTGCCCCCAGTCAAGCCTTTAGGGGCAATCAGGTCCTGAATTTCAGATTTGCTAGCTGAGATCCCAGAGTGGAGAGTAGAAATAAGTCATTCCTGTTGGGCTTTGTCTACAGTTGTCACATAGGGAAACTGTCTTACGTTTGTCAGTCCTAGGGTGATTTGTTCCATAATGAAAGAGACTAACCCAGAGATGGAGTTGTATCTGACTGTGTTAACTATACCCCCATAAGGGAATAGAGGGAATATACCTTCTCACTTACGAGCTTCAGTCACTTATTCATCCATCCACCCATCTATCCAATTACCTCTCAACCCACTCTCCTACCAATCCATCTATTTATTCATCTATCTATTCATCCATCCACCCACCCATCCATTCATCCATCCATCCATCCATCCATCCATCTATCCTTCCTTCCTTCCAACCATCCATCCATTCTCCCACCTATCCATCTGCCCATCAACCCACTCACCCATCTGTTCATCCATCCACCCATCTATCCAATTACCTCTCAACCCACTCACCTACCAATCCATCTATTTATTCATCTATCTATCCATCCATCCATCCATCTACCCATCCATCCATCCATCTACCCATCCATCCATTCATTCTCCCACCTATCCATCTGCCCATCAACCCACTCACCCATCTGTTCATCCATCCATCCTTCTATCCTTCTATCCATCCATCCATCCATCCATCCATCCATCCATCCATCCATCCATCCATCCTTCTACCCATCCATCTACCCATCCATCCATCTACCCATCCATCCATCTATCCATCCATCCATCCATCCATCCATCCACCCACCCATCTACCCATCAACTGATTCATCCACCCATCAATCCATCCATCCATCCATCCATCCATCCATCCATCCATCCATCATTCCACCCATCCATCCACCCATCCATCCAACAAATTCTGTGTAAGTTCTGGGAGAGCAAGAACTCTGCTGCCCACCCATTCTCCTCCTACTCTCTTTTTGCTTTTCAGGTTTTTTGAGACAGGGTTTTTGCCCAGCTCCTGAAACTGTCTCCTGTCTCTGTTTAATGCTGGGATCACAGGTACATCTCCTCTACACCCGGTTTTCTTTATTTGTTTTTATGTCTCCAACATCTAGCACACAAACAGAACTCAATATGCAACTGTTAAACAGACAAAAAATTGTCCCTTTCAGGTAGTTCTCAAGGTCAGAGTGTATATGAGAATATCAGCAATTCACAGAATGCTAGAGTAGCAATAGGTACCACAGAGGACAAGGTTCTTTAGGATGGTGGAATCAGAAAAGGGCTGTTGACTGTGCTGAGTGTGTTTTTAAATTTGAAGCAGGATCTCACTATGTAGTCCAGGCAGACTTCAAATTCAGGGGAATCTTTTTATCTCAGCCTCCCAAGTGCTAGGATTATAGGCAAATGCCACTACATCGAACTTTGAACAATGTTTTACAGATAGACAATTGCATAGGAAGCTGAGGCAGGCTGTTACGAGACCATGTGGCCCATATGGAGTCTGACAGAGTCGTGGGTACCTGAAACCCTAACTTGGGCTCTTTAATTTGGAGGGGGTAGGACTGCTGAGAGGCACACACGTAGGAGAGCCTCATACCCTGACCTCAGGAACAGCAGCACAACCTTGTCATGGTGGTGCTGGGTGTTCTTCAAGGGAAGGCAGCCTTTACGTCTCACTCCCCCGCCCGCAGGGGCACTCAGTCATTTCTCTCCAGCTTGCCGTATCTATCTTCTCATCACTGTGCTTCACTCACCTTCAGTTCATTTTCTTTGTCTGGTTAATGCACAATCACCCTTAATACTCAGGGCAAGAATCGTTTCTTTTCTGATAGCTATCCCCGATCAACCTGCCTGCTGGCCCACTTTACCCTGGTCCCATCCTTCCTTTTCATCCTGTTGGGTTCGATGCCCGTTACTGATGGGCTGCCTCATTCTCTTGGGCATTCTCAGGTCACATTTCCCAGAGAGAGAACCTGATCTCTCAGTTCTCTCAGAGAACTGATCTTTAACTAATTACGAGCTATCAGTCAACAGCTGTTGGGAGCACAGAGGTCCTTGTGCTCACAGATAACCACCAAGGGAACCAGAAATGTTAAACACACAGACTTATCAAAGGAAAGGCTACATAATTTATGATCCATCCAAGAGGCTGGGAGTGGATGCCGTTAATAACCGGGTGACATTTGCACTATCTGTATGGCCAAGACCACACTGGACCCTTCTCTGGATCCTTATTGTGAGCTTGTCAGTCTGTAGAACCTATCTTTATGGAAGGTGTCACATGTATTTTACAAAGAGTTTTGATGTAGTCATATCCTAAGCTTTATTGTGCATGTGGTATTGAATTAATTATTACCAGGAAAGTTTTCATCAAATTATGCTGTGCTTAAAAATGCCTAAGGTAAATTACATGGAGTTAAACTCTCAAAGTTTGAACCAACACCGGCTACTGAGTGGTGATGAACTGAACTACTTTCTTGCCTTCCTCAGATGGTTACTCTGTTGGCTGTGGTGGTTGCAAAGACTGTAACGGGCAACCAAAATTTTTGGTTGCCCTTGGGACAGCCTTGATCCAAAGCTCCAGGGAGCTGCCTCTTCAGTGTAGCTCAGTGGCAGGCAAAGTTCCCTGAGGATCTAGGGGAAGATGTCTTAGTTCACTTTGTGCTGCTCTGCCAGAGTAGCATAGCCAAGGTCATTTAGAAACAATAGAAGTCTATTAGGACCATGATTTTGGAGACTTCAAAGTTCAAGAGTGAGAGGCTGCATTTAATGAGCACCTTATGTTGTATAATAACATAGCAGAAAGAAACAGCAAGTGATGTGGGGGGGGGAGAGGAATTGAACTTGTTGAGTTATTAGAGTTATTAGATCCACTCCTGGGATAGCTAACTCACTCTTGTGACAGTGGCATTAGTCCATTCACATGCCACCAAGAGCTGATCACCTCTTAAAACAACATGACACTGTTGTCGATTAGAGATTAACTATCCGACATACCAACTTTGGGGGAAATGTTCCGAGTGTAGCAGACAACAAGCGGCAAACTGAAGGCTCAGGGTTTTGTAGCAGACAGCCGTTGGGCCATCACCTCTCATCTACCTCCGACGCCAGCTGCGGCTGTGTGGGAAGGTTCTGACTGACCCTGTTCAAGCTCAGTACCCAAGAAGTTCCACACTAAGCCTACCCTGCCTGCTGCCTCTGAGGATCAACAAAGCCATGTTCACTTGGGGGAAGGGAAGGTTGGTCAGTGTACCAGGACAACTTCAGGCAGGGGAGAGGCTGAAGCTGGTAGATAAATGTTCAGCAGCCTGCCTTGTTGGTGGGCAGTTTGAGAAATGACTTGCAAGCCTGTGGTGGACTCTATCCCTCCGTTGTCTCCATCCCTCCATTGTCTCCAACTGGCGGTGTCCCCATTGCGTTGTCTCTTCCTGTTCCCTCACTCCTCTGTTTTGATAGCCTCACAAACAGTGTTGCATTAGAATCCTAATCTTAAGACTGTTCTTAGGGGAACCGAAGATTTATTCTGAAGGCAATGAGGAATGCTCGCAGCACTTTCTCTTTCTCTGATAATATCCTCCGATAAACGCGATGTACTCTTCTGGACAGAGAGGGCATAAGCAGAGGAGGTCACAGTCCTCCAACATAAGGAGCTTATAGCCTCCCCCCTCTGGTGTTTGTATTTCCGTTATCTCCTTTGGCCCTCTTGGCAACCTTTGCAGAGAACCAGTGCAAACATCATTATCCTCATCTTACGGGGAAAGCAAGAGGAGACAGAGGCAGTCAACACAGCCTGCAAGGTCACGCAGTGGTCAGCGGCCTTTTGAGCAATTAAAATCTTTAGCAAAGTATATGAATTATCTTAGTTACTCTGAGAAAGTAATGTTAAAAGCCATGCATTTGCAATAATTTAATTATCCGCTTGCCTTCATTATTTTTTCTTTGCATTCTCTGTTTCTCCTTAACTTTCCAAATATTGTACTGGCTTTTAATCAGCGCTATATAATTTCTTCTGAGAAACTAGGTCAATGTACAACGTGTTAACACAGCTTTTCCTTCTGCAGTTTAAACAAAATTTTAGTAAAATTTCATCTCACAAGGAGGGAGAGAAAAAAAAGCCCTTTGAGTTGCTATTGCATAATTTGAAGCCGAATGGCATGATTGCATATGCATTTTAGATGATCAGAGGAGCAGAGGGCAGTGTGGAGGGAGCCTGGCAGGGTAGGAATCTACCTTCTCTCTGTAGGTGGCTCTAACCCGCTGGGGGCTTTAAATAACACCCTCATGCTGGTGACTCACATTTCCATCCCCAGCCCCCACAGGTCTCCTGCACTCACAGCTGGCGTAGTCAGCCTGTAATTGACATTGCTACGCCACTGGATGTCTCCCAGATACTCGGACTTCACAGGGCCAGAGTGGAAACTCTGGGTACCCATCCCCCGGCTGCGGAACTGCTTCTTTTCCCAGCATTTTGTCTCTTGGTGGGCGGCGCCACCCTGCTGAGCTGTTCAAGCTACAGGAACTTGGAAGCTGTCCCTTGCTCTCTTCTCCCTCACTATCCATTCCATTACCAAGTCTGAGAGCCTCAGATCAGCGTCCTCTGACCTATCCTGGCCTCCTCACTGGTGGAGCCACTATCCGCTCTTGACGGGGCTACGCCTGCGTCCTCCCAGCAGATCTCTCCCTCCTTTCACCCTTGCTTTCTGTTGAGTGAAGGGAAATTTATCTTCCATTGTCTTGAGTGTCCCTGTTGGATTGGGACACGTTGGATAAACAGCCGTGGCTGCTCTTGGTGACCCAGGGAGGCTAGGACCTAGCTCATCTGTTCGTCTTCTGTCGCAGATGCTGAAGCGTTCAGAAAGAACAACCTGCACTTCAGCAGTGTTTGAAGAGCCAGAGAACCCGCCCGTTCCGTTAACCTTTCTGTTCCTGTAAGAAAACATTGACCAAAAGCAACTTGGGGCAGGAAAGGGTTAATCTGGTTTACAGATTACAGCCCATCATGGAGGGAAGCCAGGGCAGGAACTTAAGGCAGGAACTGAAACAGACCACAGAGGAATGCTGCACATCGGCTTGTTCTCTGCAGCTTACTTGACTTACCTAGGGGATGGAACTTTCCATGGTGGGCTGGGCTGGGCCCTCCCATATCGATCGCTAATCAGGAAAATTCCCTCACAGACTTGCCTATATCCCAGTCTGATGGAGGCAATTCCTGAATTGTAGTTCCTTCTCTTCAAGAGACTCTAGTTTGTGTCAAGTTGACGAAAATTAACCAGCACACCAAGAAGGACCCCCCCCCACACACCAATGACTGGGCCACTCAGGAAAATTTATATTTGGTAAGTTTGAATTGAGCCCTAGAATCTATGGTGTGTGTGTATGTATGTGTGTGTGTGTATATATGTGTATGTATGTGTGTGTGTATATGTGTGTGTATGTGTGTGTGTATGTGTGTGTGTGTGTGTGTGTGTGTGTGTGTGTGTGTGTGTGTAGGGGAAGGGAAGGGGACAACTTGCTAGAGTCAGTTTTCTCTTTCTGCCTTGTGGGTTCAAGGATGGAAGTCATCATTAGGCTTGAAAGCAGTACCTTTGCCTGCTCAGCCATCTTTCCGATTCCAGAACATCCCCCTTAAGCGTATGTATTTGAACACTTGGTCACTGCATGGCGGTGCTGTTTGAAGAGGCTGTGGGTTCTTCTGGACATGGGACCTGGCAGGCAGACATAGGGCTTTAAGGGTGGTGATAAAGGATTATAGGGTGATAATTCCAGCCCAAGCTCGGCTTTCTGACTGCTTACTGGGTATAACGAGCTGCTTCTGTTGCTCCCACAGTCATAAGCCACTCCGCTGCCATGTCTTCTGTGCCGCGATGGACCATAACTCCTGAACAATGAGTCAGACTCGCTCTCACTCCCTGGAGCCGCTTCTGTTAGATGTCCTGTCACAGAGAGGAGAGCGATAGCAAATAGTCACCACTATGGGATCAGCCAGAACAATAGGTCTTCTCTTTATGGCGCTGTTTATATGGCTAGATTGTCGATTTGACTAGCTTGATAAAATGGGCAACCCCACAGCTAGCAGAAACAGAATGAGGTGACATAAAAGTGGGGGCAAGAGGACCAGGCTGGCAGTTGGGCTCACAGGTTGTCCCGTTAAATATGGAAGTCAGAAAAAAAATGTGTCTGCTGTGAGCTGAGCAAGAATGAGAACCTTGGGAAACTTAGAATTGAGGTTGATGGGGAAAATAATAAAAGCCACTCTCAGCTGGGGCTGCGGGTGTGGCTCAGTTGGTGGAGTGGTTGTATAGCATGAAGGAAGAACTGGGCTTACTCCCCAGGACTACAGAAAGCAGATGTGGTGATGCACAGCTGTAATCCCAGCACTCTAGAAGTGGAGGCAGACAGACCAGGAGTTCAAGATCATTCTCAGCTACATAGCAAGTTTCAAAAGTCAAATCCAGCTTGGGATATATAAGGGCCAGTTTCAGAAACAATCAAAATCAAAACCTTTCAATGAACATGATTCCCTGTGAGAATAATAGGAGAGTTTCTGGAATACAAAATCCACAAGTTTGGAAACACCCCAAATCTTATCAAAGTAGGACGGAAATGATTGCAATTCAGGGTGTAACCGAGTGGTTAGGGTCTTACCGTTGCAGCTATTTTAGGGACAATCTGTGAATACTGAAGAGGATTGTTCAGGCTCGGCCAGGATGAAAAGTTTCAAGTTTGGGGTTCAAGGAGACACTGAGGCAGATTGTCCTTTGGGGCAAGAGACTTATTAGAGGTTATAAGGGAAGAGACGGGTAGACAGCTGCGTGGTGGAGGCTCTGAGGAGAGTTCAGGCGCCTGTGACAGAGCAGCATTAGTGAGCAGTTCACAGCATGTGGTTCTGTGCTGCGGCGTTAGTGAGCAGTCCACAGCACGTGCTTGCAGACAGGCTGTCTCTGAATCAGCTATGAGGATGGACAAGCAAGAAACTAGAAAAGTAAGTTCCTTTAGCTCTGAAAACAAAATTGTGGCAGTTCGGGAAATTGTTATGGTTCATCCAAAATGGAGGAGCCTCACAAAGTGGTGTGACCCTGGCTAACTTTGAATACAGCTGGCCGCTTTTTTGTAGTTTCTGCACATAGCAAAATGCCTCGAATGCGTATCCATTTGTAACCCTTGTTCCCTATTCTCTTTGCCCCCACTTGCCTTGCTCCTTCTTCACTCCTGTATCATCTGTAGTTGACAGAGTCAGTGCCTGAGCCAGGGACAGCCATTTATGATCAGCTGTCTGCACCGTACTTGTACATAACCAACAGCATGACAGGAGAGCTTACACTCCGCAGATGCCTGAGTGTTGAGTTGAACTATGACATCACAAGTCATTGTGTATGAAAGGTCTTAGATTCAGGTTCTAGAGGGACATTTAGATGGATTGTTGGAGGCAAAGAATTTATTAAAAGAGTTACTAACACTATGGACAGCCAGACAGAAAGCAGCATGGCTAGGACTGTGAGGCGAATTCAGGCCCTAGCACCAGAGAAAGATGATGCGTTGGGGACTCTCAAGAAAGGAATCAGGGTGTGGGCGGAATCTGCGTGGCTGGAGTAGGGTCTCTTCTCACAGCTTTCTTGTTGAGGGGCGTGTTTCACAGCAAGAGCGTGCAACCAGACTTTCTGATTCCCAAACAGGCAGCACACAGGGGTGTGGCCACCAAACTCACTTTTCCAGGTGAGAAATCCAGAAACCTAGAGAGTCACAGACAATGCCCTCAGTAGGCCTGTCCATGCTTGTGAGCCGGGAGGACAGCTGCAGGTGTCCTGGCCGGGGCACTCGGCTGGCCTGGATCCTAACATTTAATGTGTGTTAGCCAGGGTTTTCTAGAGGAAAGGAACTCATGGAATGAATGCATTTTAAAAGAGGATACATTGATATTGAATGAATGCATACTAAAAGAGGGTTTATCGATTGGCTTGCACAGTGTGGTCTGAATAGCTCAATACTGGCTGTCTTCACACTAGGTAGGCTGAAAACCTGATAGCTGCTTGGTCAATGGGGCTGATGCCCCAGCTGTCCCAGCCTGGTGCTGAAGGCCTGGAGGATTCCTGGAGAGCTGCTGGTCTTCAGTCCATGTTGGAAGCCCAAAGTGGGTACTTCTGTGAGCAAAGGAATGTGCCAGCGGCATCAGGGTAAATAAACGGGCGGCAGGACACAAAGCAAGCAGGCAAAAGCGTTCTTCCTGGGGCCTCCTGCTATTCAAGCTGCTTCATTTAGAATGAGTCTTCCCACTTCAGATAACCTGATCACGAAAACCTCTGTGCCCCGCAGCCTGTCTTTGAGTTGCTTCTAGATCCAATCAAGTTGGCAATGGAGAGCAACCATCAGTCTATGCAATAAAAATTTTTCAGCTCCACTCTAACCTAATGGGCCCATCATGTATATGTTCCTCATTAACTACAGCATCGCTACTAGCTGACTAATCAGGTGTCTGCAAGAGGGAAAGTCGGGCAGACTCTCCTGTTCCGGTATGTGGTCCTACCTCTAGAATAGAAGCCTCAGGCTTTTCGCTGTGACCCACCAAAGAACAGCACAAACCCCGAAACTTCTCAATCACCCCAAATTTCACAAGTGAAGAAAAATTCCATGTTGCACGAATTATCACCAGTTAATCCAACGGCATGGAGCGATGAATACACATATGCACTCATGAGGCAGGCTGATCCTTATTTGGAACATAATAGTTTCAAAGTTATTCACAAATTATAGGCCCAAAAGATCAAGATACACAATAACCATAACAAATTAAACTGGAAATTATAAAGGTAAATAATCATGAAACTAAATTTATAGTGATTTATAGTCAATGCAAATTTTAATTAAAGGCCAGCATCATTAACCTATCAAAGCCTACAGTCAATTCAGAGCAACACTGTTTAAAGCACCGACAATAATATGCCATTACCCCAAGCTGCAGGAGTTCCTGCTACCTGTGAGTCTGCACACAGGGAAAGCGCCATCTCATCACCAGCTGTAACCTTAGCAGAATATCAAATTAGAGTTCTTAGGAGACTCCGACCATAATCATTTTCCTTTGAGTATTCTAACTTTTAGTAGCCCTGGTGATGAGTTAGCCAGTTAGGTGAAAATAGTTCTGGCGTATAAAGTGTCTGGCAAGGATACAAAGGTCATTTGCATCTAGAATAGTCCCAGACACGCTTGCATTTAGGGAGGCGGGAGGCTCTGCAGGGAGCTGCTGCCCCAGTGTGAGAATCCTTGCTCTGGAAAAAGCTCACAGACGTGTGTGTGTGTGTGTGTGTGTGTGTGTGTGTGTGTGTGTGTGTGTTAGAAATGTGTAGCTCATCTTTCTTGACTCAGATTTTCAGACGTCATGATGGCTTCAGCTTTAGCCACATGTCCACTCTGGGGCAATCATCTGTGGGCTGGGGGTGGTGTGTCTCTGTCTGCCGGGTGGCTCTGTGGGTGGGAAGGGCAATTCCTGAACTCCACAGAGGATTGTATACGATAACAGAAAATAACAGTACAAGCTGTATCAAAGACTGTAAAACCCAAACCTTGGAAACCCACAGAGACTTGGAATCTCTAGCTTTTCTCTAGCCTTGGGGTAGCTGGCGGTAAAATCTAGATTCTGTTCACAAGGCAACGATCTAAGCAACACCTGTAGGATACAGCTAACCTTCCTGTATAGAAATGCTTGCTTCCCCAGCCCACTGGGCTCCATCTTGGGTCACTAGTCCTGGCCATTGCAAGCATTGCCAGAAGCTGGCAGCTAGAGGGGACTGGGGATCTGGTCTCTCTCAGCCTGGTCAGGTCCTATCATTATCTCCCTGCAGGCTTCAGAGTATCTCTGGCTGGGTGGGGAGCTTCTGAATTTTCCGCTGGTCCCGTGTCCTTGCTCTGCTGTGGTCTTCTCTGCTGCATCTCCAGGAAGGATCTGGAACTGAGAGAAGTACAAGACAGCTGACCAGACCGTCCTGCTTGGCCGGCTATGTGGCCCTCATGTCCGGGCTTTGTCAAATGAAGCCTTGATGTCCTTACAGCTTGCCATTTTATGTTGTTGTAGTCAACCTCAATTCTCTGCCTCTCAGGGTAATAGCCTGGACTCACATCAGTGCTGTTCGTAGAAATCTCACTTTAAATGTCAATAGCAGAATATTAACTTCTTATTTCTTTTTGCATCATTCTGTAGCAATTTAATCTTTCCCCAGACAGATGGATACGTGGGACCAAGCATGGGAAAAGGTCAGATCCACTGAAAGGCAAGTGAGAAAAGCACATTAATCATTTTTTCCAAATATTGCTCTTCTTATAATAATAATAACAATAAAAAGAAAACAATTACACAGAAACATAAGAATTTGAGTGTGACAGGGGAAAACATATACGATGCCCAAGTAAACACTGAAGTTTTTCTTTCTGTTTTACAGTGTTTGAACATAGGGCCTTATACATGCTAGATAAGCACTCTACCACTGAGCCACAGCCCAGTTTCCAGTTCTGACTTTTGCCATTGAGATGTCCTCACTGGGATGCTCCTGATAAGAGCTCCTCAAACTATGTAGCAAAGAGATGTTATGTGAAGATGTTGAGAAGCCTCAAGAACTGATCACCGAGGAACTTTTCTGGCCACATATAATCACTCAAGTTTCTTACCCTGGGTAGGTGACCCTACCTAACTGTTATGTTTTCTGTGGTAGCCAAGCAGACCGGCATCCTCTGGCTAACATGAGCTATTCCCAAGGGAAATCTCTTATTGATTCCGAGCTGTTAAATGCTGAATAGACACAGCTGAGAGGAATAGTGAACAAGAGCGCTCCCATGGGACACACCTGGGCAGCCAGGCGTTCCCAGAACCAGCCTCCCAACCAGCCTCCTGTTCCTCAATCTGGGTTCTCTGTTCAGATAAGTGTCAGAAAACGGCTTCGGTGTGAGGCTCTGATTGATGGGTGTGAACTACAAAGCACAAACAAGAGCAGGGGTTGGGGGCAAACATGGGCAAAACTGAGTAAACAGTAGGTGGCTGAGGATTGAGTGGCAGGGCTAGCAACCAGTTTGTGGGAACCCTGAAGATGCATGACGCAAGGGGTGACAAGAGAGTGGGCTCTGGGCCCAGCTCTGCACCTGACAAGCCCGTGTGACCTTGGACAAGTCATCAGCCAGCTCTGGAATCCACTTCTTTCTCTAAACCTTTTTAGGGAGGAACCAGGGCTCTAGGAGGCTGGGATGTTTACTCCCACCAGGGTGGGTCAAACCAAAGCAAACAAGTAGAATCAGTGCTTGGCTGCTAGACCAGCTATGCCAGTGGATGTGATTTTTTTTCCCCTTACAGAGTGAGCATGGATGCCCTTACTGATGTAGCAGGTGGATATTTGGTCCTAAGACCTCTGATGAAATACCAGAGATTTATAGATAGTAGAACCCTTTGTAGGAAGGAAACTAATAGCAGGCACCAGAGAGATGAGTCTGGTGTCAGCAGAGATCCACGGTCTGGGTTCAGTTTACTGGAGAATTTATTTTTATTTTTTAGAAATGTTTTATTTTAAAAATATATATATTATATATGTATGTATGTATGTATGTATGTATGTATGTATGTATGTATGTATGTCTGAGTACTGGTTTGTGCACATAAGTACAGTACCTGCAGAGGCCAGAGGAGGACATTGGATCTCCTGGGACTGCAGTTACAGGCAGTTGTGACTCACCTGATGTGGGTGCCAGGAATCCAACTCAGGTCCTCTATAAGAGCACCTCACAAGTCTTTCCATACAGGATGCTAACTGACCCTCAAGGATGCAAGCTCTGCTTCCACTGTTAGAATGTAAGGATGGAGCTGTCTAGGCAAACATCGCAATACTTCAAGTTCTCTCTATCTGGGTTCAACAGGCTAAGACTGGCTAAAACAATGAAAGCAGAAATGGGGACCGTGTGGCTTCTGAGCTGGAGATGAATTGAAGCCATGCCTTCCTCTCCAGGAATCACATGACACATGATAATGACTCTGGCAAGATGGAAGAGATCTGGACCCCTGAGCTACTGCGAGAAGAGAACAGCTTGGGAGTGTTGTTTTTGCATCTTTCATGAACAAGAAATATAGTTTCTTGTTAACCCAATCAAATTATGGAGTGTTGTCATGACAACTCATCTAAGACAACTACCCTGGTAACTTTCAATGAACCCCAAAGCAGAAACTCGTCTATTGGAAGATCATGACTGGAACTCTAATGATGAGTCTCCTGATAAGTCAGGATGATATCTTAAAATCTTTTCTTAATATTTTATTTTCTAATCATTTTTAAATGATGTGTTTACTCTTATTTTATGTGCGCTGGTGTTTGGCTGGCATGTATGTCTGTGTCAGATTCCCTAGAACTTGAGCTATAGCCGGTTGTGAACACTGTGTGGGCACTGGGAAGTGAACCTGAGTCCTCTGGAAGAGCAGCCAGTGCTCTTAACCGCAGAGCCATTTTCCAGCTCCCTGATGTCTTAAAGTCTTTATGGGATGTGAGACCTCCATTTTAGCTTTGGTGATGCGATGTCAAGGTGACAGAGTCCAGTCTTGTGAGGCTCATATGACAGAGACAGAGACAAGCTGTCAGGCTAAGTACTTACTGGGCAACATCAAAGCAGAGCTTGCTTTCAGTTTCTAGTGCCTGTTGGACGTCTGCTCGGGATGGCAATCTGTTCCTGCAGGGGAAATATGGGCAGATCCCATGGTTGTCCTGCCCATTTGTAGACAATGGACAACTCTTTGGTCACTTTAAGTTGGCGGAAAAGCTTCAGTTTAAAAATGGAAATGAAGGCCTGGAGAGATGGCTCAGTGGTTAAGAATGCTTAGTGTTCTTCAAGAAGATGAGCAGGAACTTGGGTTCTTGCACTCTCCAATTTGCTCACAATGGCCTGTAAGACCAGTTCCTGGGGACCTGAAGCTCTCTCCTGGCCTCCATGGGCACTTCACACACACACACACACACACACACACACACACACACACACACACGCACGCACGCACGCACGCACGCACACACGCACCTGTGCACGCATGCAAGAGAGGGAGAGAGAGTAAAAAATGAAGATTAAAAACCCAAATGACCAGCGAAAAGCAATACTTAGATGCTCCACTTTGGTGCTGGGGATGTAGCCTAGTTGGTAGGGTGCACGCCTAGGATTCATAAAACCCTGAATTCAATCTTCAGCCTTGCAGACCAACCAAAGCATCCTGATACACTCCAACCTAGCACTTGGGAAGTGGAGGCAGGAGAATCAGAAATTCAGGGTCATCTCTGGCTATATAGTGAGTCAAAGGCCAGCCTAGGATAACCAGGGACCCTGTCCCAAAAATCTAAAGCATGAAATAAGTAAAGAGAAAGGAGTTATTTATATAACTTATGCTGTTTGTACTGCTGGAACTCTGAAAAGAATTATATATTTTGAAAAGATCCTTCAATTCTATCCAGAGGTTGAGTCAACACCTTTGTGCTTTTTAAACTTTAAAATTCATTTTACATAACAACCACAGTTTCCCCTCCCTTCCCTCCTCTCCCTGTTTCTACCTCCCGTCCACTCCCCAGAGAGGGTAAGGCCTCCCATGGGAAGCCAACAAAGCTTGGCATATCAAGTTAAGATAGGCCAAGCTCCTCCCTGCTGTATCAAGGCTGAGCATGGTATACCATCATAGGGAATGGGCTTCAAAAGGCCAGTTCATGCACCAGGGATAAATCCTGGTGCCACTGCCGGGGGCCCCAGAAAAAGATCAAGCCACATAACTGTCATCCACATTCAGAGGGCCTAGTTTGGTACCATGCAGGCTCCCCAGCTGCCGGTCCAGAGTCCATGAGCTCCCACTAGCTTGGGTCAGCTGTCTCCGTGGGTTTCCCCATCAGATCTTGACCTCCGAGTCAGCACCTTTGAACTATGCTCTCTAATATATCACTTTATGACTCTTGGACCATGGATATATCCAGCTTCTGCTTTCTTTTATGTTCCTCCTCCTTATCTGCCCCTCCCCCCTGACTAGTATTTTACATCCCATAGAGGGTAGAGTTTATATATGTGGGGGGGGGGCATGGCAAAGACACACACTGTTCTTAGTAGGTTGAGAGGTTCTGTGCCTGGGCCTGCAGATGGGCTGTCTAGGCTGAGTCTCTGTGTATGCTCCTGGTAAGTGGCACTTGTTCTTCCTCAGCTTCTAGGAAGAACAGGCCTTAGCTGGGGTTGTCGCGTCTCTAGGAAGCCAGAACCTGACAATCCTTTCCTGGTTTTTCTTGCATGGCTCAGGGTATAGTTGGTGTGTATCCCAACATTTACATGTTGGAACTTTGATCCCCAATTCTGCAGGCATGAGAGGTGAGGTTCCAGGGAGGTTTTACCACTGAGACAGATTTGTGGGAATAGGCCCTCTCTCTAGTTTGTTCTTCTGCCTTGTGTATAATGGCCTTTCTCCCTCTCCTCCCTCCAAAGAATGCTGTATTCCAGGTGCCATGTGGATAGCAGAGACTGGATACTCATGAGAGAGCCAAACCCACCAGCGCTTTGACGGTTGGCTTCCCAGCTTCCACCACACTGAGACCAAAAGTTCTGTTCTCTATTGATTTCTCAGTCTCAAGAATTCAGATCTAATGGCCCCAAAATGGACTGAGACCATCTACATGGGTCCATAGCAAATATTCAAACATCTCTTAGCACAGCAGGCTTTGTAGCTGCAGACTGAGCCCAGTACAGTACCTGCTCTCCTGTTTTCCCAGGATACCCATGTTAGTCTTTGCAGGTAAGACTCAAATACAGTCTCATATCGGACTCCTCCCTCCCATCTCACTAACCTTGGAAAGCAGATTGTAAGGTCTCTAAATGGCCCTGTGTCTTCAATACCCACGTACCTCTCAGGACAGCAACAACTCCTTCCAGATAAGTCCTCCATAAATTCTCCTTCTGTTTCCCTGCATTTTTTTTTTATCAAGCTGAAGGCACCAAGAATCAGGGATGGGTTCACGACCATTTCTTTTGTAGATTTTGTTTTGTTTTTTTAAGATAAGGTTTCTCTATAGCTTTGGAGCCTGTCCTGGAACTCACTCTGTAGACCAGGCTGGCCTTGAACTCACAGAAATCTGCCTGCCTCTGCCCCTGGAATGCTGGGATTAAAGGTGTGCGCCACCACTGCCCAGTTTCCTTTGAATATTTTTATTGATGGTTACCTAGGCTCTATAGCTCACATGTATTTCTTCAGTGTTTAGCCAGGGCACCTTTATTCTAACGTCTCATTACACGGGGAAGCAAACACATTAAGGGGAATGTAATTTCAGACAGTAATAAACTCCACGAAGAGATGGGAAAGATGATGTGATGGAGGGCAAGCTGGGAGAAGAAGAGCTCATTTATAGCATGTCACCAGGGAAGTCATCTGTCTCCTATCAGGCACCAGAGCATGAAGCCTCTTCCACAAGATGTGGAGAGGATAAAGCATTCTGGGCAGCTGGAAAGGTAAGTAAAGAATCCTGGGTCAAAACAGGTGTGGGATGGACGGCTCTGGAGAGCCTTTGAAAGGTGCCCTGGCAGCCATCAGGAGGGGTCGAGGGTGTGGTGAGGATTTGGGCTTTTATCTGCAAGAATAAGAGTCTGGGGCAGGGGAGTGGGATTAAGCCTAGACTGACCGGGTTTGATTTATGTTTTATTTCTTTCCTTTTTAACATGTTAGACAAGAAATGTCCTGCTGTGGTAACACAGTTTGAGAGAAGCCTATCCCTCACAGTGACATGAAAACTCAGTCATCACATTTCTGAGTCACAAGAAGCATCTCAGTTTATATTTGAAAGAGAACAATTCCATGAGCACACAGGAGGAGGGCTGTTGAGCATGAAAGAGCCCGAGGGAGAAAGCCAAGCACTGCGCCCATCTCATTTACAGCCTCTCGAAAACATCTTTGGAACAAACCCAGGAACTCTGAATAGAGGTCAATATTCAACAACATTATTATTTATTTTGTCAGGTGCAATGATACCATGATTTCTAGGTTAAAGCCTGGAGAAGCTGGAGATAGAATGCAGGGATATATATGAGTGATGGGCTATGATGTCTGAGATTTTCTTTAACACAGTCTTCAAAAAGAAAAAACAAGTAATTGGGGTTTCAGATTCTCTCTAATGCAATTTGAAGACCTTTTTCTTTTTTTACATTTTCCTTTCTTTTTACTTGTGTGTGTCTGCGTCTGCATGTGTGCATGAGTGCGTGCGTGCATGCGTGTGTGTGTGTGTCTGCGTGTGCGTGTGTGCGTGTGTGCATGCGTGCGTGCTTGTGGAGGGCAACCTGTCCTGGAGCAGATACTAGCAGGAGGCCCTCTAAGTCAGTTCTGTTCCAGCTCTGTCAGGCTAGCGATAGCTGCAGATCTCCCAGACTGTGGGCACATGGCCTGAGTTTGTGCCCAGCTGAGGTAGCACCTGCAAACCTGGGCCTTTGGAACTTCTGCTACAGATTGAGCTCCTCACAACCCCTTCTTGGGGTTGGTTAATTTTCTAGAGAGAACTCAGGAAAAGACATTTACTGCTTTATTGTAAAAATATTTTTCTACTGATTTTATTGAGCTCTACATTTTTCTCTGCTCCCCTTCCTTCCTCTCCCCTCCCCTTCAACCCTCCCCCATGGTCCCCATGCTCGCAATTTACTCAAGAGATCTTGTCTTTTTCTACTTTCCATGTAGATTAGATCCATATATGTCTTTCTTAGGGTCCTCATTGTTGTCTAGGTTCCCTGGGATTGTGATTTGTAGACTGGTTTTCTTTGCTTTATGTTTAAAAGCCGCTTATGAGTGAGTATATATGATAATTGTCTTTTTGGGTCTGGGTTACCTCACTCAATATGATTTTTTTCTAGTTCCATCCATTTGCCTACAAATTTCAAGATATCATTATTTTTTTCTGCTATGTAGTACTCCATTGTGTAAATGTACCACATTTTCCTTATCCATTCTTCGGTCGAGGGGCATTTAGGTTGTTTCCAGGTTCTGGCTATGACAGACAATGCTGCTATGAACATAGTTGAGCATATGTCCTTCTGGTATGCTTGAGCATCCTTTGGGTACATACCCAAAAGTGGTATTGCTGGGTCTGAGGGAGGTTGTTTTCTAATTTTCTTAGAAATCGCCATACTGATATCCAAAGGGGATGTAGCATCTTGCACTCCCACTAGCAATGCAGAAGTGTTCCCTTTTCCCCACAACCTCTCCAGCATAAGTTGTTATCAGTGTTTTTGTTCTTGGCCATTCTTACAGGTGTAAGATGGAATCTCAGAGTTGTTTTGATTTGCATTTCTCTGATGGCTAAGGATGTTGAGCATTTCCTTAAGTGCCTTTTAGCCATTTTAGATTCCTCTGTTGAGATTTCCCTGCTTAGGTCTGTACTCCATTTTTTTATTGGAGTATTTGTTCTTTTGATGGCCAGTTTCTTGAGTTCTTTGTATATTTTGGAGATCAGTCCTCTGTCTGATGTGGAGTTGGTGAAGATCTTTTCCCATTCTGTAGTCTGCTGTTTTGTCTTGTTGAGTGTGTCCTTTGTTTTAGAGAAGCTTTTCAGTTTCAGGAGGTCCCATTTATTAATTGTTTCTCTCAGTGTCTGTGCTACTGGGGTTATATTTAGGAAGTGGTCTCCTGTGTCAATGTGTTCAAGTGTACTTTCCACTTTCTCTTCTATGAGAGTCAGTGTGGCTGGCTTTATGTTGAGGTCTTTGATCCATTTGGACTTGAGTTTTGTGCATGGCAATAGATATGGATCTATTTTCATCTTCTACATGTTGATATCCAGTTATGCCAGCACCACTTGTTAAATATGCTTTCTTTTTTCCATTTTATATTTTTTCCTTCTTTGTCAAAAATCAGGTGTGCATAGGTGTGTGGATTAATCTGGGTCTTCGATTCGTTTCCATTGGTTCTCCTGTCTGTTTTTATGCCAATACCAAGCTGTTTTCAGTACTATAGCTCTGTAGTAGAAATTGAAGTCAGGGACTGTGATGCCTCCAGAAATTCTTTTATTGTACAGGATTGTTTTGGCTACTGGGTTTTTTTGCTTTTCCATATGAAGTTGAGTACCGTTCTTCCAAAGTCTATGAGGAATTTTGTTGGGATTTCGATGGGCATTGCATTGAATCTGTAGATTACTTTTGGTAAGATTGCCATTTTTACTATGTTAATTCTACCTACCCAAGAGTGTGGGAGATCTTTCCACTTTCTGGTGTCTTCTTTAATTTTTTTCTTCAAAGCTTTAAAGTTCTTGTCATACAAGTCTTCCACTTATTTGGGTAGGGTTACTCCAAGATATTTTATGCTATTTGTGGTTATTGTGAAGGGTGATGTTTCTCTGATTTCTTTCTTGGCCCACTTCCTTTACACATCTGTGTAAAGGAGGGCTACTGATTTTTTTGAGTTAATCTTGTATCCTGCTACATTACTGAAAGTGTTTATGAGTTGTAGAAGTTCCTTGGTAAAATTTTTGGGGTCGCTTATGTAAACTCTCATATCATCAGCAAATAATGAGAGTTTGATTTCTGTTTTGTATCCTCTTGATCTCCTTT
The DNA here is from genome assembly GCA_004026605.1 of Ondatra zibethicus. NCBI lineage: Eukaryota > Metazoa > Chordata > Mammalia > Rodentia > Cricetidae > Ondatra > Ondatra zibethicus. Next base: position 152,304 of record PVIU01001260.1, read on the forward strand.
TGTTGTCTTATTGCTCTAGCTAGAACCTCAAGAACTATATTGAATAGATATGGAGAGAGTGGACAACCTTGTCTTGTTCCTGATTTCAGTGGAATCTACGGGAGTTTCTCTCCATTTAGTTTGATGTTGGCTGTTGGCTTGCTGTATATTGCCTTAATTATGTTTAGGTATGTTCTTTGTATCCCTGCTCTCTCCAAGACCTTTACCATGAGGGAATGTTGTATTTTGTTGAAAGCTTTTTTGGCATCTAATGAGATGATCATGTGATTTTTATTTTTCAGTTTGTTTATATGGTGGATTACGTTGACAGATTTTTCATATGTTGAACCATCCCTGCATCTGTGGGATGAAGCCAACTTGATCATGGTGGATATTGTTTCTGATGTGTTCTTAGATTTGATTTGCCAGTATTGAGTATTTTTGCATCAATGTTCATGAGTGATATTGCTCTGTAATTCTCTTTCTTAGTATTGTCTTTCTGTGGTTTGGGTATCAGGGTAATTGTAGCCTCATAAAAAGAGTTTGGCAATGTTTCTTCTGATTCTATTGTGTGGAACAATTTGAGGAGTACTAATATTAGTTCTTCTTTGAAAATCTTGTAGAATTCTGAGCTGAAGCCATCTAGTTCTGGACTTTTTTTTTGGTTGGGAGACTTTTGATGACGGTTTCTATTTCTTTTTTTTTTTCAATTTATTTATTTATGCAACATTCTGCCTTCATGTATTCCCGCACGCCAGAAGAGGGCACCAGATCTCATTACAGATGGTTGCGAGCCACCATGTGGTTGCTGGGAATTGAACTCAGGACCTCTGGAAGAGCAGCCAGTGTTCTTAACCACTGAGCCATCTCTCCAGCCCCCGGTTTCTATTTCTTTAATAGTTATAGGTCTATTTAATTTGCTTATCTTGTCTTGATTTAATTTTGGTAAGTGATATTTATCCATAAAGTTGTCCATTTCCTTTAAGTTTTCCAATTTTTGGAGTACAGGTTTTTGAAATATGATCTCATGATTCTCTGCTTTTCCTCTGTGTCTGTTGTTATGTTCCCCCTTTTCATTTCTGATTTTGTTAATTTGGTTGTTCTCGCTCTGCCTTTTGGTTAGTTTGGATAAAGGTTTGTCTATTTTGTTGATTTTCCTGAAGAACAAACTCATTGTCTAATTGATTCTTTGTATTGTTTTCTTTGTTTCTATTTTGTTGATTTCAGCTCTCAATTTGATTATTTACTGCCATCCACTTTTTTTTTGTTCTAAAGTTTTCAAATGTTCTGTTAATTCACTAGTGTGGGATTTTTCCAGCTTCTTTATTTAGGCATTTAGTGCTATGAACTTTCCTTTTCCTCTTAACACTGCTTTCATTGTGTCCCATAAATTTGGGTATGTTGTGTGGTCATTTTCATTGAATTTTAGGAAGTGTTTAATTTCTCCCTTTATTTCTTCCTTGACCCATTAATCCTTCAGGTGAGCATTGTTTGATTTTCATGTATTTGTGGGCTTTCTGAAATTAATGTTGCTGTTGAATTCTAATTTTAAGCCATGGTGATCCAATAAGATACATGGGGTTATTCCTTTTTTTTTAATCTGTTGAGGTTTGTTTTGTTACCTAGTATGTGGTCAGTTTTTGAGAAGGTTCCATGAGGTACTGAGAAGAAGGTATATTCTTTTATGTTTGGATGGAATGTTCTATAGATGTCTGTTAAGTTCATTGAGTCATAACATCTGTTAGTTCCCTTATTTCTCTATTATTTTTTTGTCTGACAGACCTTTCCAGTGGTGAGAGTGGAGTGTTGAAGTCTCCCACTATTAGTGTGTGGGGTTTAATGTATGATTTAAGCTTTGGGAGTGTTTTTTTTTCATATGAGGGTACCCTTGTATTTGGGGCATAGATGTTCAGTATTGAGATTTCCTCTTGATGGATTTTTCCTGTGACTAATATGAGATGTCCTTCTTTGTCTCTTTTGATTGATTTTAGTTTAAAATCTATTTTGTTAGATACTAGGAAATCTATGCCAGCTTTTTTCTTAGGTCCGTTTGATTGGAAAATTTTTTCCCAACCCTTTACTCTGAGACGATGTCTGTCTTTGAGGTTGAGGTATGTTTCTTGTATGCAGCAGAAGGATGGATTCTGTTTTCGTATCCAATCTGTTAGCCTGTGCCTTTTTTATAGGTGTGTTGAGTCAATTTATATTAAGGAATATTAATAACCAGTGATTGCTATCTCCTGTTAATTTAGTTTTCATTGTTGGTGATGTTGTTTTGTGTGTTTTCCCTTCTTTGGGATTTGCTACTGTGAGATCATCAATTGTCTGTGCTTTTGTTGATGTAGCCAACTTCCTTGGGTTGGAGTTTTCCTTCTAGTACTTTGTGTAGGGCTAGGTTTCTGGCTAGGTATTGGTTAAATCTGGTTTTGTCATGGACTGTCTTGTTTTGTCCTTCCATGGTGATTTGAAATTTTGCTGGGTATAGTAGTCTGGGCTGGCATCCATGGTCTCTGAATGTCTGCATAACGCTTGACCATGACCTTCTGGCTTTCATTGTTTCCATTGAGAAGTCAAGTGTTATTCTGATACGTCTGCCTTTATATGTTCATTGGCCTTTTTCCTTTGCTGCTCTTAATAGTCTTTCTTTATTCTGTATTTTTAGTGTTTTGATTATTATGTGGTGAGGTGACTTTTTGATCCAGTCTATTTGGTGTTCCATAACCTTCTTGTATCTTCATAGGCATAGCTTTCTTTAGGTTCAGAAAATTTTCTTCTGTGATTTTGTTAAATATATTTTCTGTGTTTTTGAGTTGAACTTATTCTCCTTTTTCTATACCTATTATAGAAGGACCTCTGGGTCTGGTCTTTTCTTGGTGTCCCATATTTCCTGTATATTTTGTGTTAAGCTTTTGTTAGATTTAATGCTTTCTTTGACAGATGAGCCTATTTCCTCTACTATATCTTCAGCACTTGAGATTCTCTCTTCCATCTCTTGTATTCCACTGTTTATGTTTGTATTTGTGGTTCCTGATTGTTTTCTCATGATTTCTGCTTCTATAATTCCCTTGGCTTGTATTTTCTTTATTGTCTCTATTTCAGTTTTCAAGTCTTGAATAGTTTCTTTCATATATTTGATTGCTTTTTCTTGGTTTTCTTTAAGGGATTCGTTGATGTCTTCCAATTTTTTTGTTTGTCTTTTCCTCCATTTCTTTGAGGGAATTTTTCATTTCCTTCTTAACGGCCTCACACATTCTCCTAAAGTTATCTTTTAGGTCACTTTCTTCTGCTTCATCTATATTTGGTTGTTCAGGTTTTGCTGTTGTAGGACTGGTTTTTACTGGTGTCATGTTGCTCTTTGTGGTGCTGCGCGTGTTCTTACCTTGTCTACCCATCCTTTCCTCTGATTGGTGTGGTTGGGGCTGTCTGTGACTCTGGTGATCAGTCTTTCAGGTGCCAGTGGATCCAAGGCTCAGATGGCTGCTCCTCGTGGTGCAGTCAGGGCCACGGTTCCAGTCACCTTGTTGGTCTCTCCATCTTCCTGGAGGTCTCTTGGCACTTCCGGGGTTTGCTCTGCAATACCAGGGGTCGTTCGGGCCTGCACCCACAGAGATTGCTTGCTTGGGGCTCTTTCTGCTAAAGTTGCTGCCTTGGGCTTGCTCTGGCAGAGGGCCTGGCTCAAGTCTACTCCCTCAGCGGTTCCGGATTCATGCTCCAGACTCGCAGAGGCCTCTGGTTCCAGTGTAGTCCCTCAAAGGTTCCAGACTCATACCCGGACCTGCAGAGGTCCTGGCTCAGGTCTACTGCCTAGGAGGTTTCAGACTCATGCCCAGACCCATAGAGGTCTCTGATTCCATCCTACTCCCTCAGCGGTTGCTTCCTTGTACCTGCTTCTGTGGAGTTCGCTGTCTCAAGCCTGCTCCACCCTAGGTCGCTGGCTCAGTCCTGTTTCCATAAATGTCCCTGGTCTGGATCCAGTCCTGCGGAGGTCCCTGGCTTGGGGTTGGTACCACAAAGGTCTCTGGCTCTGGTCTACTCCCTCAGAGGTCCACTAACGCCTGGACTACAGAAGTCTCAGGTTTCTGCCTACTCCCTAAGAGGTCCCAGACTCACGCCCAGACCCGCAGAGGTCCTGGCTCAGGCCTCTGTAAAAATATTTTAAAGGATACAAATAAGTAGCCAGATGATGAGATACATGGGATAAAAGTCAAGAAGCATCTTGAGCACAAGATCTCATCCTGGAGTTGGGATGGGCTGCCGTCTCATCACCTAAATGAATTCTTGTTCAACTTCCTGTAAGCCTCTGTGTGTTAAGCTGATGAGAAGTTCTCCCAGCCCTGTCCTTTGGGGTTTTAGAAAGATTTCTTTGGGTAAGTGGGACTGAAATATAGACACCAGTGTGGGAAGGTGATTGGATACAGAGAGTAGGAGCAAATGCTAATAAACACTTGGGAACCTGGCAGGGATGTGGGTCCAGAATGTCCTTGCCTTCACTATGCAGCATTCCTTCCTCTAGGACTTAGGGCAGGGCCCTTTCTGAAAAGAGCACGACCTGCTGTTGGAGAATTTCCATATGACCACACAGAAAGGCCTCTGATTCTCTTTGGGGAAGAGAAATTCTACCTTCTGTGGCTTGCCTTGCGGAGAAAAAGGAGTAGGTTAGAGAAAAAGAGACTGCTCTGTGGACCACTTCTGGGGTCCCAAACTCCCTTCTATGCGCTTAAAAAAGGACTATTTTTCATTTTTCTTGCTCTGAAACCGCTTCAGCCACTAAGGATGAGATGCCAATTATTATGCTTCAACAGAACACATGCTCATTGTTCTAGTTGTTCAGGAAAATAACGAGGGTTATGATGGGAGTTGCAGTCCAGGATCTGTGCTAGGAAAACAAAGCGTCTGTGTTCTATTATCACAAGGGGACTGGAGGCCAGGCAGAGGCTGGCTTACAGCTCTTTGCAGTGATCTGATGAGGAACAGGGATGGTTAAGAGTGGTAGGGGTGGGCTGGAGATGGCGACAATGACAGGCAGAGCTGGCAGATCGGATATGAGGGATGTAATAGCAGTCCTGGCAAGACTGATATGGGAGTGGCTTTGCGTACAACGCTGAGAAACACAGGTCTTAAATTTACTCGTTGTTAGATCAATTATGTGAACACATGTTTATCTGAGGAACTGTTCTGTCAGCGTTTAGGGAGCTTTAATTCAGTCTTAAGTCTTGGACCCAGCAAAGGAATTTCAGCCTGTCTGAGATCTACCTATAGGCAAGGCTGCTATTGGTAAGCCATTTGGTGTCACTTTTTCTTTTATTTATTTATTTATTTATTTATTATGTATACAGTATTCTACCTGTGTGTATCCCTGCAGGCCAGAAGAGGGCACCAGACCTCATTACAGATGGTTGTGAGCCACCATGTGGTTGCTGGGAATTGAACTCAGCACCTTTGGAAGAGCAGGCAATGCTCTTAACCGCTGAGCCATCTCTCCAGCCCAGGTGTCACTTTTTCTTTTCCTTTCTGGATAGCTGATAATACAAATGGAGGTATGCATCTGTCACCCCGCGCCTGCCAGTGGCCTGAGTTTCCTGGATATAACCTAATTTAATTAATGTCATTTACTCCTGAGTCTATCTACCCCCGTATGTGAAGTGTTTTTGTTATTAATATGCTCTGATTTCCTGTCACTAAAATAACAATAATAAGAAGAAAACAGCTGCAATTCTAGTGGTGATCCTATTGCTCAGGTGGAGAGACTCTGAGTAGGGCTGGAAATGCAGATGACTGGGACAATGCTGTGAGACAGACAGACGTCACCCTCACAGGCAGCCACTGCTTAATGCATTTCATATTTGTTCTGTCACCCACCCTGGCCCTTGATTTCCTCCCTCTGCTTGGCCTACCTTGTCATGCTGTTCTCTAGAAAATCAGGTCACCCTGTACCTAACTTTTCCCTGGCCAATGATGTTTTAGCTGCTTACTGAGCCTGCTGCGTTGTACCTAATCCTCACTCAGCCCCAGCTATGTGCACTGCCATTAGGAACATTATAAATCACCACTTAAGGACCATAATACCTACATTAATGGTTGGAAAAAAAAGTTACCCCCTCCCTTGTGTCCAAGCGGCAGTGGCAGGCTCCCGGAAGGGGCTCTGCAGTGTCTTCCACATTCTCAGCCTTCACCACCCATGGAACATCCTGCTCTAGAGCACGCTGCTGTTTGTTCTCTCTGCTACCAGAGATGGGGGCCTGCTTTCCAACCACGGGGTTTCCCTGAGAGGAACTAACCACAGCCCCTGGACAACAGATAAGACACTTAATATATTTAAGGCACATTTCCTTATACGTAAATAAAAGAGTTGTTTCTTATTTACTTTTTTTCCTTAACATTGTGCCAGGATTGGGAAGACTTTATTGATGATCCAAGGACATAAAATTTGTATCTTTCATAGAAAGAAAAAGAAGAGGAGGAGTAGGAGGAGAAAGAAAAAGAGGAAGAAGAGGAAGAAGAAAAGGCCCTACACAGATGCTAACAGCTGCTGTAATGATGAAGAAGTACATACATGGGGCAGGTTGCACATATACATGGGGCAGGTTACACATATTTGTGTACATGCATATATATGTTTTATTTTATAATACTGAGTGGCACATGTGTCAAGTATAATGATAAAAAGATACTTTTCTGTGTAATTACTCTCTCTCTCTTTTGAGACAAGGTTTGATGTAGCTCAGAGTGACTGTGACTTTGGAGCTGCTATGATGATGACCTTGAATTCCTGATCCTTCTTGCCCTTGTAGAATTCCTGTGGACTGGGATTATAGACATCCGCCTCCACATTCACCTAAAAAGTTCCTGAGACACAGACAGGCAAGGGAATAGGCACTTGCAATACAGAATGATAGGAACTCTCATAATGATAAGTTCCTTATGAGAACGCACAGAAAGCATACTAATTCAGTTGAAGATGGAGAGGTGTTGGGCATGGTGCAACCAAAGAAAGGGAAAACAGGGACTCTGAGGGCTGAAAAACTCTTCATAAAGGATCTCTCTAAGAGTGAAGTCAAACAGGAAAACTGGAGGAGTAGGCAGAAGTCACATCGTAGAGGGGTTGGAACACTGGAGTGCTAATGGAAGGTTTTAAGCAGGGGTTCACATAATCAGATTTATCTCAGTGCTGTACGGGAAATATCTGGAAGGAGAAAGATGAATTAAGGGAGATCAGTTAGAAGGCTGCTAGGGTAAACTAGTCAAGAATATAATTGCCTGATCCAAGATAGTGCTGGAGGCTTACACAGAATGGGGTGGACTCAAGAGATATGTGGGAGGTAAAATCAATAAGGCATGATGCTTAATTAGATATAAGGGATGGAGTAGAAGAAAGAGTGAAGGGCAGAACACTCATTATATCTGGATAACCACAGGGTTGATGGTGCCTCCGACTGAGATCACAGTCATGGACAGAGAAGGTCTGGGGTGTGGAGAGATGATAATTTTGTTTGGGATGTAACACGGGGAACTTGGATTCCATGAGATGAAATAAATGTACACATGCATACACACAGATACTGAGACATTTTGCTATTTATATTTTCTGATGAATTCTTGGATGCTTCTAATTCCAGAAAAGGGACAGAATTACAGACTGCATGGTTCTCACATGACTGCCAGTGCTGACTAGACATGGGACAACTGTCAGAAACAACATCAACCAAATATGCTGGCTAACCAATAATTTGTATGGCCAGGTTCAACTAAATGTCAATCAGATTCTTTCACTGGGTTGTTTCAACCAGGCAAGCTACCCAGAGCTTCCAGCCACAAACAGACAATGGCATGAGATTGTCTTTCAGGCTTGGGCTGTGGTAGACACAGGTTGGGTCTCTGTGTAAATTGCTAAGAAGACAGCAAGCTCACCATCGTCTTCCTAAAAGATTTGAAAAGAGAGGAAGATGGAACAAAATACAGACTGATGAAGAAACTTAGAAACCAAACCACTATCCTTGAGTCCCTGGCAGAGAAAGACATGCAGAAAGAGACAGGGAAAGAGGAGACACTTGGTTTGTTCTGACTTTCAATTCCTGATTCCTTGAACATGACCATGTGCGTACACACACATACACACACACACACACACACACACACACACATTTGCATATATCATACATGCTGAGTACTGTGATGGTGTTCTTGTTTGTCAACTCATTTATATCTGGAGTTAACTAAAACCCAAGAGGCTGAATAGACCTGTGAGGAGTTTTTCTTAATCAAATCATTTGAAGCGAGAAGACCCACCTCGAATCCAGATCTTCTGAGGGGGGGAAGAGCCACCTTAAATCTGGGTCACACCTTCTGCTGGCAGCCTATAAAAGGACATGGAAGAAGGAAGCCCCTGCTCTTTGCCTGCTTGCCCACACACTTGCTGGCAAGTGTATTCCTTTACTGGCACTAGATTCTACTTCCTCAGGATTCTGACATATACTGAAGACCAGCTGAGGCATTCAGCCTCGTGGACTGAACAACTACTGGATTCTTGGGATTTCCATTGGCAGACAGGCATTGTTGGACTAGCTGGAACACAGCCTGTAAGATACTCTAATAAATCACAATACAAATATATATTCATTATATCAGTTATATTCCTTAAAGAACCCTGACTAATACAAATACTTAATTTTTTCATTTTAGTTCTTTTGAGTATATAGCCAGAGTTCTCATTAAAACAGAAATCAGTACCAGAAGTGGGGCTTCAAGTGATAAGGCCTTAAAATCTAAAGCTAAGCTATGATATCATTGGAATTATATATAATAAAAACATATTACAAGACAGGAAGTTTGCAGCCTGTGATTTTGGGTGAAGAAATAAATAATAGGCACACATAAGCCCTGGAAACCCAGGTCACATGCATAGGTTAAACTCACTGGAGGTTTTATGACTGAATTAACAGAAAATGCATAAGACTATTTGTTGCTTATGACTTTAGCTAAAGGCTAGCAGCAGAGAGACAGGGTTGTGTCTGGAAGGCCTGTCTATCAGAAAATGAGGGCAGGGTGATTATATAATTTTGGTGCAAAGAGCCCATTTTGCCTGTAGCTGAAGCTCTCTGATTACCCAGAACCAAGTTCAGAAACTAATGGTCCTTGCTAAACTATGGTCTAGTCCTAATTTTCTGTCTCATTGAGTTTCTAGTGCCAGTGCTAAATCCCTGATTGACAAAGATAGATATTGGGGCTGCTGGGAAAGGGCTGTTTGGGAGGAGACGTTGCTGGGACAACAGCCTCAAAAGCTCCTTCAAGACGTTTCTTATTCTGCTTTCCCTACAAAACAAAAAGACCCCTTTCTACTAAGTAGCTAAGGTTAGACTACAGGATGAGAGGAACCTGGAGGGGCGTGTCCTGTGCCCGTCAGTTGCATCTCTTCATGTAACATGGCATCACCATTTGAGAGAAGGAAAGTCAGGTTGAGGAAGCTAATCCTGTGTTCTAAACAGCAGGAAATATATGAACATGGTACTCAAAATTTATTTCAACTACTAAGAACAGGCACTATCCCAAGGACACCATCCTTGTGGAGCCCGCCAAGGTGCTTTGTTGCGGTAGTATTTATTGTATACTTGAGTAAAAACACTATGCTATTGTCTGTTCCTGAAGAGCTCTTCCCACCTCCTTTTCTTTTTTTTTTTTTACCCTTATGCAGCTAACTATTTCGAATTCTGCCTCCCTGCTTTTGCAACCGTGTTGGTTGCTGGGGGTATGGCCAAAGTTAAATTCACCATTTACTTTACAAATTGAAGACAAGACGTTGCAGAATCTCACAGAACAAAAGAGAAATGGACCTAATTTGAATATCGTGATGACTTCTTGACATGTACTGCCTCTGAACGAAGAGCAGGCTATACCTTCAGGATCTTCTGTGGGGAGAAGAGGCGTGGCTGGAAGTTACAGAGGTGACTAAGGTAGGACCACAGCGTCTCCCCGAAAATACTGGGACAGAGAAAAAGTCCCGTGTGTCAGGCAGGTGAGCAGAAGAACAACACTGGCAGACTCGGATTATTTGTCCTGCCCAGTGATGTTGGAAGGGACAGCTCTGTGTATCACTTAGACATCTCCCGCTGTAATGGGACAGTATGGGATTTGGGATGGATAGCGTATGCTGGGGAGCTGGGCCTAGGAACAAACAGGCTCATTGAACACCCTTAAGGTCTGAGCAAAGAGACGTGAAGTCCAGAGGGGCCTCTGGAGCTGGGCTCCAAACCCTGGTAAGCCAGTGAGTGAGCTGAGGAAGGGGGTGGGGTATGGGGTGAGAACAAAGTGGGTCTATGGAGCTGATGAGTCCTGAGAGGAAGAGAACCTCATGCCTAGCTGGTTTCTCTGCTTCCCAGGTCTTCTGAGGTCCTTGAAGTCCATTCTCTTCTGATTTCTTAACTCGAGCATAAGTATGACAATAGGCTTAAACTACAAGTTCAAGAGCAAGATCTAGGCAAACATATATTTTCCAGATCCATTCATATCTCCATTGCCTAAGACCTGAGAGTGTATGAAATCACACAATAAAAGTGTAGATGAAACACTTTCTTATTCTGGTCATTACAAATGCCTTGTACCACGTAGTACATGCAAGAAAGTAAATGCTTGCCTTTATTATTCTGTCAAGCCTTCCAAGCTCCATGAGAAAGCTACTGCTGTCGCTCTCCTTTTACAAATGAGCGAAGTGATAGAAAAGGGTGACGTTACTTTGCCTGGGTCACACAGCCTACAGGAGTAACTATAAAAGCCTGGGATGAGTCCATCTTTCAGTTCCTTAGCAACAGAAAGGACTCAAAGTTCATAGGGCAGAGTTATATACCCTGGACCAGAATCTGGAGGAGCAATTCTTCTCTTGAAGTGAGTACCACTTTGTAGTCACCAGGACTGGCATTGCTTGACATTTGCAGAGATGTTGCAAGAGAACAAGCAAATGACAGGATGTTTATCCCCAGAGTTTCTCATTTCCCCTGTGCGTGTGGGGTTCTCTTCCCCCCACTCCATCCATCATCTCTAGTCTTACTGTTCTCTATTCTCTCTGGATGAGATCCACTAACCTGTCTGCCCACTCATGAAACAGAGAGAAACTAGTGCCCCACAGCTGTCCTTCCTCAGTCTTATCCCCACTATTTTTAGGGGATATGCCCCCAATTTTACTAAGTGGAAGTGGGCAGCGGATAAGGACATTAGTAAATGGTATTTTGTGGGAAAATTTTACATAGCCAAAATCATTGGGGAAACGCTGAGTTAAACAAAAGGAGATATCTGTTCTTGATTCATATCTCCTAGATTAGGGCATGCCAAGAATGTCCCAGATGGACTTGACTACCCAGCAGCTTTCTAATGTGGCAGGATTTTAAACAGTAAGGCAGAAAGGAGAAAGACATTGTGGAGGCAGGTGGTGGGAGGCGGGAGGTGGGAGGTGGGAGGTGGGAGGTGGGAGGCCTACAGGAACATCTTAAAGACTCCTCAAGGGTTGGCAACCACCCACTCTCCTGTTCATGTGCAACTGACCTTGGCTGGAAATCTCAATAGATAGGCGGGGGTTTGTCTGTGTGGGTTGATTGTGTGGTACAGGCAACTGTGTGTTTGTACAGCCATGCACCCACACACTAAGCACAATTGCTGGCAAGCAGTTCAAAGGTATGAACCAGGCTAGATTTTATTATTCGGTGTTTGACGTTTCCCATCACCTAATATTTGCTCAGATCTCTTTGGGGACACTGATAAATAAAGCAGAGCCCACCTCGTGGTGGCTGTAGCTTGTTGCTCTAGGTGGTTGGAGCTCCTATAGTTCTTCAAAGTCTAAGGGCGTTTGAGAGGATACATGTTCCGACTCCATGTTCTTGGCCTTATCTTTCTCCTGCCCTACCTGCTGAGGACATTCTAGAGGAGCCTTTGCCTTGAACTTCTTTCCAACTTGACCCCCTCTGTTTATCTTTGCACCCCTAATTACCCTTTCAACTTGCCCTGGTTTATTTTTAGAGGTTTCCTATCCACCTCATTAACAACTTGCAAAAGCTCCTGTCTCATATTTCTACCCTTTATACCCTTCATTAAACACAGTGGCCTTTGTTATCTCGGAGCAGGGGCCTTGTTAGGATTTAAATGGGATGACTGGAAGCTATTGCCTAACTGATTTTCAGGCGTGCCTTTCCAGTCCTCCAATCCTTTTGTTTGCCTGGGAGTCTTTGTCTTTTTTTGGTTGTTCTTTTTAGTAATCAAAGGCTGAGCGTGAAGAAGAGGCTCAGCTTCTGGCTGCTCTGTTTTGGTCTTGTTGATTTGGGGGTGGGGGTGGATAGGCAGCTCTTTCCTCTGTTCCCACCAGGGGTTATGAGGAAAGAGGTTGGCTGGGATTTTTTCCCCAAGACTTGCCAGCCAATGTGTGAACCGAATGGTGATGCTTAATTAAATGAACACCAGGACCAAGGTCCCCGAGCTTACACCTGCCGATCCGCCCACCTCATCAGGAAAACTCTGCCTAATTACTTCTTTCCACTGGCCCAGTTTGTATTCAAGCCTTCTTGGTAGGACTGGCCAGCATACTGAGCATCCTTCATCAGAGATACCATATCCCGGGTACCATCCTGCAGAAGGAGGAAGGGTTGCAAGGGCCAGAAGAGGGGCTTTCAGTATGGTGACCCTCAGTGGCCTGAGCTGGGTTTTCTGGGAAGGGTTAAAAACTCTGGGAGGGAACCTGTGGTTTGACCAGAGCAGGGGAAACCTGGTCAGTGAGCTGTCCTCTTTTGTGAGATTTCTGGTGTCCCTGGCAAGAGATGAGCCCCGCCATCTGTGCTACTGGCTCAGGACTGATGGGTGTAGAGAGAAGGAGCCAGGCTTGAGGAAGCAGGATGGAGTGGGTAGGACCAGACTCCTCTGTGTTGAAATCTTCTCTTCGTTCATGGTCTGGAAAGTTTTCTTACTTCTCTCGCACCCTCATGTATGTGATAGGATGTTACCGCAGGAGATATGTCAAGGGCGATGGCAGAAACGATCATAGCAATGTATGGAAAGGGCTGGGCACAGTGCCTGGCATGTCATAATCACTCAACAGACAACATGCGACATGATTAGTATCATCAGTGGAAGGTAGCCCTCCTGGCTCTAAGTGACTTCTGGAGACCATAAGAGAGCATACTTAGAAAATTGAAGTGACCCTGTGCTCTGTGCACGGGGCAGGACAATTTGTGTTTATTGTGAGGGTGCTGGTTTCAGCCTAGGAGACGCCATCTACTCATTCCTTCCTAGTTTTCTTTAGCGAACAAACATCTGTAAGTACCTGTTCCATGTCAGACACTTATGCAAGGCAGTCTGGAGACCTTAGCTCTTAAGCATCTCTAACTAGATTATACTCTAGAAGGAAGACACAGCCATCAGACTTGGAGAGGGAGAAAAAGGAGCTATTGATTTTGACCTGAAAAGTACAGAACTCTGGGCAGACATTGGAGGGATGTTTTGAGCAAGAACATTCTCTTAGTTCATTTTCTTGTTGCTATACCAAATATTCAAAACTTAATAATTTATCATGATAGTAAATTTATTCAATTCATGGTTCTGGAGGCTAAATGTCTTAAGATTGGGCAGCCACAGTTATGGGGTGGGGGGGCGTCTGTTACATCACGACATGGCAGAAAAGCAGGGCAAGAGGATATTCAAAGAAGCAGCAAAACAGGTGACTCCACCTTATAAAAACCCGCCCTTGCTCTATGAGCCCACAGTCATGAGAACAAACAAACTTGTGAGAAAGGCAACCCCTCCTGATGACTGTATCTCTCAGGGGACCCGCTTAACCAAAGGACCACAATGGCCACCAAGCATCACTGGACATGAACACCAGAGAGGACAGCCCATGTTCAAACCACAGCAAATGTGGAAGACGAGAAGCGCTTTCATGGGCAAAGGAGGGACGGAAGAACATTCCAGAATGAGGGGACAGATTTAGTGAACTCCCGGAGAGGTGAAAATGTGTAGGTGTCTGGTGGGAAATGTGTGGGTGTCTGGTGGGAAATGTGTGGGTGTCTGGTGGGAAATGTGTGGGTGTCTGGTGGGAAATGTGTGGGTGTCTGGTGGGAAATGCGTGGGTGTTTGGCAAATGCAGCCTGAGAGAAGAGAGGGAAGCAAGCACACAGAGAAGGACAGAAAACCTCAGACTACAGTTGATGACTCCCAGGTATGGAGGGTGCTAAGCTGAGAGCCAAGGGACTGGGCAGTAGAATGGCAGAGATCCGCAGACCACTTAATAAACCCCTGTACTGCTTGGGGCCCAAAGGAAGAGGCCTGGACTAAGGCATGTTGTGGTGTCCAGATGATACTGGAGACAAGTCTAGAACATTCTTTGGATGGAACGGTTAGGATTTGATAAGTAACTGGCCTGAGGAGAGGGTGAACCAGGAGTAGAATCAGAGGCTCTGGGCCTGGTGTTGAGACTATTAAGGTGCCACAAGGAGATACCCAACGAGATTGGCAGTCTGTTAGGGTGGGTACCGTGTGTAAACATCCTGCAGGATCTGTGTGGAGTCCTCTAGCAGGAAAATGGGAGCTCCAGAGAGGCGGCTGCTTTGGGCAGCTCAAAATATTTTCTCATGAGCCAAGTGGTGGAGGCTCAGCTAAACTCCCAATCTTGGGCTCAGTGGTTAAAACCAGTGTCTGCCCAGGCTCTTGCTTTTACTGTTACCTTCCGAATCCATCGGTCCCTCATTGTCTAGCATCTGCTTCGTGAAGCTCTCCAGGATTTGCCCTTGGAGCCTGTGCAATGCTTGTAGGCTCTGGGAAGGTGACAATTGATTGAAGAAGACGGGCAGCTGAGGAGTAGTCCAAAGAGCTGCCCAGCCAGAGCAACATTGTCCGACTTCGCCATGTCCTTGTTTGTCCCCAGCCTGGGTTGTGAACACATGTTCTCAGTCAGGACCAACTGTCTGCCTTGGTTTTCTTTCAGTCTGGAAGACAGAAGTAAGGATGTGTTTGTGGGAAGGAGATGGCTCACCCTGCTGCCATGGAGGCTGCGGTGTATAACACTGATGAGAGCAGAGTGTGATGTTCAGGGCCCTGGACAGAGCTTCTAGAGTGGGCATCTCTGCCATGAAGACCTTCTTTCTTTTGTGCTGAGAACAAGGGCTGCCAGACAGATGACGCCTGGGGTAGACCTGAGTCTACTCTCCTGTGACGACCCTGCGAGGAGAATTTGAACGCATCACCGCGGGAGCCAGGGCTGAGTAGAGGTCTTCTCGGAAACCACAGTTCACACTCAAATCCAGTGTCTAAGTCTGATACCAAAGGCACCTGATGACACAGACCTGGACTTCATGCTACATCAGGACCAGCAGTCAGGAGCTGGGATCCAGGTGGCTAGGCTCCAACACTGGAGCACTGGCATCTCTGTGAGCAATGAGTCCCATTTCTACCAAGCTTTCTGGTAGTTAGGGGCACATAAAGTTTAGACATTGCTGCCAGACCTTGCCCTCAGTTTCTGTTAGGCCTGGTGCTTGACCATCTGTTCCCTTCCAGGGATAGATTCTTCCCTCTAGCAGAATCCTACATGACCCAGGTGTGCAGGGCAGCAGCAGGAAGGACCTGGATGATGAGAAGGCTCTGATTGGTTCCCTGGTAGAGGACAGATTTGGTGAGAAAGCGGTAAAATAGGTATGTGGATTCAGTGCCGGCTTCAACTGTGGAGGGGGGAACAGTCCCCTCTGGAACTTCCCAGAGAGGCTGAAGTTAGGCCCCAGACTCTAAGTGGGACTGGCAGTCTTGGTTTGGCGAGGACAAGCTCAATTACAGAATATCATGGCTGGAGAGACAAGCGTGGAGACCTGTGACATACTTTGAATGTAAGATGAATGCATGTCAGTTTTACAGACAGCAAAGGCCTTGCTAATTTTTAAAGCTCTCTGCAAACATTAATTATTCCTTTCTATGCCTGTGGGCGAAAAGAAAGTCAGTAAACAGTTAAGGGAGAGGTGCATGCCAACATCTCATGGCGGCTGAGCTACCAGATAAGCTTAGGGAGGGCTTGGGTGCACAGGCATTATCCAGGAGCCAAACATGATGAGTTTGCTCAGTGATGCTTAAAAACAAACAAACAAACAAACAAACAAACAAACAAACAAGCAAACAATTTGACTGTCTTTAAGTAGAACCTTCACCGTCTAGTTCCCACAGCCTGTCACTCTCTCTTACACATCTACGCTACCTGCTCAGCCCAGGAAGGTACTGGGGTTCTCAAGTCCTGGATGGGCATAAAGGAGGGTGAGCATTGAAATTCCAAGGAGGAGAGATTGCGGGAGTAATCCAGAAGGGATTTGGTGAGACCTGGAGACACAGGGGGATAGTGAGAAGGACTAAAGGGGGACAAGAAAGACGAAATACACATGAAATCGAGGGAGGGGAGTCAAGAGTCAAACCAAGGGGATAATGGGGCAGGAGCCACAGAAAGGAGGTCTTCTTGTTGTGCTGGGACCAGGCTGCACAGGATATTTTAGGGCCTTGCTGAAGGGAGCTTGGGTACTCAGCCAGGATGTGGGTCAGTCCTCCACAGGGTGGTCCGAGATGTGAAAGGGTCTGAGGACTGGACCATTGCTTCTCACTTGTAAGAGTGTGTGTGTGAACTGGGGTGACAGCAAAGATGGATCCCGTGGTGGAGATCAGAGTCCCTTAAGGGGTGAACTCCAGGGGAACAGGTTGGAGGGGCTTTCTTCAGGGATAATCCACTGGTGCCTCCGGCTGTAGAGAAGGCAGAGCGGTGAGTGCTCACGAGGTTTGGCAAAACTCCCTAATGAGTGTCCTTAGGAAGCAGGGCTCCAGCGTATTTGGCTTTGTTTGCAGGGCTGGCATGGGCTTCCTGCACACCTGGATATAAGCCACTCCACAGAAGGGTGTGGCCGCCTTTCTGCAGGTCACCGTGTACTCCCAGCAGCTGTGCTTGGCCAAGGCCAAGCTGCTAAGTGGCTTGGAATGCCATAGCCCTTGGTTCCAGCCGGAGAAGCTGCACTCTGGTGCATGAGCCGGGGTTGCTGGAGCTCCTACGTCTGCCCAGGCCCCTCCAACTTGCAGGTTGGCCAAACACCAGCCAGCTTTCTGTTTGACCTCAGCTGTTCCTCCCCACTTACCTAAAGCAGGCTGTGAGGTCAGAGAGACTGGCTCTCAACTGGGGCCCAAAGTGAGGAGCACACTTTCAGGGACAGAGGTTGTACGTCTGGGATGAGAACAGTTTGGGTACCACATGTCTTCACATTTTCCCCTAAAGTGAAAATCCAGCTGGTGTGTTACCTGCTTGGTCTCTGAAGCAGAACCTGGTATTTATAGGAACCAAACCAAGGGCCAGTCAGCTTCCAGAGGGAATTCCTGAGCCCAGAGTTCTCTGGAGCAAGCACCACCTGGCTTTCTCCCACTGGAGTTCAGCTAAGGTTTTCTCTGGAAAATGCAAAGCTCTGTTTGAAGGAAGTTTGGGGGGTGGGGGGGGACAAAGACTGAGAGAAAGGTGGAGACAGACAGAGACTGAGAGACAGAGATACGTATGTGTTTGCTGGCATCAAATGCGCTGTGCTTATGCATACAGAGGCCAGAGAAGGGTTAGGGTGTCTTCTTCTACCATTGATCTCTATTACTTTGAGACAAGAATTGCTCCCTAAACCTAAAACTGAGTTTTTTCAGCTAAGCCCCAGGAATCCTCCTGTCTCCACCTTCTATTAACACTGAGGTTTCAGGCTCAGGAGAGATCACCCTTGGCTTATTATATCGGTTCCAGGGTCTGAACTTGGGTCCTCATGATTGTAAATGTTCTTAGTCACAAAGTTAACTCTCCAGCCCCATCTTGTCTTTCTTGATGAACGTATAAAAAACCTTGTGCATTTTCATAGTTGATGGCAGGAAAGTGGGTAAAGGTCTAGGAGAATGAATCAGTTGTGTGTGTGTGTTTGTGTGTGTGTGTGTGACAGGCTCTCTGGGTGTGCCAGGCATTGTCCTTTTCCCCTGCAGCTGGCAGGACCCCCTGCCTCTGAAATTGTGCCTCAGCTAACGCACTGTGCAGAATCTAGGCCTGGTAGTTGTTGTACACACACACACACACACACACACACACACACACACACACACACACCTGTCAGCTGCAGGGAAAAGGACTTGTGAGATAGCTGACATTTTAAAAGACAGCTGGAATGAGTGAGATATCGACTGACAATTCATTAAATGTCACCACTTTTTATTTTTCTTTAATGCTCGGCGCTTAAGTTATTCTAAATTAATTACGCAGCCACTTGATTTATTCCTTGCAAGCATCCCTCGTCCTGCCCCTCCTGCCCTTTCTCTGCTTCAGAGCAGCCCAGGGCCTTCTTCCCTTTGTGCTCAAGTCACCCAGTTATGAAAGGTGAGTGGAGGGAAGCCTTCAAGGTCCTGTCTGGGAGGCCAAGCAGGCGCTTGGGGCAGTGTGACCTCAGTGCACCCTGCCCCAGAAGCTCAGCCGAGCCATACATGGCTGCTGTTGGAAACCCACTGTAGAGAGAACAGAAATGAGGCTCCGAGAGGCTACGGGACTCACCAGAGAAGACTCATGTCTTCTTAGTCTATTTGCTGATGCTGTAACCGAATGTCACAGACTAGAGAACTCGAAAAGAAATGTATTTGGTTCATGGTTCTGGAAGCCAGGGAGCCTAAGAATATGGTGGTGGCATTTGCTTAAGGGCCTTGGGCTGGGTCATGTGATGAAAGGGCATGGGAACACTTATGGTGGAGCAGAAAATCTAGCAGGCCCATTTTTATCAGGGATTCATTTCCAAGAAAACCAACCCATACCCGTGGTAACAGCACTGATCTGTTCTTTAGGACACAGCTCTTATGGATCTAATAATTACCTGCAGGTCTCGGCTTTTAATAGCATTAAGAAGGCAGTTATCCAACAGGAGAGTCTGGGAATACAGCTCAGTAGTTTAGGGCTTGCATAGCGTGCATAAAGCTGGGACTCCAATACCCAACAACAATAACACCGTGCGCACGCACGCGCACGCGCGCGCGCGCACACACACACACACACACACACACACACACACACTCAACACACATTTGGAGGGAACATTCAAACCATAGCAAGATCAAAGAACTCCAAGAAGTCAGGAATTAACCCAGATCTTCTTGGTTCCTGAGTTTACCAAACACATTGGAATCAAAGAGATAAATCCATTCCTACCAGGGAGATCTGGCAGGAAACAACATTGCATGGCAGGTGGCCATTGGGATTCAATAAGCTGGAGAATTCAATTGTACCCTTGCTTTCTTGGTAGGAGGGTGAGTGAGCAAAGGTCACAAGGGCATCTGGGAGCATAAGGACGTCTCTGCACAGGGAGCTGGGTATGTTTGAATTATGGGAAAGAGAACACTATGGGTAATTTAAGGAAGACAGTATCTGAAGCTTGTGTGGCTCTTTGGTTTCACAATCTATTTTAACTCCTGTGTGTCACTGTCAGTAATATCTCCAGAGAGCTGTAAGGCCAGGGCACAAAATGATTATGTCCCCTTTTCTGATGATTAGCAAGTCTCCTGCCAACTCAGGGAGTCAAATTTCCAGAAATTCTTAGAATTTCTAGCCACAAGTTTCCTCCTCCTTGCTCCAGCCTGAAGGGTCCTCGCACACCTGGCTCTGGCAGTTTTCAGGAAGAAGCCACAGAGAGGAGAAATGTTGCATGTCTCCAGAGAGCCTGAGGCACCCGCCCACGTGGATGCTCTTTGTGTGTCTGGATAGTCCCTGATGTCACCAAACCTCCTCATCTACAGGAGTAAGAGAGAGCCACTTCAGGACACAGCATCAGGCTCCCTCTCAGTGCGTCTCCGCAGCACTCATGTTCTGAGCTGGTTGTCTTCAGCTGAGAGCCCTACAGCAAGAGACTCACATTCTGGTACTGTGGGGAAGGAGACGTGTGATGGCTGGGGACTGAGTGGACCTGTGCCTCAGCTTTGAAGGACTCCCCCAGACCTCCCAAACCCTGTCTTTCCTGACCTGTGATGGCTTACCATCCAGCTGTCTATTTTTTGAGTCTAATGGCACAGGTCTCGTTTGGAGCTACACATGGTACTGGAATGAGCATGCCCGCCTTTGTTGAGTTCCATGCTACTTGCCAGTATAGCTGCCAGGGTACGCCAGGGCTTTGCCTTCCTAGCATCAGCCATCATAGAGCATGTATATGGGGTAATCGACGAGGGTGTTGAGCAGATCCCATGACATTTTAGTAGCTCCTGAAGGAAATAACTGATGTTGGGGACCAAGGGGCCATTGCCAGGCCCTGCCATGGAAAAGATGAGACTGAGGTTTCAGTTAGTTTTAGAGATGCCCAATGAAGAACAGATGTATAGATGTCTGGATTAGGCAGCGCTTCTCTGGGAGGCCACGCATCACTGCTGTATCCCTAGCATTGCCCTTGCCGTGTTATAGAGAGATGAACCTCTATGGATGTGGCTGTCTCCTCCTTGGGACTGTGAGGTCCTTGAGAGCTATGCTTCATTACAAGGCAGCGTAACATCATGGTTGAGCATGTGACTCTGAGTTTTAATCATTTGGATTCTGTTATGTGACCTTGGAGAGGCTCTTTAATTTTATAGGATTGAAGAGAGACTTGGATGTGACAATGCTTGTGGAGCCCTTTAAATGTAGCCTGGCACAACGTCAGTTCTTAGCGCATGCTAGCCGTTACTGTTACTGACTGGCATATCCTCAGCCTTCACATGATGTCTGATGCTCAGGAGGTGTTCAGCAGGTTTACTGAGTAACTGAATAAGCAAATACCTACATGCATGCAGAAGAGGTTGGCCTCCAATGGTAGGAATTAAGGCAGCCAAAGTGGCTGAACACTGGGGGCCTGGGGTAAGGCAGGAAAGAGAAGCTGGGCTGTGGAGTTGAATTTTGCTGGCAATCATGGGAGATGATTTCCAAAGGAAATGAGTGGAAGGTAAGTGAGTTCAAGGTCTGGAGGCCTGAACTTGACCTCTAGACCTGAGCTTGGTCCTGAACTAAGGGTCACAGCCTGCAGGATCCCCCAGTGAGCTGAGATGACTTTGTGAACAGAATGTGGGCATATGGTATCCTGTGGGAGTCATTATAGTGTCCTCAAGAGTGGGATCCCTATCAGCATTACTCAAAGCAGTCCACAGATATATGACAATCCCTATCAGAATATAAGTGATGCTTATATTCTTATATTTGGAAAGCCTCATCCAAATAGTACTTACGTATTTGTGGTACTGAGGATCAAATCCAGAGCCTCACATATGCTAGACAAGTGCTATACCATACAGCTATGGTATTTACAGTTTGGTAAAAGAATGAAGTTGGAGGAATGATGCTTTCTGATTTCAAAAGTTAATACAAAGCTATGCTAATAAGAACAGCATGGTATTGACGTAAGGATGAACATGTGGAACAATGAACTAGATCAGAGGGCTCTAATTAAACTGCTGCCTATGTGGTCAGATGATTTTCAGTCTAAACAATTCAATGTACGAGGGTCCATCTTTTCAACAAACGCTGCTAGGAAAAGTGGATATTCACATGGAATGGATTCCTACCTCACAACACACACAAAGCGTAACTCAAAATGGGTCGTGTAAAAAAATGCTTAAAGGAAAACATTAGGTTTGGCAATGATTTCTTAGATATCAAAGGCACGAGCAACAGAAGATACAGTCATCAAAACTTCATCGAAGTTAATAACTTTTGGGTATTAAAGGACATGGTCAATAGCATTAAAGAGCAGGACCTTCAAAGGTGGTTAAGTGGGTAGCAGCACCTGCTGCAAAGTCAACACGATGATGGGAGTTCAGATCCCAGTACCAACAAAATGAGTCAGGCGTCCCACCTGAAATGCATGTGACTCAGCTCTGAGGGATCTGGTGCCCTCTTCTGGCCTCCAGGTGCCTGCAGGTGCAAGCACCACCCACACAAAGCAGCACCAATGGGAGATCATTTTTGTAAATCACATACCTGACAGAAGATTAGGTCCAGAATAGGTAGAGAACCCCCACGGCTCAACAGCAAACAAGCCAATTCAAAATGGGCAAAGAATTTGGATAGATATTTTTCCAAAGATGCTAAATGGCCAATTAGCGCATTGATGTTCAGCACACTAATTACTAGGAAATGCAAATCAAAACTGTAATAAGGCTGGGGCTCAGTCGGAGTATTAGCCTAGCACACACAAAGCCCTCAGTTTGATTGCCAGCAGCATAGGAAACAAGAAACTGTGGTGAATGCCTGGAAATTTAGCATTCACAGTGGAGTCAGAGGAGTGTGAGGCCATCTTTGAAGAAATAGTTGGGTTACATAAAACCCTGTCTCAATTAATTAATTAATTAATTACCATAATTAGATACCACTTTACACCTAACAGCAAGGCCACTGTAAACAATAACAACAACAAAACCACCGTGACCAAAATGCGGAGAAATCAGACATCTTATGTACCCTGGATGAAGATAGTAAATGGTACTGTTGCTATGGAAATAAGGATGGTGGTTAAAAAAAAAACAAAGATTTTATAATCCTGCAATTAATTTTACTTTTAGGTATATATAAATAAGAGCTGGAAGTAGGAATTGAAGGACTTTTATACACCAGTTTTGAGAGAAGCGTTATTCACAATAGCCTAGAGGCAGAAGTAACCAAGTTCCCACTGACAGATGAATGCATTAGCAAAATGTCATGTCTATACATAATGAAATATTAGCCTTAAAAAGGAAGAACATTCTAACATATACTGCAACATAACGAATCTTGAAGATTTGTTAAGTGAAATAAGCCAGCCATAAAATGGCAAACGCTAAGATTCCACTCCTGTGAGGGACCTAGATTTATCAAATTTATAAAGACACAAAGCAGAGCTGCAGTTGCTAGGTGCTGGGGGTGGCGAGTGAGGGCGCTAAGTTTTGGCTTCGCAAGATGAAACAAGCTCTTTGGATAGATGGTAGTGACGACAGCTGCAGACCACCGAGCTCTGTACCGGAAAATGATCTAAACAGACTGGTTTTGTGTGATGTATATTTTACCACAGTTTTTTAAAGGCAGGGGCAGAGCAGAGGGGAGAGGGGAAAGAAAAAGAGTTGCAAATATGACTGAAATGGGCTTTTGTGAACAGAGTTATGTGTAAGCAACTCCGACGAGCCTTGTTCTGAAGATCCGTCTTCTGGAGCCCTTGACTGATCTGTGTTTGTTCATCAGCGTTGTCATTGATGGCTCCTTTGTGGCCACCTCCCATCATTGTTCTTGTTGCTGTCTTCTCCCTTGATCTCTGAAGGCCAATGGTTCCTGAAGAACCTGTCTTGGACGCCCTCCTACCTACTGGTACCCACTGGGCAGAGTCAGCTTCCTGTCCTCGCATCTCATTCTAGGTATGCAAGCTTTCGGTAATTACCATCTCAGGCCTGACCTGTCCGCCAGGCTGCATCTGGAACTACAGCTGTCTGCTAGACTCTGCTCCAGCATCTCAAATTGTGCGTCCTAAACTGGGCTCTGTCACTGTTCTGCTGTTCCTGGCTGTAGTAAACAAATCCGGATCACTTGGAGCTCAGGTGTAGAAGATACGCTAGGAATGGCTTTCCCCCTGCCTCGGTACTAGCTCGAGCTCAGCTGTCAGCACTGTGCTCACCCCCTCTGTGACCACATACTACACAGGCACCCCGCTTTCCCCATCTTCTGTTTGTGCTTGGCCTCCTTCCTTTTCTTAATCAACCATTCGGTAGCTGCCACCCTCCGCAGGCTGGTTATGTTCGCTGTGGTCTTCCCTAGGGCTATTCAAGTAAATATTTCCTTGTCTTCCCCTGAACTCTTGAACCTCGCGTGTTCTGCGAGGTCATATGGTTAATTCTAGCAGTGGGTTGTGAAGGAATGTGATGTGAGTCACTTCACCAGAGCACAATAGGATACCAGTGTTCTTTTCCCTTGGGCATGGTAACTAGCGATGTTTGAGAGGTTGGCTGCTTCGTCGTCTTGTGCCTCTGGATATAAATATATTGTGCAGGGTTCCCCTCGTCGATGTGATGGGCACGTAGAAAGAATGAAAGATATGCCTTTACTGCTTGGGCTGAAGGTTGTTAGTGCAGCGAAACCCAACCTGTACTGATGAATACGAACCCTGTTAGGTTTTCGTTTTGTTTTGTTTTTTTGTTTTTCAAGACAAGGTTTCTCTGTGGCTTTGGTGCCTGTCCTGGAACTAGCTCTTGTAGACCAGGCTGGCCTCGAATTCACAGAGATCCGCCTGCCTCTGCCTCCCAAGTGATGGGATTAAAGGCTTGCGCCACTACCACCCAGCTAACCCTGTTAGTTTTTAAAGCTCTAGTTAGAAGCAGCGCCTCAGTGGCTTCTGCTTGCTTGACTGCCTAGGAAGGTGGCAGAAGGCAAGGCGCCTGCTTGGGCATCAGAGCCCTTCCCTCAGCAGTCCGGTTCCCTGGAAAGCAACAGCAATCCAGATGCAGCTGTGCAGAAATGGATGCACCTTCCACTTACCTCTCTACAGGCCACCTTCTAAATTAATTAGAAGCTTGGGGTGAGCAGAGAAGCCATTCTCTTAAGCTGGAGGTTTCTTTTAAAAACCTCAAGTCTACGATACTATTTTTTTAATAGTTTTTTTCCTGAGGCTTTGCTAAGTTGCGCTTTTATGAGAGTGAGCAGCATTTCTCTCCTGGAAACACAAAACACAAAAGCAGTGTGCTTTCCAGCTAGGAGTGTGACCCATTTCCTCACAGAGGTTTCGGCCTCTGTAGGGGCTGCCTGTGATGCTGAGTGGCTGCAGGATAGCCAGGTCCTATGTCCCAAGTGCTTCAGCCTGGCAGGAGGTGGGCAGGACCCAGCCTGTTGTGGTGCCAGATGTCCTTTGGGCAAAGTGAAAACCCAAGGGCCCTTCAGCCTGTCTCTGACTGGAGAACTGGCTATCTACGTATGCAAATGAAGAGAAAAACAGGAGTTATGCTGTGCCCTGTGTGGGTGCTGCCTGCTGAAACCCAGCAACATAAAAAGACAAGAGAAATGGGCAAGAGACAGAGATTTAATTGAATAAAAACTCCAGGCTGTGACAGGGGTGGGAAGACACAAAGCAGTAATTAACAACATAATTTTTTTAAATGATGATACAATTAATTAACATCCTGGGTAAGTGCAAAGGGGGAGGGAAGCATCTCTCAGCCAAGAAACACTGCGAACTAAAGGAGGAGAATCTGGCGTCCTTTGCAAACTTCTATGTGCAAATGTCCCCAGTTATCACAACTTCAGCAAAGCTCACCACCACCCCCAAAGGGTTTCTTGTGCTAGGGGAAGCCAGCAAGCCAGTCAACGTTGAATTTCAGTTTCTTCTGTATCAGCTTTCCAGGAATTCTCATCTGCGAGGGAGGAATCCTAGGCTGTTGAAAGGAGAAGCCCGTTTGTATCAATCATGCTTCAGGAAGAGGAGGACTGATCTGGCCACCCTTGGTGGGGCCTTGGGGAGCGGGGACCCAGGAGCTAAAAGCCTTCCTGGAGTGGGCTTCCATGCCTAATGCGTGCCATGGCTGATGGAACTAAAGCGGCTGACTGGGGTGATAAGAGGGCTGACCATAACCAGGGCACGGCTTCCTGAAAGTGTTGGGGTATTCACTTAGTGGAAAGAGTAGCTGTGACATAGAAGGGTCTCTGGGACAGCCAGTGTTATTCCATAATCCACGCAGACCACACCCTCCTCTCTAAAAGTTTAGGATGGAGCATCCCACCAGCTTGAGGGTTTAGGGGTGGCAGACGGGCATGCATTTAGAACCCACTTCTGGGAAGACGGAATACTCACGCTAACTCCTGACCCAGAAAACCCGGTCCCCATCCTAGTTGCACTGATGTATGGCTACAATAGTTGCCTTAGTGGGGTCCACTTAGCCTCAAGAAACACAATGAAGTTGGCTGCTTGCTGGGACTCTTGTCATGACTTTGTGGGTTTTCTCCCTCTCAAGAGGACTTCCAAATAGGGGACTGCCTGACTAGAAAGACTTATCAAATGTAAGATATCTGGGGAGACAATCTTTACACACCAGTCTCTAGGCCAAGGTTCATTCTCAGTGGAGTCTAGATTCCTCTACATTTACTAGAAAGTAGATGGCTTCTTTGCCACACCATCCCGTTGGCTCATTCCAACCTGACCATTCTTCTGGCTGGCAGGTGCTACATAAAGTTAGAGCAGCAGAGAAACTCGGTGGTTTGACTTAAAATGGGGGCTACTTTATTAAACCACTACTCCTATAGCATGGGGTCTATGCAGAGTAAGATACGAGGTATGAGGATAGCGTCTCTGCTCTTCTGCTGTTGAAAGAAGGGCTTTTACCAAGCTTGCTTGCTTCCTGCAAGTCCTACAGTGTCGACAATCAGTCCTGTGGAGCCCAGGTAGGAGTGGGAACTAACCTCATGTGCTTACTTTAGACTGGGCCGATCACCCCACTTACAGGGCGCGGTGGGAAGGCCACGATAGGAATGTGCTATTATAAATACAGTCATTCGATTTTTTTGTTTTCTAAACTGAACTTGTCCTACGGTAGAGAGCTAATAGAAAAACAAACAAGCAAAGATCCTCTCACTGAGACGGAAATAAACACCACAGAGTACTTAATAGTTTCTAGAACTAAAGTTTAAGGTAAGTTACTGACCCAGAGTCTGTGGGGCTGAACTAGTCTCCGGCAGACTGGGTTTCAGCTAAGG
This sequence comes from Ondatra zibethicus, assembly GCA_004026605.1. NCBI lineage: Eukaryota > Metazoa > Chordata > Mammalia > Rodentia > Cricetidae > Ondatra > Ondatra zibethicus. The sequence continues at coordinate 178,981 of PVIU01001260.1, forward strand.
GGAGGCTCTTCATAGACAGGCAGACTCAAAATTGTGTATTGGATTTCAAAATGCCCCATTCAGAAAAGAACGTGTTATCTAGATTTTTCTTTGCTCTGTTTAGACATCTTAAACAGCTGCTTGGTACTTTGTGGAATTATAAAGCTATGTATAACACAGAAATCACTCCGGAACATATGCGCCTCCTTTCTTTACAATGGAGGTTATTTTTGAGAACTAAGATCTTGTTTTCAAACAAATGTGATTATTAACTGCAGTGTGTGGGAAAACATATGGCGAGTTTAGTTTCAGCGGGATGGTTCTTAAGGAAAGTAACTAAGTTTCCACGAGGGATCAAAACATTCCCAGTTGGGGAAAGCCAACAAAGGGGCGCAGGGATCCCCTACAGAGTCACAACCATGGCCAACGTCTCATGATTTCAACATGGGACAAGAGGACCGCGCCTTGGCTTGTGTCACAGCAGTGAAGAGAGACCGACTCCTAGATTGATAGGTCCCATTCTTGCAGGGCACTGAAAATGTGGGCACAGCTCCATCCTACTGCTGTGCTCTCCAGGGGTGAGCACTTGGTGGAGGCACAAAATTTCAGATTCAGTCTGCCTTTCCCCAAAAGACTGCTTATTTTACATTGTATTTCCCAGAGCTAACTTCTGGGATCTCCACTCTCTGTTCTGTATCTCTCATTGCATTTTTCTTCCTTTCTTGACAGCAGACCCAAACAAAGTGAAAAACCATGAAAACATCACCTTGGGAGACAGAAAAGACTAAGACAGGTCTGATCACAGACAACAAGGGTCGCGGCCTTGCCCTGCCCAGGAGCAGTGAAGACCGTGGGCTGGCAGACAGCGGCGGCTGCAGCTGCCATCACCGTGACTGCACAGACACTGCGTCTAGACGGCTGAAACAAGTGCGAAAAGAACATTGCTGAGTCCCGTTTGCGTGGCTCGGCTGCGCGGCTCATGGTGTCGGAGGTGGTTTCGGAGATGGACATGAGCTCTCACTGTCGAAGCTGGCAGCTCGGCCCTGCCACTGTGGGGAGAAGAAAGCCTGGTTATTGATGGCTGGGGCCACTGACATCTCAGAGTCACTGGCTCATGCATTGTGTCCACCTCTCCCAGCCTCAGGAAGCTTTCGAGACCATTGCTGTCAGCCATGCAAAAACAAAGATACAAGCTCAGAGCTCCCTGTTTGGAATACTTGGTTCTTAGAAAAGATCTTCCGCAGGCCTAATTTCAGCTTCCTTTACAATATGGAGTGTGGTGTGTGTGTGTGTGTGTGTGTGTGTGTGTGTGTTTTAATGAGGTGCTATGACTGAAGCATTTCTGAGTGCTTCGGCCATTTTTCACACACTGAAAATCAGATTATGTTAGCAGCAAAGAGAGGCAGTGTGTGCCCTTACTGCCAAGAACCTGCGATCATGAATTATTAGCAATTTGTCTGGGAGCTGTTAACACAGGAAAAAGCAACCCTGCTGCTGCTTTGATTGGGGCTCTCTTCTTCAGTCTTAAGGCATCCTATGAGCATTTGCGCCAGCTTGTGAAGGGGCAGGAGGTGAAGAGACAGAGGCCTGCTCATTCCCTCTACACGTCTCTCAGTGCCCCTCAGAGCCCCATTGAAGCGGATGATGTAATGAGGAAGAATGGACTGAAAGAGCTGGCTGAGGATGGATGGACCTGTGCCTGGAGCCATTCGACCCTTCTTCGGATGAAAAAGCCAGTCATAGCCACGTGATGTTTTCTGGGCAGAGATCTGACCCTGTGAGTAGTCCTGACCTATCCGTCAGGGCTTTAACTTCAAAGTGAGTTAGTGTCCACCGCTCACTCACTCTTCTGCAAGTAGGAGAATTAGTATTTTCTCAGTGCCTGCAGAGCAGGCTCCAGAAGGAGTGGGGTGAGGGAAGGAGGGAGGGAGGGAGGGAAGGAGGGAGGGAGGGAGGGAGAGTGCTAAGTGATCTAGATGGCATTCTGAACCACAAATGAAGCCCCTTTCTGCTTCTCATGAGCTATAGGGATCTCTTTCCCGGAGAGATGGAGCTGAGGGAGCATGCGTTCAGATGCTGCGGGGGAATCCAGGACAAAGTTCCCCTTTCTCAACAATTTCCAGGCAGAGCTGAGCTACCTGAGAAGTAGACCATTTGACTTGCAGTACTACCTCCACAGTAAATGGGATGCCTACAGGGCCAAGGAGAGCCCATGGTTCTTCTCTGGGTTACTGTCTCCTTAGTTCTCCCTGGGCAGTCACACTGAAGGTTTCTACAACCAGCAAAAGGGCTGCAGGTGTGGATGACAACCACAGCATGCCCCAACCTGAGCTACCTCTGTATGTCAGAACCACGGGTGAACTTGGGACATTACCAAGTGGAACCCTCTTCTTCTGACAAGCAAGCAAGCAGAGACACAGAAAAGTCAAGATCCAGACAGTTAGGGGCAGAGCCAGGACCCAGTCGGGTCTCCTCACTCCGGCACATCGTCCTTTCTTGTCCATCCTGCCACTGTGCTGGCGTGTGGCCACCCACTAGGGGAGGAAAGAGACACACAGTGTAACCAGAAGCCTAACCTCTTCGGGTCCACACCAGGTACTTACTCCTAACTCCAGTGGCTGTCTCTCCGCTTGCAGCATCCACGTGAGTGAAATCACAACCGAGGGGTTCCCTGGTGAAATATTGTAAATACATAAATGCCTGGTTCTTGAGCCCCCTCTGACTTCTGACTCCAGTGTTTCTTAACCAGAAGGTGACATGAGATGGCTCCTTGTACTTCCTCTCAGCAAAGCTTCAAACGTCTCCCTTCCCACCTCTAGTCAGTGCAGTGTACACAGCAATTACGGCTTCTCCCCTGGGTAAGCATACCACTTAAACAGCCTGAGCCACAGGCCAGGTCGGCAGAAAACATGAAATGACTGAGGTGAAGGGCCTTTTTCCTTTCTACGACAGCCCAGAGGGTAGTCACACAGAGCATGACTGTTTATTTGGAACAAATGAGGGAACACTGGCTCCCCTCCTAGCCCCTGATTCTCCCTATGAAGATAAACAAAGGGAAGAGATGGGCTTCATGGGCAATGCAGAGGTGAGTGATTCCAGCAGACTTATCAAGGTGGCTCTGAAATAGCACAAAAACTGTCCCCAGCACACAGGAAGCTTATGGTTCTGGGGCAGCTGTGTCCTACTCTGCTGTACTGAAATGGGTATTGTTCCAACCGAGATCTCAAAATCTATGTCAGACCATCTGAACATGGCCCTTGGTTAATGAAGCACCTTGGATAAGGTCACTGGTCAAACCAGCTCTGTATGTGTGTGTGGGGGGGGAGGGGGCAGAGAGAGTAACAATGACACATAGCCCTAGGAGGGAAGGGCACTGGGTGGCTTAATGGATTTTTATTCATGAGAGATCCAAGCAGGGAAGAAATGCCTTTCCAGTTAATTTGTTTCCCTCAACCTTAATTTTAAACCCCAAACAGTCGAGCCCGCGTGGTGCTCTCTGCTCTCATTAATGAAAAAGAAATGATCACAGCGTTGGGAACTCTGCTGAGAGAGGCGCGAGACAAACATGGATGGCTTCGCAGAGGGTAGGCCATTTATCCTCTCAAACGCTGGGAAGATCTCTTTACTGGTTGTGCAAACACAAGATCTGAGTCTCTAGCTAAACGGGGGCCCGGAAGAAGGCAAGATGGGAGGCCACGGGAAGACTGGGAGAGCACGGGTGGAAAGAACCTCAGGAGCAGGGTGACCGGGTCGTATTAGCCAGGCAAGGCTGTAGGCGCATTTTTAAAAAGGTACTTTCACTCAGAGGGGCAGTGAAAACCACACCGAATGCGTGCCGCCAAAATCCCAAGTTGCCAAGACAAATGTCCTTTTCAGCTTCTCCTAGCAGAGGGGAGCAATCCTTTGAGCAGAAAATGAGAGGAGAGCGGGTGGGGGAGGAGTGCTCTCCACGCTGCCGGGTCAAGAAAAAAAGTAAACCCAAAGGATATGAATCAATTTAATCTCTTTTTCGTTTTCCATATACAGTTACTTTCTCTTTACGGTCTCATCAAATATTCATTTTCAAGGGCTTCACTCTACTTTATCTTCCTTGCCTTTGTCATCTGGACTAGACAGTTGGAGTTTCTCAAAGAAAAGGCCCTTGGAATCAATTATTTGGCTTAATTAGACAGTATTCGTCATGATTCCAGGATCAGGGCCTGGCACTTCTGGGCTACTCTGCACTTAGCTCCAGCCACTGTTCTGATGGTTTCTTTCTTTGTCAGAGGCAGACGGAGGACCTGGCCCTCTATGGCAGATTCAAGATGAGAGACGCAGCTATGGTCCAACATGCGGGCTCCTGGGCCCATCTGCCCTTGAGGGTTAGCAATTATCAGAAAAGCTGAGATCGGGGGAGGGTGGTCTCTTTTCTTCTCATTTATCAACCCGAAAAAAACAAAGACCAGAGGAGGGCAGTGAATTACATATGTGAAGTGTCACAGCCCAACAAAGGCCTCTTAGCTCACATTCCATGCCAGGACCCCAGACGACTATTCTTAAATGTCTCCACAATATTATAACGGAAGGGGTAGGGATTAAGGCTTCACATCCTGCTCCTGGGTTGAATCCACACAGATTTTGGTGAGGTGTTAGAATGGCTTCAGGTTGGCTAGTGTTCTGTCTAGTCATTCCTACCTGTGACTGGGAGTAGAAACTTCACTCACACCATGAAGAGAGCCTTCTGGCTGACAGGGCTCTACAAAGGGAGGAGGAGCCCCGAGAGACTGGTCTTGCTCATTGAAGGGTCACAGGTGTGGCAAAGCCACTGCAGCCACAAGACTGGATGGAAAGACCTGAGTTGGCAGGATCCTTGGCCTATTCCTGGCTCCTTGATACTGCCTCAGGGTCTGGGGATGTAAGCGGACTAGTGTGGCTCCCTAGAAGTCACCTCCTCCAACAGATTTCAACGTGTCTAATCCCCTTAGCTTTTGTTCTTTCTGGGGACTGATACCTTGACCATGGCTGGGATTGCTGTTCCTACCCTGAGAAGGAAAGGGGTCTGTAGGTCCTCGGGTGTGCCATGCCTTTTCTGATCAGAGTGGGAAAAGGGGGTACTTGTAAAGGCTATGTGGAGGAGGAGAGAACTCTTTGGAATTAAGGGTTTTCTGTTTTGTACAGTTCTCTAGACATCGAGAGTGCCCACTAAGGCGGAAGAATTATCACCAGGCTTTCCAGGATGGGCTTGGTAGGATACTGGAAATGAAGCCGACTGCTTGGCTGACCAACACCTGGGGACCACCAAGAGAAGAAAGGGAGGGGTGGTTAGGAGGATGGTAACTTAGGGTCCAGACTGTGAGAGGTCTGGACAATGGGAGCTAGTAGTGGGTCTTCAGAAGGGCAGGACCAGACGTGTCCATGTAGATGTGTCCTGCATCTGGACAGACAATAAATACTTCTCAAAGCTGCCATTGAGAGAGGATTAAGGGGCTCGGAGGAAGCCAAGACCCGAGGCCCAGCTCTGTTAGGATTCAGGCCTCCAGCTTCAGTGAGAAGGCGTGACACTGGACACCACCCTCTCTTCGAGCTGCAGTAAGAAGCAGCGTGCAGAAGAGAGGACCACATTCTTTGGCTCTCTCATCTAAGTAGATGAGATAAAACGCCAAGTGGTAGCTGTCTAGAGCCTCAGGGAACTTACTGTTCTGATGTTCCTTGCCAATTCTGACCTCACCCCCTTTGGGGCTTACTCCTACAGGACAAAATTGGCCCAGGAGCTTTGAGAAGGCTTTTCAGGCCTGGCACAATGGACTTCCGGGAAGACTTCTTCAGAGTTCTTACTTTCCATTAAGGACTTGGTGTTGCTTTTGAACACTGCTACTTTTTGAGGCAAGGCCCTATGGAGCCCACGTTGGCCTCAAACCTGCTATGAAGCTGCTTATGACCTTAAGTTATGAATCCCCTGCCAAACACTGGGGTTACAGGTGTGTGCCACCATGCCTGGCTTTAGGCAGTGCTGGAAACTGAACTCAGGGCTTCATGCATGTGAGGCCAGGAGTCTGAGCTACATCCCTAGCCCCATCATTGTTGCTTTTGAAATGCTCACAGTCAGGGCTATTTTGCCAGGCAGCCTACATCTTCTTTCTCATCTGTCTGTTATACACTGGATGGTCCCCTTTCCATTAAAGGCGGGAAACTCACAGCAGCCAACTGCCATTCTCCAGCCCACGCCATCATGCAGGAAACATGCCAATGGCCAGGCAACCTCACCCACCTCTTTGAAGGATTTCTTTACCTCCACCAAGGAGTGCCAGTGTGCAATGGGTTTCCGTGGATATGCCAGCATCTCGTTCCAGTGGTCCCTGCCAAGGCCTTCAGCATTGATCCCCACTCTACAGACTCCTATGATCTCATTGTGACCAACTCTGAAAGAGAAACAAAGATATTAGTAGTGTTGGTCATTCAAAATGCCACTAGAAACGGAGGTCCGGTCCTTTGGGGGTGGTGGCGGGCTCATCTAACTCAGAACCATGAGCTCTGAAGATCAATGCATCAGGGTCTTCAGTTGCCAGTGGCCCTGAGGCTTTACCTGACCTCTTATGGTAAGGGACTTAAAGAAGTGAACAAAGGCTACAAGCTTATTTGGAATCTCAGAAAACAGTGGCGGAAGGCCTGGCTGGGTATTAGAAGTCTGTCTCTTCCCTTATTTGACTTGGGAAACATGTTACAACCTCTCTGAGGATCCCGGCACTTGGAAATAAACCAACCTGCCCTGAGCATCATTTCTCCATGCCACTAGAGGGTAGGCTGTGATTTATTCACTCAGCAAGAGCATAAATCATCCCTCAAGTGTGTTAGTCAAGCACCTACCATGCCTGAGAACTTGAGCTAATAATCTAGGGTTGAGGCTTTATTGTGTGATTTCTGTATCTGTCAAGTAAATGATACTTGGAGAAGAGTCATGGGAGATGGAGCGATTGAAAAAGTATCTGAGCCTGCCTTAGGAATGAAGAATCAAAAAAGGAGAAGAAAAGGGAGGGAAGTTGGTGGATGGCAATTTGGGGTCCAGATTAAGGGATGTCTGAACAATGGGAGCTAGTGGTGGTTCTTCAGAAGAGCAGGACCAGGAGAAAAGTGTCCAGGCAGATGTGTCCCGAGTCTGGTGACCAATTTAGGGCAGAGAGTGATGGGCTTTGCATAGTCATCTTGCAGGAAAGGAGATTTGAAAGGGCAGAAGATGGGACTTGGCAGCAAGTAGAAGAAAAGAAGTCAGGGATGAATTCAGGGAAGGTGGTAGATAGAGTTATCCCTGACGGGAGCAGACTGGGAAGGGAAGCTGGCGCTGGCGCAAGAGGAAGTCCATGCTCTTCCTCCAATTCCTATGTCTTTCTTAAGTGGAGCCATTTTGAAACCAATGGGCCCTGAACCCCAGGTCTAAGATCAAGGGCTCCTATGTTGCATTGGAGGAAAGTAGCCATACTTTTCTGGGCAGGCACCTACCTATCATAGTCCATAACAGAGATGAGCAGGCTCACTTGATCCATGTTTTCCGGGGGGATGTCAAAGATGATGGCCTCATTGTAGACGGGATTGAGGGTGTTCTTTTTGATGGTTGTTTTCTTCTTCTTCAGCCTCCGCCCGTCACACAGCAGGGATACTTTGACGTAGGGATCTGTGCCAATGAGGGCCATGCAAGGATACTGTGTGTTAAACAGATTGTTGTTGTCGTTTTGTTTATTTGCTTTTTGACACGGGTTCTCCTCTGTAGGCCAGGCTAGCCTTAGACTCACAACTGTGCACCTGCCTCAGCCTTTCCAAGCGCTGAGGTGACAGGTGCGAGCCACCATTAGACAGGTGTTCTCCAACCATGATTGTCACAGAGGGACCGAAGCCCTGGACCTACTGCTGTTCATCAGATGGGATGGGGGGGTTCAGATAATTAAGTCACCTTGTATTTATGTAGCACACCTGTCTCCGAGGACGCTCCACACTTAATAAACAGTCTCTGGCTACCTTTGTATTCTTGAGAGAGTACCTAATAGTGTGTCACTAATAGGAAAACTAGCCCAGATTTAGACAGGACACTTGTCAATGGTTATGTAGTTCCCAGCCCTAAATCTTAGCTACACCACAGCTGGAGAGCTCAAAAGAGAGTTGAAGCATACAGAAAGCACTGTTTCTTTTACCTATACAGAATCATCTCCTCTGGAGTGTTGCCAGCTTTTTAACCAAAAGATCAGGGGGGTAAAAATAGGACTCAGTGCTGCACGAGGAGCAGCCACATGCTAGAAGGAAGCAACATCAGTCGCAAAGCTGTTCTTGTCCTCCCTACTCGGAGACATGATTCTGGGTCCCACTGTCCCAGGAATCCCATTTCCATTTGGAATCAAGAAGCGGGAAGTGGCCCCGCTCTCTGCTTCCCTGGAAGCCATTTCCTGGCCACTTCTGAGCACTGAAGCTAGGAGGAACTGTGGCCAGGAGAGCGAGAGGAGAGCGAGTGAGGCAGTCCCCCCCGAGACTCGGGGCAGCTGGTTGACATTTTATTTCTCAGTGGGATCTTGGATTCTCTCCATGCAGCAAAGAGATGTCTTTTTATTAAACTCCCATGATCCTCCTAACCTTCTCTCCCTTTTAGCTTTCTGAATGGATATTTCATGGTCATCTTTCTACCCTGAAATTTTCTACTCATCCAAATGAAGGGACACCTATTATATCTCATAGCACAGGTGTTTCAGTCACCGTTATAATTAGTATTTATGCTGCACAGCTCAAGAAAGAGGACAACTAGCAGGTAATAATAGCTTTGAGACCTTGATGAGCTCAGACATCTTCTTGTCCAGAAGCCAGGGCTCATGCAAACCCGTTAAGAGGCATGAGCCAAAGTAGCCCCTCTCCTGGCCTTGTAGCTCTGAGGTACATAGTTGTGCCTCCTGGACCACTGAGAAGCCAGTAGGCTTCACACTGTTCGGCATCGTGTTGGGGAAAGGACAGATGAAGGCTACACTTAGAATAAAAACTAGACGCCGCGAGAGGAGCCCAGCCAAGCTTCAAGCCTTGAAAGCATTTTCACAGACGCCCAAGCGAGCTGCTGACTAACCGGAATGACAGTGGCAGCTGTGCCTTAGCCACGGGGACACTTGGGTTTATGGAGGAACTGGGGAGACCATGAGGAATCTAATCAACCTCCTGTCCTGACTATACACTTTCAGCCCCCCAACCTCTACACACAGTCTGGGGAGTATTCGGTAAAGAGGAAGAAGTGTTGAGAGCTTGTGGGCTGCAGCTGTCTGGTCTCCACAGGCTCCCTTCCCTATGGCCATTCGCTAGGACATTGGTCAGGTCACCACAAGCGAAAAAGTGAGGCTCAAGACCCGACTTTAATATTCAAGTCTCTCCAGCTACATGTTGCTCTAGAAAGCGTCTCTAGATTGACGCCACATTGTCCCTCTTCCGTTCCTGGTTCCAGACACTCCATTCAGAACACATTTCCATTTAAGGAAAACACACTTATCCCATGAGCCACTGGGCCGGTGACTTCTCCAGATCTGTCCATCCCTGCAAGGAATACCTGGTTTATAGCATTCAGTGAGCAGATTTCTTTCTGCAGGAACTGAGCTCTTGCCACCCTCCCAGAGGCTAATCAGAGAGCAGAGACGACTGCTCCCCAGGATGCTTCTGGGAAATGTTTGAGGCATTTAGTAGAATGTGGCCCCAGATGATCTTTGAGGTCTGCTCTACTCTATGATGTCCTGCTCACCAGGGGCTAAAATCCAGCACTGTATTCCTGCCTTATTGTGTGGGAGTCATCAGAATCCAGCATTTGGAGCATGCTCTTGTGATAAGAGATGTCTATCAGCAGGTTTACCTCCCATCTACCCTGCAAAACATTTATCATTGATATCTTCATTTCATAAGCAGAAAATGGAGGTTAGAGAGAGTAAATGACTTGCCTAGGAGTTGATTCCAGGCCTGACTTCAAAGTCACTTTGAACCACTAGATACAAAGCAGTATAAACCAGAGGCAGCAGAGACAAAGGGGTGAATCCACACTTTTGTACCATACTGGTCTTTATAATTATTTTGTACTACTTTTACTGTCATGGTTATAGAAAATAGGCTTAGGCAGTTGACTCTGGGCTAGTTTGGATCAAAGAGAATGGGAAAATCTTTGGGTTTAGAGGTCAGTGCCAGACCTCTAAGTCTAGAACAGAAATCAAGGAGCTCTGTTTTCTTTCCACATTAGTCCAATGTCTCAGACCTTTCTGGGCTAAAAGGCAACAACCTCAAGCTCACGAGCAGATGATGTACCATGAGGTGCCCTGGGCATGCAGGTATCCACTTCATCACCTCGGGCTGGAGTCATGTGCTATATGTAAATCCATTTATTCAGTGTTCACTTGCTCATTCATTAGTCCACAGTTAATGAATACTTATGGTGTTTCATGCATTACGGCAGGGACTTGCACAGCTCAATGAACAAAATAGGCATCTCTGTTGCAAAGAAGGCCCTTGCATTTGTGGAATCCAGCTGAGGTTTAACATGGGATTTCAGACCCCGGTAGGGAAGAGTAGAAGCTATGCAGAGAGGTTAGAACTTAACACTAAGAACAAGCCTTTTACCCCAAACCCCAATCTACAGCAGCCCTCGTTACTACCTATGGCTTCACTCTCTAGCACAATCTACAGCAGCCCTCGTTACTACCTATGGCTTCACTCTCTAGCACATCAATTTGATTACTAGAAGAGAAGACAGGGTTGGGGACTAGGGCAGCAAAATCCTATTTCCCTCAGCCGCCTTGAGAGTCCTTAGTGAATTTCTGTCCTCGTGTGCACTTATTTTGGTATTAAAATGAAATCTACATTGGCTGTATTCGGGGGAAGCTGGCTTGCTGTCGCCTGAGAACTTTTTCCCATGTCAGCAGAGGTTTGTGAAAGCTCTCTGCTGCATCCTGATGTGAGCCAGCCACTTTGGGGGAGGAAGAGCTTGGGGACCTCAGTGAGGGCTTTGAACTCAAGTGGGCACTGTAGCGACTGTGGGAGGCAAGAGCAGGGACTCTAAATGATTCAAAGAAAATTTCGTTCCCAAGCCCCCAGACCACTTCCTCCATCTCCAAAAGGTGTACCTGGACGTAGGTGTTTTCAGCTGGACCATCAGCCTCTCTCTCTCTCTCTCTCTCTCTCTCTCTCTCTCTCTCTCTCTCTGTCCCTTCCCCCCCCCCCGCCATGGTGGATACTGAATCCAGGGTTTTGTTCATTCTAAGCAAGCATTCTCTCTAGTGCTGTGCTACATAGGGCTTTTGAGTTCTTGGGACAGGGTCTCACTAAGTAGCCCAGGCTGGCCTTGAACTTGCTATGTGTCTAGACTGACCTCAAACGTGCAGGGTTCTTGCTTCAGCCTCCCAAATGCTGGGGATTCAGGCGTGTGCCACTATGTTTGGTTCCACCATCACCATCTTTTCCTGGCACTTGTAATCATGTTTCCAGGAAAACAGTGAACACAAAGGAAACACTTGGGAAACTCTACCGTATTTTCATTAGAGTTCAGACGTGCCTCCCGTATGGTTTTACACTGATAATCATAACCATTTGAAAAGCCTCTTGGGTGGAGGTCTTGGGAAGCAAACCAAGCCTTTTCCCACATCCAGCATCCTGATGCAGCCCCATGTTCTTTGGGAAACACTCTGGAAGGCTTCACTTGTACACATCTCAGGGCAGTTTGAACTGACAGTGAGGGAGGAGGTTTCTAGGCCTCAAGCTACCAATTTGTTAACTCAAAACATAGATAAATTCCCCTAAGACAGTGGTTCTCAACCTTCCTAATGCTGCGATCCTTTAAACAGTACCTCATGCTGTGGTGAACCCCCCAACCATAAAATTATTTTCGTTGCTACTTCATAACTGTAATTTGCTACTGTCATGAGTTGTAATGTAAATATCTGATATGCAGGACATCTAATATGCAAGCCCAAAGGGGTTTAGAACCGCTGCCCTATGACAACCTGCAGAGCGACAGGAAGGATCAAGCCTCCTGTACCATGTCGAGCCTGCAAGTTTCTGCAGCTGCCTTCACACAAGCATCCCTGTGACTGGAGCTGCACTAGGTTTCTCTTCAGTGCAGCTGCTGTGGTGCTCAGGCCAATGCAGGGGCTTTGCAGGAAAACCACAAAGACTTGAATGCAAATGCACTTTGCTTTCCAGTGCATCCACTCCTTTGGTGAACGCAGTATGCAGACTGTCGCCCCAGGCCTGGGAGAACCTGCTAACATTTACATTCCAACTTCATATAACTTCTGCAGGCCCTGGAGCCCCACATTAACTGGGAAGACTGCCATTCCCTGAGAATGATGCTAGTAGGAACGGTATCTACCGAGTGCCTACAAGTACGTGGATTACCAAGCCTATTCTGAATCCGACTGGTGCACAGGATTAACACTTCCACTTTTCAGATTAAAAAACTGCTACAGTTTAGATCTTGTCTGTCCCTCCCAGACAGTGAAGCCCTGGGCCCCAGTCTGTGGGACTAGTCATGGTAGAAATGCTGGGCTCCTGGGGAACATGCCCTTGAAAGGGATGTTAGGACCCTGACCCCACTCCTCTCTCCTTGTTTCCTGGCTGTCGAGAGGGAACATATTCCCCAGCAGGTGCTATGATGTACTATGGTACCCCGGGCTCAAAGCAAGGGGGTCAGATGGCTATGGGCTGAAACCTTTGAACCTGTGAGCCCAATAATGTTTTCCTCCTTCAAGTCAGTCATGGCAGATCTCTGCCCACACGGAGGCAGAATGCCAGTCCAGAATACGCATCTTTACATAGGAAGGAGGTGGCAAAGGTGGCATTCGGATGCAGAGAGTTTGGCCCCTAAGAATAGTGGGAACTCTCTCCCTTTCTTCCTGAAGACTCTTCTAAATCCTACGGTTTGGACTTCAGGGAGGCCAAATGATAAGCCTGGGGTAAGAGAGGTACCTGAGTAGCCTGTGATGTCCATTGCCTTGAGATTGCGGCACTTGATCACTGTGAGGGTGAGCCTGCCGGCTGTGGGCAGGTAGCAGAGGGAGAACATGATCTCTCCCAGGTCCACACTTTCCTGCAGAAGAAGCAGATGAGAGAGCAGGTGAGGGGTGCGTACTTTCTAGGCAATGGCTGGGGCCCAGCGTACTTGGAACTGCAGTAGTCAATGTGTTTAAGACCCAAGGGACTGGTCTCGTCTTGGGTAGCTGGAAACAAAGGGTACTGATTGCAATGACACCCCTTCAAATACTCACCTCTTCAGTGTCCTCCCCCCCCTTTCTTTCTCTCTCTCTCCCTCTCTGTTTTAAATTTTGAGACTAGTTTGAGGCTGACCTCAAACTTTCTCTGCAGCTAAGGATGATCTTGAACTTCTAATTCTCCTCCTTCTACCCTTTGTGCATTGGCTGGGCTTACAAGCTCAGAACATCGTAACTGGCTTCTGGGTTGCTGGGCAAGCACTCTGCCAACTGAGCTGCCCTGCAGCCCATCCTTCTTGCTTTTGATCAGATTCTGGCCCTATCTTTGTATCCTGCTTTGGGCACTAGCTCTGTGCATGCCGGGGCTGCAGACCGCTGGTGTTTATATGCTGTGCCCTGTTGCTGAGCCTTTGATGTCCCATCTATCCAGTCATGTGGTCAGAATACACGCGCCAGCTCCCAGATAGTTCTTCCTCCAGGACATCTGCAACTCTTCTCTGCTCTGTTTCTCAGCTTGTTTGTCTTTCATCACCCGGCTGCCTTGGCCCCAGGCTCTACCTTCCTGTCTAGAAGTAGATGTGCAAGGAATTGATATCCTGCTGAGGCCATTCCGCCAACCAGCCAGATGTACACTTGCCATCCCGTGCTTTATGACCCGCCTCACATCCGGCTTGTCCTCTTCCCTTAAATGTGATGATCCTTCAGAAATGCACACACACTCTGTCGCCTCTCCCACCCCAGAATCCTCCAGCCTAGGGATCCCCGGAAGCTTCTGTGCGCACAGAGTATCCCTTCCTAGAAAGTCAGAGCATCTTTCTAGGGAGACGACAAGCATGCCCATCTGTTGTAGAGATGGCGCCTCAACAGATTGCTTTTTCTACCTGCTTCCTACTTATTGAAAGAGGGTACAGACAGCTTAGAATTTAAAGGCCTGGAGCTGTCTCCCAGAGGCACATTAGTGGGAGGAGGAGGCAAAGGAAGAAGAGGAGGTCAGAGTTTGAGGGGGTTCTGGTTCCAACAGGGCCTTCTACTTGTTCATTTATCCACCCATTTATAAAACCAAAAATATTTATTGAAAACCTGCCATGTGCTAGGTGTTGATTTATAGGAGAGAACAAAGAAACAAAAATCCTCCCTTTCACAAAGCTTACATTTTATTAGGGCCAAGGAGACGATATATATGCTTTAAAGGCAAAAGTTAGTCAGAAGTATGAAGGAGAAAAAAAGTCAGACAGAGAAGGGGGTTAATAAATTACTATGGAAGGTCATACTGGAAGAATTTCTAGACAATTTAGTCAGGGGTATCCTGGCCCCACCTGTCTGTTCACTGATTGGTTCCCTCTTCTCCCCCTCCTTTCTTCTTCTCTCAGATTAATTTATTTATTCAATTTTATGTGTGTGTTTTGTCCATGTGCAGCATGTGTGTATCTAGTGCCTATTAAGGTCAGAAGAGGGTGTCAGATCCCCAGGAACTGGATTTAAGATAGTTGTGAGCCACCATGTAGGTGCTGTGAATCACCTGGGTCCTCTGCAAGACCAAGTGCTCTTAGCCTCTGAACCACCTCTCCAGCCTGGACTGGCCTATTCTTATTTTCTGAAAGCTTACTAGAGACATGCTTCAGAGCTGGGTGGATTCAGTCCCCACACCCACACAATCAGTTCAATGATGGCGCTCGGATCTCCGTCTTTCTCAGGTGTGCCTCTAGTCTTCCTAGAATCTTCATCAAATGAGGGAGACACAGAAGCTGCCCTATGCCCTGGAACTGTGTGAGCACGGTCCCCTTCTGTGCCTGGGGTCCGTCGGTGTGATCAGCCACATGTTTGGATAATACACCATCTCTGACTGAAGCAGAGAGATGCAAGCAGAAATCCATCTCTCCTTAGCTCCCTTCACAGTGCTCTAAGTCTGATCCTGCCCAAAGTTCCAGAAACTGTTCAGACTCACTGAGAACAGTAATAGGAGCCAACACTGTGTGCTGCTCACTGCCTGTTATGTCCTGTGCTGCTTTCTCTCAGTGAGCCTCAGCAAACATTGCAATGTGGGTGCTCCCATTATGCCTGCCTCACACTGGAGGAAATTAATGTTCCTGAGGTTAAGGACTTGCCCACGGTTGCATGACTAGCAAGTACTTTAGTGCCAGACATACATATGTCAATGTCCCTGCTTAGACACCTTTGGCTCTTCCCTTGTTCAGTTTCGGAATCAAGACTCTACTTCTTTGTTTGGGGGCAATTGAGTTCTTTCTTACTTCTTCATTTTATTCTCTTCCGTAGGCCAACAAGTTCTGCTCCACATAACTTGTCTATCTTTAGTTACTCATGCCCAAATCCTTCTCCCTCTTCCTTAGATGACTCCATACCTGATGAACAGCTCATGGGAGTCACCAAGTTACTCTCTTCTTCAGTTGTGGCCTCCCCTATCATGCAGTAATTAACCAAAGGCCCCTCTGGTGTAGGATCCTTGCCTAACAAACCACGTGTGCTTTGGAGACAGCAAACACCACACAAGAGGGTCTGCAGATGTCTGCAAGAAAGGATGATTGCATTTCAGCCAAAAGAATGCTGGCAGGAGGGACTGTCTGTACCCATGTTATGATCAAGGGAGGGCCTTGGGAAGACTTCTGGAGGTCCCTATGGCTCCTCTAACAGGAAACAAGCAAAGACTGCAGTCACCGTGTCCCCATCATTGCCATGCTACAGTGGCAAGACGGCACTTTCGATGCTATCTCTTTTATAAAAGGGAGTATGAGTTGGTTAGTTCATGAACTTGGGAAATTGGCTTTGGCTACCTGGGATCCATCAGGGTAAATGGAGTCTCCGGGAACAGCTCCCCCTGGGAAGTACTGGCCCAAGAGACCCCCTCTGTTTGCAGGACTGTCCTTTCCCACAAGACGGTGAAGGCATGTGGGTGCTGGATGTGTGTTACAGTATGGCACCCCCATACTGTAATCCCATACCTAAAGGTGACTTTCACTCTCCATTGATGGCACAGACAGGAACAGGAACTGGCCCAGAATCCCATCATGATTCAGACAGGAAATGAGTCTGAGGGTTGAAGCCCAGTTCCAGGGGCTTTTGCTGTGGCAGCCTGGATCTTCAGGGCCTGCTGGCAAGCCGGCTGCTGTGATTCAGTCGACTAAGGGCTATTGTTCCACTTCACAGGCAGACAACACAGGCCTGGGGTATTTGCTTAAGTGAAGTAGGTTAATTCTGAGTAAATCGAGAGGTAGGAGGCAAACAAACAGCAGCCAGTCAGCCTGAGCTGGTCGTCACCTTACCTGGTGGGAAGGGAGGCTACAACTGGACCACAGCCCTCTCTCTGCTCTGGCTTCTGTCTCAGGCTTCAGCCCAATTCTGCACACCTTGTCAACCTTTTATCCTCATTAGGAATGTTTGAGACTTTGGCCTTTAATAAAAACCAGGGGTGGCAGGGGCTGGAGACCAGCTGATGATGGAGACCTTATTGCTTTCATCTCCATCTGATGTCAGTGGCCGCCTTAGGGCAGACTAGTAGTATGCTTCCAGTGTGGGAGAGGCTACTCATGTCCACAAAGCGGCAGAAACCAGCTCCGTCCCCCTCTACTAACCCAGGGGCGGATAGGACTGATCTGAGCTCACTAGCAGCTTGGCTGAAGCCGGGAGGAGGCGGGCCTGATGCCAGGGGAGGAGAAGCAGAAAATTGGCTTCTGGAGAAACCTGTCTTAAGTGCAACACGTCTTCCACCCACCAATGTTTCTGCCCATAATAGCAACATGCTCCCTGGCTTCAGGGTCCAGGATGCCAGGGCAGCAAGATTCTGAGGGCACATCCATTGCAATGCTGCTTTCGTAGGCTCCACAGCAGCTACTCATCCGACCCAGATGAGTAAAGCATTTCTTTCTCCTTGATGCACTTAATATAACCCTAGACATAGTAGATGACAATGATGATGATGATGATGATGATGATGATAATAATAATAATAATAATAATAATAATAATAATAAATCCTATAGTATGTTAACCAGGAAGAAACAGTGGACCACAATCCAAGAGACCAGGCTTTTAGTCCCTCTGCTGTTTATTAGCTGTGAGACTTTGAGCAAGTCATTTTCCATCTCTGAACTCTCACCCATGAAATGAAAGGGTGATGCCCCCTATCTATCCTATAAGCCACAAGACCTAAGAGTCCACACTTGAGGATCTAATCTATCAACCATCACCTGCTGAGATGGTTCAAGGATGCTGAACTAGTGTCCGTTGCCCATCTCTAGGAACCTAGCAATCTCGTTTGACAGTCCAACACTCTCAATCCTTCTGCTCTCACAGCCCCCAAATGTTCTGCTGTTCTCCGGGGTTAATCGTGCTACATCCTAAACAGGCAAGGAGTGGTATCAATGCCCTGAGTCCGCCTGGGGAATCCAGGCTGAGCAAAGCAAGAATGATGCTTCCCCATCTTTTAGAGAACACTTCTAGTCTCTTAATCATTAAGTAGCTTGTCTGACTCTCTCATCATCAGCAGAGAAGCATCCGCTACACTTTCAGGAGAGCCACGGGAGACCTAAAAAGGCTCTTGGAAGCACTGGCCAGGAAGTGCTGTTAAGTTACTTTGGGCCAAGAGGACCTGGAAGGGAGATAGGGTGGAAGCCAAAATGGCTCTGATGGGTAATGAAGCATGCAATGATTAACCCCTCTGTGCAGGCCTGAGGTTTAGGATATGAAGACTGGACCCTCCAAGCCAGGCTGACTCCCCTGGTGTCTGCCTTTCTCTTCACAGCATGGGTCACGACACATAACTCGAATATTAATTTGAGGGTGTTATGATGGGAGCTTGTAGGCCCTTTGAGAGTAGGGATGGGATCTGGCTTCACTTATCATTTCACCTTTCATATCTAGCCCAGGGCCTGGCAGATGAGAATATGGATTTGGGATCAGGCAACTCCGGGACCAAGTTCTAGCTCTGATTCATGAGTAATACCACTTATGCAATCCTTCATAGACTTGGGGCTAATATCTAACCTACCTCCTAGGGTTATTGAAAAGATTAAATAAAGTGATTCATGCAAAGTGCTTGGCTTGGTGTTTAGCACAGAGTATAAGTGCTCAGTATGGATTCACTGTTCTAATTATTACTATTATAAAAACTTCACAGTCTCCAGGTGGAGACAGAGGCGAGGTAGGCAGTCAGGGCTGGTCTTGTGTAATAATATGGGCACAAAAGCAGAGTTGTGAGGACCTGGGGGAGCAATAAACTCAGGCAGAAGTATCAGGGCCAGCTTCCCAGAGGGGGTGACATTTGACAGGATCTACAGAGGTGAATAAAAGGTGTTTGTTAGCAGATGGAAGCAAACAAGACCTTCCGGGCACATGGATCTGCAGTGTATGAAGACGCAGTTGGACTCGAAAGGTTCCATACAGCCAAAGGGTGTGGCAGGGGAAAGGGATGGGGATAGATAGTAGCCTAGGTGAGATGGGACAGGAGTAGGACCCATCCCCGAGTGTCCCATGGCACATACATGAGTCTGTGCTTTTGATTCTTCAGGTGACGAGAGACTGTACATCTGTTCCTTCTGTCTCTAACTCACTGCCACCTTCTCCCCAGGCATCCACAATGAAGCCCATTCCTGTGTGGGTCTCCAATCCATCTCACAACTAGTAAATGTGTGTGTGTGTGTGTGTGTGTGTGTGTGTGTGTGTGTGTGAGAGAGAGAGAGAGAGAGAGAGAGAGAGAGAGAGAGAGAGAATGTGTGATGGTAAGACAAAACTAAATCCCTCTGGGAGATTATATTTGTCGGGGATGGAGACAAAGATAGATGAAGGCAGATGCATCTGATTAGCCGGAACACTGAGTGAGGCTGAAAGGCTCTAACAGGCAGAGTAGCTTTGAAAGCGAAGGAGACGACTGTAGCCAAGAGTGGAAGGAGAGCTCTCAGTCAAAAGGCAGCAGGCCAGGAGCTTATGGGCCTGGGACTCAGAGAAGGGGTGTGGCTCAGTCCTGGGCATAGTAAGGAAGGAGGAACGGGCTGAGAGGAGGCTAGGGACAGGTGGACGGAAGCCTTGATCGTCTTTAGGTAGCATCCCCCATGACAGGCAGAGTCCCTGGAGGAATAGAAGCCGGTGGAGGACCTCAGCAGGTGTGTGAGCATGGACGGCGCAAGAAGAAGGGAGAGTGTGACCCTAGATTCCCACATGGTCTCATGTCTGTGTT
Source organism: Ondatra zibethicus (assembly GCA_004026605.1). NCBI lineage: Eukaryota > Metazoa > Chordata > Mammalia > Rodentia > Cricetidae > Ondatra > Ondatra zibethicus. The sequence goes on from PVIU01001260.1 coordinate 198,325, forward strand.
GACTTTCCCCTCTCCATGGCGCTCTTTGAGTTCTGACCCACACTGTCTCTCCGGCTTCTGCTACCTTCCCACCCCTTCGGCCCATCCATCAGATCTGTCCTTTTTGGAACCGGGACATTGCTCTTTTGTTCAAAATTCCTCAATGATGCCCCATTTCACGTGTGTTCTGTATAGCTGACAACCTCTTCTCCAAGTGAAATGTCATTCAAAAGCCAGAATCTACACACCAGATGACACAAGGCTCTGACACGAGGCTCTTCCACCTTCTGCCTCCTTGAAGACTGGCCCTTGCTGGCCCTTGCTTCCTTGCCAGCCTCACTCACCTCCCTCCACTCTTTCCCGCTTGCCCCACACCCAATCACAAGACAGAACATTTATAGAGATTTTACTATATGCCATCCTGTCCTAAGTACTTTTGCCCATCAAGCTCCTGGCCATCCTAAAAGCCTCATGAGATGGGTCCTGATGGTGCCCTGCATCCATCTTAGTTGCTTGTCCTGTTGTCATAATGAGGGACCCTGGCAAAGGCAATTTAAGGAAGAAATGACTATTTTGGCTCACAGTTCAAGATCATGATCCACTGAGGTTGGGAAGTCACAGCATGAGGATCTTGAGGCAGGTGGTCACATTTCAATCAGAGAGAGAGAGAGAGAGAGAGAGAGAGAGAGAGAGAAATGTACACATGCCAGTGCTCAACTCCCTTTCTGTACTTTATGCAATCCAGGAGCTGTGTCCAGGAAATGGTTCCATTCACAGTTAAGGTATGTGTCTTCCTACGTCAATGAGCTCAGTCAAGACAGTCCTTCCCAGGCTGACTAACCCTTCACAGGTGGGCCTTGTCTCCTAGTGATTCTGATTCTGTCAAGTTTGTAATGAGCATTGGCTGTCACATCAGCTTCCCACATGGGCAAAAAGGCAATACAAGTAGCCCCAGGACACACAGTTTTCAGTGGCAGAGCTAGGGTGTGAACTCAGGCTCACGAGCCCACACTTTGAGCACTGTGCCATGCCTGCCTCGATAGTCCCCCCTCCTCAAAGTTTCCCCGAACCTTCTGCACCTCAATGCCATCGTCTTCTTCTCCCCACCACCTGAGATGAAGCCTCACTGCTTCTGATTGTTGTCCTGGATAACATTGTTCTTCTGGGCTAGCTGCCCTGTTACCACCTCTTGGGTCACCTTCCCTGGCCTCTTGGCCTGTTTTGAGGGTGTGTCCCCGTGACCCTAGGGACAAGTGTAACATATGCCGTAATGAAGAGAAGGCTATATCTAAGATAAAAGCAATAGGATCTGGTGGCCCACTGGATGACGGGGCTGGTGTCGAGGGGAATGAATGACACCTAGACCGCCCCACACCCGCCTAGCTGGCTTGGCTTCCTGCTGAGAGAGTGAGCCTTGGAGGTGGTAATGCGTTCTAGGGTGCCAACTGGGGACGCCTGCTGCGAGCACCAGGCCCAGGGGATGGGTTGATTCCCTGTGTTCCTCAAGCCTCAAGGCATCAGCCAGAAAGCCGAGGGTGGCAGAGGTGGAAAGCCGGGCTGTGTCTGCTGGGTTGCTGGTTCTAGTTGCTTGATGCTTCTTGCTGGGTGTTGGGGCAGGTTCTATTTGTTCAGAATTCCTTGCCTGCTTTTCTCACAAGTGTTTTTCTGTCCCAAAGCCCTTGCCGGGTTATGAATAAATGATCAGTTAGGATGGAGGTGCCTTAAAGGAACTCAGTACTCTCTAGCTTCCGCTTCAGTGTGGATGTCAACATCTTGTGGTGGCTGTGGAAGAGCTGGTGACTCATGTGGAGCAGGGGTGCAAGGAGCAAGAGTGAGGCCACCCAAGCTGTGCTTGATCTCAGGGGACCCACTGAGAGACTAAAAGACCTCCGTGGGGGCCAAATATTTGAGTGTCTGGACATCTTGAAGAACACCTAGGAAACATCCTCAGCCCCTCCTTTGAACCTGCCACTGGCAAGAGGTTCAGAGTTCGACACACACTTTCTTTTAGACACCTATGTCGGTCACGATCACACTGGGAAGGTAGCTCTCTTCCTAATGACTTCAAGAAGGTGGGTGGAGATGGGAGAGGGTATTTGAGCATGGGAGGAAGGGAGCTTGAGGAGAGTGCAGTTTGGGGAGGTCCTGAAGGGATGGAGGCAATGCCTGCAAAAGCCAGAGTCTATAGCAGAGATGTTTTGTCCAAGAGGGCCCAGGGCAGGGGCCTCCCCTCAGATCCGCTGCTGCTACTGGTTTTTCATTAATGACATATGGGGGTGGTAGGAAGGAGTAAATGGCAAATTAGTGATGCCAATGATGGGAATCTGTCTTCATTTCTTGCCAGCAAGTTTTCCCGCCAGGTGAAGGGGAAGAAGGGGACATCTCAGCAGTGAGTGATCTCAGCTCTCTGTCTCTTACTGGACTGTAGTGACAGGGTCTCTCTGAAGGATGTTCTGGTCCAAATAGATAATCCCCTAGGGTCTAAGCAAAGGTGCATGCTTGACAGCTTCTCTGACTCCAGGGTCTCTGGAGATTTGGGGCTGGGCATCCTGAAGGTTTAGGTCTTTACCAACCTCCTGCTTCTCTCCCTCCAGAACCACTTGGTCTTGCTGACTACACTCCTCCGGTTCCCTTCCTATTTTAGGGGCTACTCCTACCCAGCTCCTCTGTGGCTCTTCCTAGAGACCCTGCCTCTGTCTACTGGGTTTCCATCACTGCCCAAGCCTGGGATATCTTCTCCCCTTAGGCATCCATGATGCTAATACTCATCACCATAGTCCTGACTCCTGGCTTTATGGGTCCTCCAGACATCACTCTTAGGCTCTAGACCAGCGATTCTCAACCTGTGGATCTCGACCCCTTTGAGGATCGAACAACCTTTTCACGGGGCTAGCCCAAGACTATTTGCATATCAGCAGCAAAATTACAATTATGAAGTAATTTTATGGTTGGGAGCCACCACGACGTGAGGAACTGTTAAGGGGTCATAGCACTAGGAAGGTTGAGAGTCACTGCTCCAGACTGGCATGTCTAGCATGGTATTCGCTGCCTGGCTGTCTCACAGAAACCTTAGCATTCACAGGGGCTCAAAGTCAAGCTTCCCACCTTTCGTTTACATTTTCCTTGGGTTTTCTCTTCATTGGTAAATGACTCTTCCATCTATCTACCCCAGTGCCCAAGCCAGAAATGAGAAGCCACCACGAACCCCAGTTGCTATCTTCTTTACAATGAGTTCTTTACCAAGCTGAGCAAATTCTGTCTCCAGGTCTCAAGACTCTCACTTCTCCATCTCCCATGCCACAGGAAGCCAAGCCATGCCTGCCTGACCTCCTTCCTTCCCTTTGTTCCCACCTGGGTGCCAGACTACTCTTTTCAAAACATGGAGAGGACCGCCCCTGCTAAGCCTCCACTGTGTCCCTTGTGTTGGGGTTTGAGTGTGAAATGACCCCCACAGACTTCTGTATCTGAGGACTTGACCCCCAGATGATGGCGTTCTCTGGGAATCTGTGGGACATTTAGGGGGGAGAGTGCTGAAGGAAGTGCATTGTTAAGGGGCAAACAATGAAGGTCATATCCAGTCCAGGATCTCTGCCTCCTGCTTAGGTGCCAGGTAACAAGCAGCTGCTGTATGCTACCCGCTCCACAAGGCAGCCTGCCCCCACGCTCTCCCTGCCATGACGGATGGTATCCCCTCAAACCATAAGCCCGAATAAATCCCTCCTCTCTTTTCCTGTCAGACAGTTTGTCACGACCAGGAGAAAATAACTAACACACTTTGCATTAGGAAAATGCTGTAAACTCTCACCAAGCCCTGCAGGGCCAGCATGAATGGTGCTAGCTTCAGCCCCAGACTATCTCCTGGCTCTTCCCACACGCAGGGCTTCCTGCTTCAGGACTTTGCACCCCCTTCCTTCTGGTGTCTACTCCTGAAGGACAGGGACTTACCAGGGTAAGAGAGAGGCAAAAGACGTATTCACACACAAAAACAAACGAACACTCATATTAGTTAGCTTCACGCAAGCCCTGAAGAATGGCTGCCCTTCAGATGTGTCGTCGTCCTCCCCTCCCCCCCGCCCCCAGCTATTTCATTTGCCTTAGTCTAGTCCTGACTCTTTGTTTTCTCCACCACTTTATTCCCAGTACTGAGCCTGCTGCCTAGAACAGTACACACGCTGCCAAGGATCTGATGCACTAACGGAGCAATTCCACATGGCAGGGCCTCTTGTCTGGCTAAGAAAGTGACAGAAAGAACAGCCAATAAGGGGGCTAGGGATGCGGCTCAGTGGTAGAGCACTTATCTGGGGTATGCAAACCGCGGATCTGGTCCCCAAGCTTTGTAAAGAGAAAACAGAATGTTGACTGGGACAGCCTCTTGTTACACCTCGGCCCTCTGCCTCCTTAGCAGTGCTGATAACAGAAAGCCTCTGGGTAGAGCCTTGTAGGTGTTTCCAGGCAGTGGTGTGACTTCTGCATGGAGGTCACTTCAAGAGGTGGGGTCTAAGGGCTGCCAAAATGGTTCAGTGGGTAAAGGGGCTTGCTATACAAATCTAATAGCCTGAGTTTGATCCCTGGAACCCAAGTAAAGATAGAAGGCAAGAGAAACAATTCCACAAAGTTGTCCTCTGGCCTCCACCCCCCCCATGATATGCCCATGCCCACAGACATCATAAACATCTCTCTCTCTCTCTCTCTTACACACACATACAATGAAAATAACTTTTTTCTAAGAGATGGGGTATTATTTCCTGAGTGGGATCTAAGATCTCTGAATCAGAATCTCTGAAAGTAGGGTCTAGGTGCTAAAATTATTGACGAGCATAGCCTCAGTTTATAAAGAAAGGGAGAGACGAGCTTCTGAAGCCCCTGTTGGGAATCACTGTAGCACAGAACATGGTCCAACATACCCCAAACCATTAGACACCAACACAGAGCAGAGGGGATGATCCTATATGAGTCTCTCTTTCATTGCGCTTAAACAGGAATTCTGATGACTGGAGCCTCAGCAGGTCTTGGCCCAGCAGCTTGTTAAGCATCACCCTGGGCCTCTGCCAGTGCACCATGAGGTACTCTGGGGAGTTCATTTTTAGTAAGAAAATGGCTAACCCAAATTTAAAGGGTTTAAAAGTAATGATGTTTAATCGTTATGGTTTAATTATTAAGGTAATTCCCAAGTGCACTTCTTTGATGGACAACATCAGCAGCACTTGGAGTTTATCAGGATCACCTCTCACAGTGGGCAGGTCCCAGAGGTCTGTTCTACCAAGCTCTAGTGACGTCAGGGAACTGACAGCCGTTGCTGCTACGTAGAGCAGTGGTTCTCAACCTTCCTAACACTGCAACCCTTTGATATAGTTCCTCATGTTGTGGGGACCCCAACCATAAAATTACTTTCATTTCCACGTCATAACTTTAATTTTGCTATTGTGATGAATCATAATGCAAATAACTGTGTTTTCCAATGGCCTCAGGCAAATCCTGTGAAAGGGTCATTCTATCCCCAAAGGGTCACGACCCACAGGCTGAGAACCGCTGAGTTAGAGGAACCAACTTGAGTAAAGACATTCTGGCCAGTGTTTTGAAGTTGCTTCTGCTTCTTTTTAATCTTTTTTTTTTTTGATGATAAAAGTCAAAGTTGCCTGGCGGTGGTGGCGCACGCCTTTAATCCCAGCACTCAGGAGGCAAAGGCAGGCAGATCTCTGTGAGTTCGAGGCCAGCCTGGTCTACAAGAGCTAGCTTCAGGACAGGCTCCAAAGCTACAGAGAAACCCTGTCTCAGAAAAAAAAGTCAAGAAAGAAAATTTATAGTTGTGGAGCATCAGCTAGGGACCATGCTGGGAAATTAGTATGTATTCAGTTCATTTCACTCAGAGGAGCCCACTCCCACAGGCACCTTGTCTTGGAACTCAGAGGAGTTAAATACCCTGCTAAGGCCTCAGTGGTCCACTTTGATTTGGTCTCAGATGGTAACTCTGGAGGTCTGAATCTTCCTCATGCCCGCCAGCCTCCTCTAGGATTAGCCCACCTTCTGGTCCTGATCACTGAAGATCAAGGGATACGAAGGACCCAGGGAGGTGACAGTTTTTGGTGTTCTGGAAGCACTAGGCTTTTTAGAACATTTGCCCCCTGCCTCTTCTCTATGACAGATGAATACACAGCATCATCCCATGCTGCAGACTGCAAGAGAATTTGCCTCCTAGTCATTTGAACAGCCAGCATGGCACTCTGGCGTCAGCCTGTCATTTCCCATGAAAAACATCTGGTACGTCATCATTTTCTCAGATGCTAAACTGTTTCTGTGGTCAAGGAAGACAGAAAGAAGCTTCTAGCAGGGAGCAGAAGCCCTGAGTGGGAGCTTGTACCTGCATTTGTAGCTGGGCGGAAGGACCCAGAACACTCTGCACAGACCTTTCCTCTTGGGTTGTTGGGGTGCAGCTACCAGCATTGTGTAGGGGAGACCATCAGTGAAGCAGGTCAAGTGTTGCCTCTCCATCTCCCACACAGCTGGACTTGGCTTTCTGGTTGTTGTCCTTAGGTCTCGAAGAGGGACAAGGACATGGTCTGCCATCCCTACAGGCTTCTTGGGAGAGCTGAAGATGTCAAACCCTTGGAGTTCATTCCCTTAGAGTGTGATCTCTACAGTCTGCAGCAAGACCATGCTAGACACATGCCACGAGGCAGAAGGGGGCAGGTAATCAAGCGGCTCCTCCAGGCTCAGCTGGAAAGACCTTTCCCTTCCTTTTCTAGAGTCTGACACTGTGGAGTCATCAGGAAGTCACCCCCTTGATGTCCTCACCGGTGTTTCCGGAGCTGCTTATACCCTTTCCCCTGGTTACCAGCTACTGTTTTGTCCTAATTACGCCATTACGCTTTTAAAAACCTGTATCCATTTCTTTCCCTTCGGTTTTCTGAGACAGGGTCTCATGTAGCTCAAGCTGCCTTGAAGTCACAAAGTAGCAGAGGCTGACCTTAAATTCCTGGTCCTCTTGCCTCCACTTCCAAAGTTCTGGGATTATAGGCATGTACCACCACTCTTGGGTCCTGTGTTCATCTTTATTCCATCTACTTTTCTCCAAAAGAAACTCTTTGCTTGTTTTTTTTTTTTAATTTTCCAGCATGTGAGCGACTTTCATCTACACTCATAAGGAAGTATGAGTTCATGACTTGGATGAGGAGCTGGGATCTTGGCTTTTTATTTAATCAAAGGGTAGGGATGGAGAGTCCATTACACGGGAGCTATTATAAACAACCCGAGAGGGGTTTGGGATTCTGCTTTCCAGGAGTGTAACTTAAAAGTCACTCCTCTGGTGCTCTCTGACCGTGGGCCAGGGACAGCGTTGTCATATTTGAGGTAGCTCTCTATTGGGCAGGTGTTCTGAGCCCCGATGCTGAAAAGCACATGAGAGAGCCCCAGGGAGGGCCTGGCCGGCTGCTCACAGACAAACCACCTCCCCTTTGCAGCAAGCGCGTGGCTTGTAAACTTCCTGCTTTCCTGTCACGTTGGTTCCAGAGGTGGCTGTCACTCCTTGGTGCCTGTCCCATCTGCCTGTCCTGTGGGCTAAGGGCTCAGGTGTGTGCTATGCAAGCCCGAGGCTGCATGCAGGAGAGAAAGGAGCAGTAGATTTGGGGTGCTTCCCAGATGGAAGCTGGGAAGGGGGCCATCTTTCGACCTAGGTTTCTAAGGCTGTAGCTAGTGTTAGAGCCCCGGGGATGCTGTGTTATTTTTCAGGCTTAACCCATCAGGCCAAATGAGACTTACAGGTCAGGCTTCAAATTCTAACTCAGGTACCCCAGCAATGGAGGAACTTAGGGGAAACGTTAAACTGAGAGATTGGGGGGGGGGCTGGGTTCAAATTGCAGCTCAGTGCTTACTAGCAAAAACGATGTCACCAGTTCTCCCTGAGCTTCAGCCGTAAAACAGCACTGGGCCGTTTGACCTCGCCTCCCATGGGATGGGGTGAATGATGTGGCCTGGTGAATGGGTGCTTTTGAGACCCTCTACTTGGTATGTTGTATATGACTCTTCAGACATTCTGTCAAGGTGTAGACCCCCACTTCTGTGGAGCTGCTGGCTGGGGGTGGCTCCCGCAGCCTCTGAGCTGTTTTCTGACAACCCATCATCAGAAGGCGAGTCTAGCAGTGCAGCAGAGGAGGACAAAGACGGAGGAAAAGGCCTCGGGATCCTGAAAATGCCAAAGGACAGGACTCTTCACTGAGAGCTTGTCCTGAAGCAGGCCCCAGGCCTCCCTTCCCCCTTCTGTGAGCCTGCCCGGGAGGACATGATGAAATGGCCAAATTAGCTCCATTATTGTAACGTCTCCAAAAATTATAGGCCGCATGTTCTGCCAGCACCAGCTAATGGCACCCACTGGTGAGCAGGCGACACTAACGGTTATTTCCTCCTGTCCAGGAACTGAGTGCAGTGACAGAGTGGTGAGGGACAGAGGCTCAGGCCAGGAGGAACATGTCCCTGGGGGTGGGGTGGGAAGCAGCCATGGAGACTGCAAGGTTCAGGCCTTTTCTAGTACCAGAGTTACAAGTGGAGATGCCTGAGAGCCATGGCAGGGGGAGGCCTCGGAGCCACCGCTGGGGGTGCCTGAGTTCCTCAGCAGGTTGTATATCCTTCCTTCTGTCTCTCAGAGGAAGTTCCTCTGCCCCAAAGGAGCATGGAATACCTAGCTACTGGCTCAGGGTGATAGCCCCTGCTAGCATCAAGGCAGAGCATTCTGCAGGTCACAGTCCTGGCCCTCAGGCTGCTTGTTCCTGGGGCTCTCCTCCTGGTTTTCTCCACAGCTCCTCTTCTAAGTGAGGCCCGGCATTTCCTGGCCTCCCACACAGCCACCAGCATTTCCTCTCTCACCTCTTCCTGCCTCCCCCACCCACATCTGCCTCTCCTCTCACACCCCACCCAGCCATCTCTGTCAGTGTCAGCGTTAGCTGAGGCGACTCTTCCTCTAAGAGGCAAAGGCCCACACAGGGGTGGAATTAACCGGTTCCAAGCGGACCCCAGTCCCTTCCTTCAAAGCCCAGCAATGGGGACTCACATGTTCCTGGAACTGGGGTGGTTCCTATAAATCTGTGACCACTGCTATCTGCATGCCCCAGATTTTGTTCTGTTCCAGCCCACTTTTGTCCCTGAGAAGAGGGTGGCAACTGGCTCTGTCTCACTGACCCTCTCTAAAGACTGCAATGGCGAGCCTGGTTCTTTCACAGTGTGTGGGTTCGGAATAAAGACGCGTCTGTGGTAGCCGGTGTTGGAGTGCCAGGTTCCTGGAGATTAGAGACTCCTTCCCAGTTTACACATCAGAAGGCTTCAAGGGGCCGGACAGGCCAGCTGACGCTAGACAGAGTTCCCATGCTGACACCTCTTTGCTAATATTCTAGTCCCATCTATTCAATGCAAGGCCAGAGTTCAGGGCTCCAGGGGACATTCAAAGAAATAAGCTCGATGGGCAGCAGGGGAAGGAAGGTGGAGCGGCCTGGATTCCACGGCCTGTCTGCCTCAGATACAGGAGGAAGATGACCGATAAGTGAGGGAAGACATTGCTCATAGCCAGCGTTTATCAGAAGTTTGCCCTATGCAGGCTGTGAAGAACCTGGTGTGGTTCTCTCCTGCGATGCCCGACGTGACTGTACAGACTCTTCTTACCACAGCTTTCCACAGAAGCAAACAGATGCTAAATTAACTAGCCTGCCTAGCTCAGCTTAGGGAGGCGCAGCTCCAGTCCAAGCAGCCTGACCCAAGCTCCTTCTCTTTAAGCCTTATGCCGAAGCAACCCGGTCCTCTGTAAGGTTTTCCCCGAGGACCACATTCATTACACAAGTCATCCAAGGCCCGTTGCTTCTGGAATCTCAACCAACTCCATGGAGTCATTTTTAAAATTTTTCTCTTTATGATAGTCTCGTTTGCAGGGTGCATGGTTTCGAGGGACCCTCGAGGAAGCTGAGGATGGGGGATCAAGATCAAGGCCAGCTTGGTCAACACCAACTTTCATCTCATCTGGGTTGACAAGATGACTGAGTGGGTAAAGCCCTTGCCACACAAGCCTTACAACCTAACATGCAGCTTCACGTGAAGCTTGCAGAAGAATAGACCCAACCCTACAAAGTTGTCCCTCTGGCCTCCACACATGTGCACGACACAGGTAGGTACACACAGACACACACACACACACTGTACACACACACATAATAATAGTAATTAATAATAATGATAATGATAATAAATTTAAAACTTCTTTTCAAACCCAGCTCATAAATTCGTGGTGACAAATAAATGATTTTTTTTTGTCTGTTTGTTTTCTTTTTGAGCTGGGTCTCTTTGTGCAGTCAGTCCCAGCTAGTGTGGAACTACTGTGTAGATTAGGCTAGCCTTGACCTAGCCTCGGCCTTACCATGATCTTTTTGCCTTAGCGTCCACAGTGCTCAGATTACAGATGTGTGCTACCACACGCCTAGCAAGTGAAACTCTTTTGTTTTCGTTTCTGTTTGGTGTATGAGAGAGCTTCACTGTGCGACCCTCTAGTTGGAATGAAACTTTGCTAGTTTGAGTTTGGGGCTATTATTACTCCCACTTTACAGATGAAGAAACGGAGTCTAAACGAGATGGATAAAGTTTCAGAACTCAGAAACTGAGCTCTGAACTGACCCCATGCTAATGTGTTGTTTTTCTGAGTGCCTCCCATTCTAGGGCTATTTTTCCTAGCATCTGGTTTATTTTACTTAATGGACGCTGAATTCTGTGCCTATGTTTTCCTATCTGCATTGGCTGCCAGATGCTCCAAGTCAAGAGTGGACCCTGCAGGATTCCATCCTACAATCTTTCGTTTATCCTTTTGCTAATGTTGTACAAGGTTTTGAGCACATTTTTAAATCTTGCTGTTGTCTTAGGCGCTAGCTACAAGGTGACAACAAAATAAATGAAAGTTCTTATTGCCCTGTAAGATCAGACAACTCAGTCTCTCTCGGCGTAATTGTCTCTATCTGCAGAACTAGGATAATGCCTTGTACAAAAATTTGCTAAGGACTGAATGAAACAATAAAGCAAAAAGGCATTGTAAATTCAGCAGTGTGCTAGGAACGTAAGGTCGCCCTATTAGCTTGTTGCTACTCTCTGTTCCTGGAGTGCCTGCACCACAGCTTGGGAAGGAGGGACAGTGCTGGCTGCTTGGCTCCCAGGGCTGTGTCACTGTGATACCCAGAGTTGCACGGTGCAAAGAAGCTCAAAGGCAGACTCAAACTACCCATCCCAAATCATGCTCACCAAAGGTCTTGGGAGGCTGGTACTGAGTCTAGCTTCACACCAAAACCCTTTCCAAACCTCATGAATCTGGATTATGGCCTGGCTGACTTTGGCTTCCTTTATCAGCATCCCAGGGCTAAGACGAGACATAACCCTAAGTGGATGTAGCATGAGACTTATAACCACATTCCTGGCTATTAATAAGATGCCCATTTCCCAGCACACAGAGTCCCCTAGAAATTCTCTTCTTCCAAATGTACTTCATTACAAGAATCAAAGTACCCATCTCTGGGGTGGCAGGGGTCCCCTGGGATGAGAAAGTGAATGGGCTAGACTGGGAGTGAGGCTCTCTTATCGCTTCCCCGGTGTGGCCAGATGTGAGGTGTGTGTGTGTATGTGTGTACGCATGCTCACTCTCCTTTCCTGCTTCATGCAAACAGAAGCAGAGCTCAGCCAGAGTTTCTCTTATTAAAAAAAATCTTCCAAATCAGGTTGGAATGTTTTTCCTTGGGGTACGTTCATTCCCTGAAGAGGGTTGGGTGTCTACACAGCCTTGGATAGGGGAGGGGAGGACACACATACTCACACACACACACACACACACACACAGAGTGAGAGAGAGAGAGAGAGAGAGAGAGAGAGAGAGAGAGAGAGAGAGAGAGAGAATAGCCCAGTTAGCAAGACTGGATTAGGAAGGTATTCACAGCCTGTCCTTCCCTGGTCTAGCTCAAACCTACCCCCAAAGCTCCAGAAACCCGAAGAAAGTTTGGTCTTCATAATTTCCGCTTAAAAGCCAACCAGAGCCCTAACCCCACCTGCAGGATGCCCACACAGCTGTCCCACCTCAGCTTGCTAGCTGTATAGTGCTCCACATCCATTGTGGCCTCTGGGCACCGTGCTGGCTGCTCTGTGCCCTTCCCTACACCTTTCTTACTGCCAGCCACCTCTCAGCAGCTGACTGAATGAATGTGCTGATCAAGGGCAGACTGGGCAGGGCGCTTTCCAGAGTAGCTACTCTCCTCAGAGTGACTCAGCTGGAGACCGAGGCTGGTGGTGTGGGGGTGGCACTTCCAATCGGGTGCCTCAAGTCACAAAGCCAGCCTTGTCCCCAACTTCTCCAGAAGAGAAATGTGCCTCACATTGCCATGACACACCACAGAGCTGTTTTCCTCCTCTGAAGTTGGAAGAGCTCAATGTGTCACTAAGATGAGTCAGCCAAAGGCTCCAGGAGGATGGGGGCCTGGGCCAGCCTGCTGCGGGTGGGGCAAAGACCACTTCTCACCACACAGGTGGCCTCCATTATTCCAGTAAGACACAGCCTTCCAGGGGACAGAGAGGGCTCAAAGAAGCCTCCAGGGAGCGAGGGTGCCTAGAGCAGCAATCCTTGTCCACCCCAGGGCCTCCTTTCAGGCTTCTCTTTGATTCCGGCTACCAATACATGTTCTGTTTTTGAAACTGCCTAGGTGTAGATCTCAGCACCTCTTTGGGTTTCTCCAGTGCCCTGGAGTTACCTGGTGGTCTAAAAAGGAACACTGTGCCAGGGTGACCAAAAGAAGATAAACACAGGCCATGAACTGACAATTCCAATAGTCCCCAGCCCGTGGGAGCCCAACAAAGGTGAGACTCTTCAGAGGGCCCTCCCTGGCTTCTCCCTGGGAACTCTGCCTATTTCTGGGGATTGGTACCCCCTCTTTTCTCCATACTCATCTGCAATCTCCTCATAGCCACCATTCCCAGGAAAGACATCCTTAGGTCTCTTCTTCACCCGCTCAGGATCAGTTGTGGGTAAGAAGGACTAGTTGACTCCCAGTGGGTCACCGCCAGCACGGAATGGGCTGAGGTGGGGAGTGGCTACCCCACCTCCAGTCTCAGGTACATTGAATGCATCTTCCCAACAGCGGCCCCTCCCCCGTGTACCAGCAAATGGCCATGCAGACTACAACAATACTTAGGTAACAAGAGAAAATAAATGTCCTTTGAAAGAAAGCACAGAGATCTCCTGGGGAAGACGGAGAGAGCAGGCTAAGGCAGTAGGTAGCGACCTCACTTCGTGCCCTCAGGCTTTGGCGGGATATGGGAAGGTAAGGACTGGAACTGAGCCTGGGCAGAGCCAGAGAAAGCTCAGTTACGCTGGGTAGTTTAAAGAGGGGTCTTGTGTGTTCACGAATTTGATCTTGAGGCCTGGATAGGGTGGTGGGAGGGGTCACTCTGTGAGAAGGTCCTGGACAGGAGGCATAGCAGGTAGTCAGTGCACCACTAGGTTTTGGTGGAGTAAACACGGTCCCTCTCACTGCACCCCTTCAGGTGATGCTGCCACTCACCTTGTGTGGCATGGGAGTGCGGAGCTGGGCTGGTATACACCGACTGGGTCATTGAGGAAAGAGTCTTCAGAGACAGAGAAAATAATGACATCTCAGAAGAGCCAGACATTGGGAACCAGAGGGGACTATGAATATATAGGCTGGCAGAGGCATCTCCCAGCCAGGTCCGGAAGGCAGATCACAGGAAGGTCAGCTCATCCAGAATGACTCCTATCACTCACCCTGTAATCCTGAGTGGGCTGCCCAAGTCACCGTACGTGGAAAGTGAGGCGTAATATCGGAGCCCATTCTGCAGGTGTTAAGGATTACACTTCATCTGGCATTTAGCATCTCACACACAGAAGGCTGAGGAGCTCCAGCAGACATCAGTAAACCAGCAGTCAAGACTCTACACATGCTGGGCATCTGATTTTGTCCTCTCGCTTGCCCCAAGCTCACTCCATACCCACCACCCAAATGCTTTGAGTTGATAACATATAATAGCTCTGAGAAACCACTCCCAAAGGCACCTGCTGATAATGTCCAGGGTCTGTCAGGTTCAGAAGATCAGTGGAACAGAATTCTAAAATGACAAATATGGAAGTCCTCTGGGGTAAGCTAGCATCTCTTGGGCCATGAAAACTAATGAAAAAACTAGTCTGTGTTGACCAGAGAAGGCTGAAGGCCTTAACAATATGTCTGATCCTTCAGTCTCAGCAACTGACCTTCATCTCAAGGCCAAGTGGACTCCATGGAGAACTCTCCATCCTGAGTGTTGGTGTGGCCCTCGAGACTCTCAAGACCTTAGGACTTTGTCTAAAAGGAAGAAGTGAAATATTAATGAAGAATAAGTAGATGTCAATTCAGACACGAGAGGAAAATGAATGAGAGTCACATGGGAGACTTAGAGGTTGAGTCGGGACTGAGTGCTGTACATAGCACATTCTTCTACATAGTTGTTGACACAAACACCATAAAAATACACTAGCAACTGGACCAGCCTGACCTAGACTCTGCAGCTCATGTGCCACCTTCTCCTTCAAGGTATGAATATTTATTGTGCACAAGGGGATGTTTTGAGCTGGGGGTCAGCTGGCTCAGCATCAAGGTACATTGACGAATGGCTTCTTTTTTGATCTTGTTCTACCTGCTGATATTGCCTTGCTCTGGGCCCTCTGACAGCTCACTGTATAGGCAGTGAGAGGATGGGGGCCTTGGGACGAAAGTGGGGTGTTAGGGAAAACAAAGAGGGCATGAGAATTTCCTCTGAAAAGCTAGAGTCAGGGCAGGTGGTGGGAAGGACACACACTGGGACGCCTCTGTCCATTAGTGTATGGAGTCACCTGGGCAGGTTGTGTGACTCTCATGGTCTTAAGTTACTTGTCTATAGCGTGTACAAGTTGGGCAAGATCATCTTTGAAAACTGTTTCAGCCTTGACATTTTCCAAGACCAAGAATGAGAACACGGAGTCAGAACACTGTGGTCCATGAGACAATAAGAAGCCTGCCTCCAAATGGTTCTAGCCTTTCAAGTCTGTTGCTATTCTGGTCACTCTTCTGCCTCAAGGCCCTGGTCTCTGAATTGTTGCTGATCTAGGGGACACAAGAAAGTCCCTTCCCCCCAAATAAATCCTGGAGTTCCAAGTTGTGACAGTGTCCAGAAGGCCTAACAGTATCCCTCCAGGGGAAAATGTCATGGCGTGTTATCAGGCAACAGAAGAAGCAGACAAGTGCATATGCTCTTTCAGTGAGGTAGAAAGATCGTGCAGAGAGTGCCCGTGTTGCAGGAGCAGAGTTTGGGCTTATTGCAGGAGCTAGGTGCCTAATGATTTCCCATTCATTCTTGTGTAAGGCACAGATTAGCTATTTATACCATTGAGAGGCACAGAGTACTAATGAGGGGCACAGAGGGTTGGGTACAGGGCAACATGGGCTTACCCAGTCAACTCTACACTGTCAAGATGCAAGAGCAGGGGGTGGAGGGGTAAAACCTGCATTGTGCTGTGGTTGCCAGTGTAAGCTGGGCTCTGCAGCTGGCAAGCTCCAGCAGGCAGCAGGGACTGTGGATGAGAAGGGACTTGTCACAGGAAAAGCAGACCAGTCTCTGCTGTTCTGAGCCTCAGGCAGTCATAAGGCTATTTCCTCTAGAGCTACAAGGGAGGGCCTACTGCAAAAAGACAAGTTTAGAAGTAGAGCACCCACGGCCAGTAGGGCGGTTATTGAGCAGCTACGCTTAAGGCCAGGTCACAGCCCTGTCTGCATCAATTAGCTTTGTACCACATAAGAAACCTCTTAACCTCAGGTACCCAAGAAAGGCTGCTGGTCCCAAGTGGCCAGGTGAAGTGTGTGGAACAGTTGGTACATAGCCATTACCTCCGCAGAAGGAAAAGTTCACAGACATGGGACATGTGGCTCACCTCCTGCACCCACCATCAGGCTCCTAGTGAAGACTGAGTATGGGATGTAGTCCTTGTCAACAACTCTCTCTTTCCCTTTCTGGGCCTTTGGTAGATTGTCACTAGCCCTTTGCTTGAGGAATCTTGCTCCCCCAGGCAGTCTCAGAGAAGACAAAGCCTGTGAGGTATATAATATTCCCAGTATGGAAGGTCTGCCTGGCCAGGGTGGAAAGAATCCATTGAGGGTGGACACCTCCTCCCACTAGCCCGAAGGAGAAGATGCTCTGAGAGGATGTTGGGAGAGATCAGGGCATCCAGTGACTAATGAGGATAATAGGGCTAAGTCAGAGGGAGGAGTGGGGCAAATGAGCACCCAGCAAAGGCAATCAGACAGCCAGCAGCTCCCACTGGGCTGCAAGTAAGCAAGGGAGTCCTGCAGCCCTTGGTGGCTCTGTGGTTTCTGACTCAGGTAACTGTCAGGGAGGTTGCAGATTGGGCTCATAGGAGAATTCCCAAAATGCAGGGCAGGGCAGGCCTAAGCAGCCTTGTGAATTATTCAGGATGTTCTAGGTGTGGGATTTGCCCTAGGGAGCTGTCTTTGCGGCTCATGCAGGGCCACTCTGTCCCCTTTGTACCCTCTGGAGCTCTAGCATGCCTATGACTTGCCCTGAAGGACTCCTCTGGCAAGCCCTCCCTCTCTCCTTCAGTCCTGCATGTAAGCATTCAGACACCTGGGGGTTTAAGGCTGAATTCTAGGGAGGCCAAGGCCTCGCTGCAGAGTCCTGAAGAATGAATTTCCTTGGCCTGAGAGGTGCTGAAAGACTCAGGGAAGCTCACTCCTAGACTTGCCTACACCCACGCTTTTCTCACATGTGGGATAGCTTTGTGGGCACACTGCCAAATCAACCTTCCTGGGCCCTCATGTCTCACGTCAAAAGCCATCCCCTTTAGGAAGCTCTCCGACGGCATACCCTGTCCTGTCTCCCACGAGTGACCTTCCCCAGTCAGGCTCCACCAAGATGGTCTTTGTCCTGGCTTGTGGTAACCTTGATGCTGGGAATCATGGTCAAGCATCAGTCTTCCTTTCTCTCCTTCACACACAGCAACTGATACAGTAGAGCCTCCCTCCTCTCCTGGTAGGACTTCTTGTTTCCCAAGTCACTGTACCTTTCCAGCCTCGCTCCCATAGCATTGCTGCTAGCTTCCTAGCCCCTTGGCTACTGTCTCTTCATGGTTCCCAAATCACTGACCCAGGCCCAGCTTGGGTCCTCTTCTCTATCTAGACCTATCCCTACTGGGACCTCAAGCAGTCTCAAGACTTTAGTTCCTAGCACATGCTGTCTCCTCTATTTATTTCTTCATCTCCAGAACTCCAGATTCTATATCCAGCTTCCTCCTGACATCTCCACACAGATGTCAAAATGTGTCTCAACGACAGTGTGTCTAAGCCTGAGGTCTGATCACCCTTCTTACCCTAGGATTTCTCCACTCAGTGAATGGTGAGGTCCATCCTGGATTGTTCAGGCTGGAAACCTCAATTCTTCTCTTTCCCCTACATTTTAGGCTCTGACACCAGATCTGCCAGCAGATGTTATTGCTTCTCCTTTCAAAACATGTCCAGATGCCAGACATGACAGCATATGGGAGTAATGCTGTAATCCCAGCATCTGGGAGGCAGAGATAGAAGGATCACCCGCAAATTCAAGGCCAGCCTATGTTACACAATGAGTTTCAGGTCACTCACGGCTCCAGAATGTGAACCTATCTCAAAGAGCAAAACCAACCAAATAAATAGCAAGAAAATTATCCAGAAATTAGCCACATCTCCCATCACTACCATGACCCCATTCCTGTGGTGTTCCTCAAAGCTCTGTTCTTGTTCCTAGATCTCCTCCCTCCCCACCCATTCCTCTAGCTTCAGCCATCTTTCTCCCCTTTTCCTTTACATTTAAGTCACTGAACTCCTTTGGTCACATTTTGCTTCTCCTGCAACTTCTGTTTGAGTGCAACATCTGAGAGCAAGGGCTGTGCTTGTCCCTTTAATGTCCAGGTGTTGTAGGACCCAGGTCTGCTTCAGGAGGGAGCATGAAGACCTGATGCTGGATGCAGCCTCCTGAGGCTTCTCTCTTAGGACTCCAGTCAGGTCACACCTGGAAACCCGGGATCCAAGACAGGCATTCTGAAGGAGAGTGTTAACTGCTGGCCAGCCCGCCCTTGGGAGGCTTCATCTCAGCAGGTCAATGGTAAGAATCTCGCTTGGCACTTGAGAAAGCTTTTGTGGGTACTCTTGGGTCTCTCTTGGCTTCAGAAAGTGGGGGAATGCTTTCATTCCTGGAGACCAGCCTTCCCTTGGTGTGCTGAGCCAGCAAGGGCCTGTGTGTTCCCAAGACTACACAAGGGCCCTCTTGCCTCTTCCATCATACTGTGAGGCCAGATGTAAGGAAAGGACTGGAGCTGAAGGCGTCTTGTTCCCAGCCTATGCCTGGTACCTGGAAACCACACTGCAAGAAGTTATGACACAGCGCAAAGGAACCAAAATGTAGAGATGTTCTCTCTAGATCTTTCTTCCAAACCAAAGAAGCCAGAGAAACAGACTCCCCTACTTCTGACCACCTTATCTATCTTGTCCTGGTGCAGGTCTTCACTGCCATCAGAGGGGTCCCAAATTTCCTTTTCTAGAAAGTTTTCTAGGCCAGTCTTGAGTGACTGTTTCCCCCTTTCTCTACTGACTGAAGCAGGGCACAGCTTGCACAGCTGTGCTGTCAAGGACTGTGAATGAGTCTCTGGCCACGCAGCGCTCTGTGTATGGGTGTGTGCCATCATGCCAGGCATGCGCGACTGTTCCTTTGTGCCCGCACACTCTGAGGTGAGCATCTCTGCAATCTTTCCTGTAGTGGCCAACAAGCACTCAGTGAAGCAGCTGACTATCACACAGTTAGTACTCAGTAAATGTTTAAGTGAGAGAGGAAGGACTACCAAAGCCAGTGTCTACGGGAAGGACACTGGAGAAAAGGTGAAGGAACGCAAATGCACAAAAACTGTCTCTCCAATAATCTGATTTTGAGACAAATGAAGCAGTCTAACCAGACTGAAGGGAAACAACCAAACAAAACACCCAAATCCCCTGACGAGGCCCACAGTTTCAGCATCTAGTTTCTGCACCGAGCAGTGATCTAAACACACTGAAGACCTAGATCCAAATCTTGGTTTTACAGTTTTGTCTCTGGGTGAAATTAGCCAGCTCACTTAACATTGGAACTTCATTTCTGTAGTCACATGTAGAGGACAATCACTGGGTTATGGTGAGGATGAGCGTGAGAAACGTGTCCTTGGCACCTCGGGAGCTCAGGGAGTGTGAGTGGCTTTTCCCCAGGAGTGGGGATCTGCAAGGAGCTAAGTGGGAGGGAGCCAATGGAGGGCAGTGGAATCCTGTGCGTCTTGGGAGAAGGAGGAAGAAAGCCTGGTGCTGTGGTGGGAGCCATGGCTATTCCCCAGAGGCTCTGAGGGAGGATGATAGGGAAAATTAAGGGAGAAGAAGGAATGTCTGAACAAGGACCCATGTCTGTTACCCCAGGTTCTAGGCTTCTGCGGAGACCATACAGGTGTACACAGCTCTATTTCCATGAAAGCAAGAAAGCCAGGGCTCTTTCTATGGGAGATACTGAGAAGCTAGAAAAAAAATCTCAGAACTTTGGCAAACTTTCCTGAACTGCACAGAGGGCAAGTCACTTTCTTAAGGGCACACATAACATATTGTTAAGCCAAGAAATACAAGGATACAATACTCCTTGCTTATCTGTGGTTTCCCTTTCTGTGGTTTCAGTTACTCACAGTCAACCACAAACCTAAAATATTAAATGGGAAATTCCAGAAATAAACAATTCGTATTCTAAACTTAATGCCCGACAAAACACTACACCATGAGTCTCTGCCCTGCTTATCCCTTTATCTAGTGTACCCACACTGCATACGTCACCCACCCATTAGTCTCTTGGTAATTGTCTTGGTTACAGACTATACCAAGGTAGTACAATGATGCTTGAGTCTAAGCAACCCTAATCTTACTTAATAATGGCCTAATATACAAATTAGTAATACTATTTTACTATGTTTTATTGTTCTATTTTATAATTATTGCTATAAATCTGTTACTATGCATATTTATAAATTTTACTTTATCATAACATATAGAGAGATTGGTACTAGGAACGTCCATAGGGAGCCTTAGAATATGTTCGTCTTGGGTAAGTGTGTGGGGTGTGTATGGCCTTATAGTGTCTAACTACCAGCCTGACAGGTGACCCACACTGAAGTGGACAATAAGGCCTGGGAATGGGAGAAAAGTGGCTTACAGGCTGAGCCAGTAGGAAAGGCACAGAAGAACAAAGTTCAAGCTCTGGGCCAGTGCTGCCCTAGGTAGTTCAGGAATTACGCTACCATTGCAGAACAGAAAAGGCAAATCGCCCCCAGTCTGTTGATGGTGAGTCACAGTCTAAATATGCCCAAGGTTTCAGAGTGTGTAAGCACAGAAGCTAGAAAGCAACACGAGTTTGTTTGGCCCCAGCAGGGAGGAAGCTCTTGTTGCATGGCCCCACGCCTCACTGTGCTAGAGGCTCATCCACCACCTAAGGCGTCCTTTCCACCCTGCACTCTGCAGGCTCCCTGGAATCATCATTGTTTTCCCTACAAACAATCCAATCTCTCTCTCTCTCTCTCTCTCTCTCTCTCTCTCTCTCTCTCTCACACACACACACACACACACACACACACATCTGGTAGAGACCCAGGAACGCAGGAAGATATCCAAGTCAGTCGGTACCACAGAACACAACACATTGATGGCTCCAATTATAGCAGGGACAGTGACTGACAGAGATAGCTGCATGTGCTGGGCTCCGAGGCCTCTGTAACAATAACTACAAAACTACAGAGATGTTAGCAAACCCAGTGACAGTGGCTCTATTATAATGACAAATCTAGAGCTTTATATAGAAATAATGAGACTGGAGTAGGAGAGGGGAGGAGGGAAGAGTTGGATGAGTTTAGTCAATCGGAGCTCTGGCTGGAGAGACAGAGGCAACCCCCTAGGATTTCCATGATTGCCCAGGAGACTGGCAGGGGCCTTCTTCGTGTCAGCAGGAGTGAGGGCTGCAACAATGAGAGCCATGCCCCTGGCTGGAATGGATGCTGTGAACTCCCTTGCTTTCTTTCCCAAGGCTAGGCTTGGAAATCATTGGAAGATTTGAGGGCTCCAAGTGCCCTAGAATACCCTGTCTGCCTGCTTCTCACCCTCCCACAAGCCAGTGCTGTGTATAGCTCAGAGGCTAGGCTCCCCTGGGACTTCAGTATGCAATCAGTATAGCTAGACTACCCAGAGGTTAACCTCCCTCTCACTGCCTTAAGTTTGGTATAGGCAATCATCGGGCTTGGCTACTTCAGACCAACTTGAGCACTGGGCCAGTGGGCCAGCCTGGCTCCATGTGCTAGTGCTGAATGTGACTCGCGGTGTGCTTGAGGAGCTACTGGGACAGCATCCATGCCAGAGAATGCCACCGGGCATCCTGCTATTCCTCCATGCTCATGGTGCCTCTTTCCAAACAACTTGTGGGTTGCTGGCTCTCTGCTTCAGTCCAGACCGCCTTGCCAGTTAGTCTCTCTCTCGCCCTCACCAGAACAAGCTGTGTACCTGAACTCTGAGCAAGTGCCCAGGGTGTCCCTTCCCAAGTTTGGTTGTACCTCCTCTAAAAAGATGACTGGAACTCCTCTAGGAAACCTTTCCAGGTTCACTTACAACACCAGTAGAAAGTCAACCGTGGACACAGCTGTTCCTGAATCCTTCATTGGGAAACTTTCCAATACAGAATATGATGGGGGACGTACCTTGGGGACACAGAAATACATGGGAGGGGCGGCTGCTGTGACATCGGAGGATCGCATGGAGGAGGGCTCCAGGGAAAGGCTGGAAGGTGGATTGGTCTGTTGGAGAGGTGGTGGGCAGACCTGTGTTACAGTCTGTGGCTGTTAGTTCTCGTCAGCGTGATACAAACTAAAGTCACGCGGGAAGAGGAAACCTCAATGAAGGATTTGTCTCCATCATATTGGCCTGGAGGTGTATCTGTGGGGCATTTTCTTGACTAATGGTGGATGTGGGAGGGCCCAGCCCACTGTGGGTGGTGCCACCACTGGGCAAGTGGTCCTGGGTTGTAAAACTGAGCAAACCATGAGAAGCAAGGCAGTCAACAGCACTCCTCCATGGCTTCTACTTCAGTTCCTGCCTCCAGGTTCCTGCCTTGACTTCTCTTAACCATGAACTGTAAACTGTAGGCTGAAATAAACCCTTTTCTTCTCAAGTAGCTTTTGGCCAGTATTTTATCATAGCAATAGAAAGCAAAGTAAGGCAGAGTCCTTGTAAACCAAGACAGGACTGTTGGGCATACTAAGGGAGCAGCCAGCCTGGAGCAGGAAAACTGGCATTCCAAGCTCAGGTCTGAAGTACAGTTCTGAGGATTAAAAATCAGAGGGGAGAAACAAGACCTGGTGTTGGCAGCACTCACCCCCCCCCCCCGCGCCCGCTGCACAGGCTACTGCATTTCACATACTCTGAGCGCTCAGTCATTCCCTGTGACTGTGACTTGGGTCTCCCTGGTCCCCAAATAATTAAATTTTCACAGCCAACATCACGATACAGGTCAAAAACACCAGCCCGTTTGCGACACCTCTGCTCCCCTTGCTTGAGTTCTTGTCTGTGGGGGTTTGAGTCATTTCTCCAGGCCCATGCTGACCGGTGAGGCTTTGGACTGCAGGGTTCTCACCTGAAGAGGAAGCCCAGCTCAGACAGACTGCAGGCAAGCCCAAGTGGGAGTGTGGTACTTAGCTCTGCAGACCTGGATATGCCTGGGCTGGAAAACACTCACCGTTTTGGGCCTGGTGGGCTATTTGTACCCATCCTTGCCCATAGAGTTCAATTCCTCTCATTTGAAGATCTTCCCCATTGTCTTTCACTCTCATGACTTTGGAGATCATGGTGGCTAGACAGTAGTTTCTGGCCTGCAGCTGCTGAGCACAAATCACTGTCTCTTTGGTTAGACATTAAGTTCCTGTGAGTTCAAAGGGTTGCCTTTTATCCCCGACCCAAACTCACCCAGGCCCCTCATAGTCCTCTCAGGAAAAGGAGAGGGAGGAAGGTTCTTCCCACACTGACGAAGGGGGATCTGCCTTCTTCTGAACCTGGGCAGGAGAAGTGGCAATGGGACCAGGGTGGGGACAGCTTCGTTCCAGGAAGTGCAAAGTTACATACAGGTGAGGGGTGTGTTTGCACACAGAGTGCCTGTTCTGGGATGAGGCCTGCTCTTCTGTACCAGACAGGAAGGCGGGGGCTCTGTTCAGCGACAGAGGAGGCTCCTAGGAGGGCAGGGTAGACCACAGCCCCTGGCCAGCAGAGCTCCCCACCCAGGGCCACAGCCTGACTATGAGAACGGAGCTGCCCTCCACCCATGCAGCCACCGTGAGGAAAACCTGCTGTAGGTGAGCAAGGGGAAGGGATGCACCAGATGTGAACTTCAGAGTGATTTATGCTGCAGAGCTCCTGGGCCCACTCTGGTGTGCAGCGGCTGTTTTGCTGTCCTCCACCCCAGCCCTAGCTTGTTGCTAGCCAGGCTGTTCCTGGGGATGGCATTCCAGAAAAGCAAAGCTGGGGACAACACTGGGACATCTCTGTGTCCAACAATGAGACCAGAGTGCCCCAGAGTTTCTTCCTGAGACAAAAGTAGAGTCTATCAACTTTCTGAACATATCACACTCTTCACCAACCAGGGTGGGCTGCTTTCTCCAGAGCCTCTCCTCACAAATCCCACAGGATGATGTTAAGTACAGACTGCGCAAAGGTAGGGTTTGTATGTTTATGGTCACCTCTGCTAAGGTACAACTCAAGAAACATCCATGGAGACACTCCAGCAACCAGCGCTCCAAGTCAGCTAGAGTTTGGCTAAGTGCCCCTGCAGACGTTCATCCATACAGGCGGGTGCAGAGGGTACAGCCTACTGACATCTTCAGGGTGTTTTAAACAACCTCAGCATGGCATGCTGTCCGTGCTAACAGAGGCTCTGGGTAGGCCTCACTAGGTCCTGTGCCAAGCTTAGCTTCCATTCTCTTAAAAACCCACCTCGGTGGTTGAGAGTGCCCTGCTCTTGCAGAGAACCTGAGACAGGTTCCGAGCACCCACGCTGGGCAGCTCACAACCACCTTTAACTCCAGCTCCACGGGATCTGAAGCCCCTCTTCAAGCCTCTGCAGGCATTGCACGAACATGCACAGCCTACCCTCCCTTCGAACAGACACATGCACACACAATTCGACTTCTAAATCTAAAAACAAAGAAAGAAAGAAAGAAAGAAAGAAAGAAAGAAAGAAAGAAAGAAAGAAAGAAAGAAAGAAAGAAAGAAAGAAAGAAAGAAAGAAAGAAAGAAAATTAAACCTTGAAGCTTTGAAACTTTCCTTGGCCAGTTTCAAGTGATCATGGACAGGCTAGGAATCAGACCTTGTGTGTGAACTCGGCCATTCTTTCAAGCTAGCTTCCAGTCTCTCCCAGACTAAGGAGAGGCCCATGTCCAAGACGAGGGACTGTGCTATGTGCTACAGCCTTCTTTCTGGATATAGTAGGATTGCTTTGTTCCTGCCCCTTTGACATTGAGAATTGCCACGTGTCTTGTTTTGGCTAATGGACTATGAATGGAAGTGACATATGTCATTTTGCCTGGAAGCATTAAGGAATCCTGCATGCTTTGCCATAGCCTCTTCATCCTAATGTCTAACTATAGGAGCACACATTGACACAGGGCCTCTTGGGTCCCTTGGTAACAAGGTCCAGTAGAACCCACAGGCAAGCTGTGAAGCATATGGAACACAGACAAGAAATAAACTTTAGTTGTCTTAAGCCACAAATTCCCAGGGTTGTTTGTTATTGCAGCATGACTTGGTTCATACGGATTGGCACAATCTGGTTTGATCATCCATTCCAAGCTTCTAAAATATATCAGTGATTACTAGACCCACTGACTAGTTCGGGATGGACTTACCTTCAATTAAAAAGACTATAAAACATGATTTTTTATAGATAACAAACTTAAGGTTTCACAAACAGAGAGAAACACCCATAACCATAGAATCAAAATCAAAAGACACAAATTCCCTTCCTTATTTCCCCCATGTAGGCAGAGTTCAAGGACTTTCCCACAATGAACTGGGCCACTAGGATGTTTCCATAGTTTCCTATGAATCTCTAGAGAAACAGAGATCTGGAGACATGACCCACCCAACTCAGAACGGCCAATGCCCTGGCAGCCAAGGGAACAAACTACTTACACTAGTGGCATACTGGATGTCCTTCCAAATGGAGGTCTCCCGGGACAGGTCTGAGGCCTCAAAGAGATTGTCCAGGATGACCTCCCCAATCATGTCATGGCGGGAGAAGCGGTCAAAGTCAAAGACACTGAGATGCAGCTTGCGGTCAGCCAGTTCCTCGTAGGGCACTGGGAAGTGGAAGTTCTCATCAAAGGTGGGGTTCAGGGTCTTGCGGTGCACTCGCGTCTGCAGCTTGCACTTGCGGTCAGGCAGGAGGTAGATCTTGACGTAAGGGTCAGAACTTCCACAGAAGTCCTTAGCAGGGAGGTCAAAGGCCTTCAGGATACGCACAATCAGGGTCTCACTCTCGTAGTCGTAGCGGAGGCTGAAGTTGATCTTCCCACAGCTCTTGGCGGCCTCAGACTTGGCATCGTCCCCATCCACTGACTTCTGCTTATAGAGCTCAGGCTTGATGCGGCCAATGCTGGTGGGCTGCTCGGCCGCTGGTGGCAGCTCATTGCCATAGTCTACGCTGGAGACATGCATCTGCCGTGGCAGGTGGCGCTTGAAGGACGTGTGCCTGGTAGAAGACAGGAGGGGGAAAAAAGTGCGTCAGGGCTTGGGAAGGAGTGGGATAAAAATAGACCCAATGCTGGCGGCTCATCTTCCCACTCATGGGCCCCCCTTCCTTCCCTCCCATTGACCCCACTTTTCCTCTTCATACACTTAGTGCACAAAGTGGTTGGAAGCGTGTGTGTCTTAATATATGTAAAGCAATTGGAATGGTGCCTGCTGTACAGCAAGCTCAGTAAATGTAAGCCATTGTTTTAATCATTGTTCCTGCTTTTCTGACATCTGCTTTCTAGGTTTCTTTCTTGGTAGGCATGACTACTTTCTCCATTAGAGCATGAACCTCTGTAAGAGGAGGACCATCCTTCCCACTGCCTGCATCTTCATCATCATCACCACAATCACCGTCATCACTGCTGTCACCGTCATGATCATTTATTTAGGATTTAGCATCCAGCAGAAAGTCAATTAGTTAAAGGCACAGCCTTTGGAGATAGGCTACGTAGGTTCATTTTGGTCCAACTACTTTGGGAAGTTAGCAAATTCTCTGCACTACAAAAATAAAGATAAGAAAAGTAACAACTGCATAGAATTGTGTGAGGGTAAAGTAGATGCATACAAAGTGATTCGAACAGGGCCACGCGTGCGGTTAGCAACGTGTTAGCTCTTAGCATTATCACTCGGATTCTTTCCCTGGTTCCTCCCAAGAGCCTTAGCAGAGTCATTTGCCCTACTCTATAGTTTAGAAAGGGAGGCTTGAAAGGAGCTACATGCCCAAGGCCATATGGCAGACTCGGCTGTGGGACCTTAGCATCTTCGTGCCTGGCTTCCCAACTGAGGACCACATCTCTTTCCCTTTGATTGGTATCTCTGAGCCTGAAGGAATGTTTCAGGGATCCAGGAATCTACAAGATTCTCAGATTTTGAGTAACTTTGAGTAAAGTTCACATCTTTAGTTAGAGTAAGCAGGCAGCCATCATGTCTCCTGTCGGCAGGCTTTTGAACTAGAGGATGCCAGGTTATGCAACTGCTGCCATGTAGGGGACTCAAAGGGGTTTTACAGAAATCCTTATCCTTAAAGAGCCTGGACTCTCTTGCTTTACCTCCAATACATGATAGACTGTAGCTACTAGGCTTCACTGACCTAGCCTTTAGTGCGCCATGAACGTTCAAGTCTCTGGAACTCTTCCCCTGTCTGAAGTCCCTTCCTTTCCTCACAACTCTCAACCCAGCTTCTAGGCTAGTCTTCTGTGTTCGCACATTCGCAGCCACTTGCTAGCACGCTCACAGCATCTCACCTTGGAGGGGACCCTTTCACCACACCTATCCTGATGCCACCTCCCCTCTAGATTGAAATGTGGCTCACACCATCTGATCTGTCCTCAAAGGACACATGCTATTATTTCTGGACCCTGATTCTCAGAGGCCGGAAGCTCTTTGACGCACTGTTCTGGAAAGTGCGCACAGGGGTTAGGAAGTGAGGGGGACACCCTTCACCTGGTAGAAGATGCTGGTTCTGTGGTCTGTCGCTGCAGCCTCGTGTGACGCATGATATGCTCTTTGACCGACATCTGCACCTCAGCCGGGATATCTGGGGACGTGTGGCTGATCTTCACAGCTGCCTCCAGGAAGCCCAGGGCACTGGGGTCCTTCAGCTTATCTGCCATGTTGCCTCTGGAGCTGGGACTCTGGAGGGTCTCTGAAGCAGGGTTAGCAGAAGAAGGGCTGGAGGCCTCCTTGTTCCTCCTGGGCATCCAGCACAGCTTCCAAAAGAGAAAGAGAAAAACTGCCACCAGGGCCACGCCACACACAATAACTACCACGGCGAGGAGGCTGACAGAGGGGCCTGTCCTCAGCATGAGGCAGGCAGGGAAGGACAGAGACAGACAGAGGTGAGGAGAAGCAGGTGAGGCATTGGAAGAGGCACACACAGCAGGGACAAAGACGGAAGAAGAGAGAAGAACGGTCATGAGCAAAGCTGCCAAGTCACGGGAAGAGGAGATGGTTTGGGGTTGACCACTGATGGTCCATTTTGTCAACTCTCTGCAGCCTGCTGTTCACCAGTCTGATTGCTTCAGCATCGCCCTGCCCCCACCTTTTACTAGCTTGCGGAGCACTGGCTGCTTGCCCTACTGCTCCTGGCTTGTGCCCAGGAAGGGGACAGTGATTGAAATGGGAATCTAAGCAAATGTGCAAATTCCTGAAGC